>JAVRRU010000034.1:13332-301702 GCA_035928005.1 Exophiala sp. CCFEE 6388
AGGACGAGCAGGACGAGCAGGACGAGCAGGACGAGCAGGACGAGCAGAACGAGCAGGGCTACGAACAACCAGAATAGCAGGATGGCAGCGGTGATTATGACTGTACAAATAAACGTAGCCGATTCCTTAAAGAAGTCTAGGCGATATAGGAATCGGAGTTCTTTACTTTAGCCACTTAATTGCTCTACTCTTTGGTAGTGTCACATATCTAAGCCGTAGAAGGAAATGTGGTATATAACGATTCGCTGAGGTATTTAGGAGAGAAGATCAACCGTTTCAGTTATCGGTGTAAGAGGGGTGGGACAATGATTTTCTTGCAACGACGCGCGGCTAACCTAAGAAGTCTTGCGGGCTATAGGATAGCACCAAAAAGTGCAGAAGTGTAATAACCAGATTTATTTAACATAGGTTTTTAGGTAGAAGCACACCTAACCTTACTAGTACATATTAACCACTAACACATTAGATAGACAAAATAATATGTGGATAGCCCACGTAACACTAATACCCACCAAGGCCACGTCTATTTTTATAAGAGGCCGATAAGCCGTCCACGGTGCGAAACCGTTCGCGACACGAGACGAATATCGTATACAGAGGGTCAATAAAACCTTTACCTTACCTTACCCAATTCGCTGAACATAGTGCCTTAAACATCACCATAACTACTCTAGAAGGTAGGGTCCTCTACGGTCTAGACACGATAGCTCGACACGGTTGCGCCACGCTAAAAAAGGACTATATCTACCTATCTAGGTACTATTAAGCAGCATCAGGTTATACAACACGTAGCCACCGCACAGCCAGGTACGCGCCAAGCCACTACTTAGAAAACAACTCGAACGTTTCGATCAAGGCGTAGCCTCGCCGTGACCATGCTAGCTCGATAACATATCTCTCCCCAGCGAAACCAACCTATAGGCCATATACGAACCTCTAGAGCTACGACCCCTCGGCACTCTAAGCCATCCGCAGAGGTTTCATACTATACCATAAGCTCGCCAAGTCGGCGTGTATCCCTACAACCTAGGGCGACAGCATCGTACGAACACTCCTTTATCGGTACTATAGATTTAGGGTCACCCTAACTCTCGAGTACTAGAAAACCACTAAGCACTATCGCGGCTCATAGTCCACGATCCATTATACCACGACGTTAAGCGCGAGGTAGCTCACCCACATTAGCACTACCGACTATAGCAGCTTCTACACGGGCAGATCCACCGCTACTCAAGTTACCTAAACAGTTAATCCGCGAAATCTTCACCTTTCTAATAGCACCACCTATCCGTATCGTTTAGACAAGCTTAGGGTAAGAGGAAGTATATATAACACAGAATGAGCTATACCCTACGCAGGACGAAACGTATATAGAGCCACACCTAAACCTCAACCGCAAACGACCGATTCTTAATAGGTCTAGTCTCCGTAATCATTTCGATATGACGCCTCAGACGGCGCTAGACCAGCTTGACAGCTACCGGCGTCTTTACAAATTACTTATAGTGGTCGTCGATAATCTTCGGCCACATTTACTCACCATCCACCTAAACTACACTTATACCGAGAAGGGAAATCGTTCAAGGCTAGTAGGGTCAAGGGAGATACCTAGTCTAAGTAACTAGGTTCGCACATCTATCCGCTCGATCAGAGTACCATGGGCTTATGATAAAATACTGGAAACATTGCAACACTTTTCGCCGGTCGACTATCCAAGCTTAAAGCATATCGACCTAGACCGAGTCGGGTTTACCTTCCTTAAAGCCTCTATCCCGTCACTAATTCGCGATATACGCGCACTGGATACGAATACGATCCGACTTTTAACTCAAGACATCGAAGAAATAGTACAAGAGATGGTCTCCGCCCGTAGTATAAGCATCCGTTCATACCTAAGAATAAGCCGTCGCCCCCCGGGCTTCGATTTATCTCTCGAGGATCGTAATACGAATATCTACCGAGTAAGTAACCTATTACCTTTAGCAGCCGGACTCTATATTAACATTCGCGTTAAGATCTTAATATGAGATAATAGTGGTCTACGGCTCGCAGACCTTCAGCAAGCCGACGAGTCAATCAGCGATCAAAATAGGCGCATCGCGATACTAAATACTAGATCCTACACGCCCTTTCCGATCGAACTACCCTAGCCTCCGGAAATACGAGTAAGATCGTGGTTTAAGCGGCCTACAAAGTTCGATCTACGACGCCTTCACACTTATGAGTATAGGCAGGGATATTATATACAGAATAGTTATCGGTTTCAGCATACTTAAGCCGAATCTAAGTAGCTAGCCATATTCCGTATAATTTACCTACTAGTTCATACTCTCCATACACCTCACAACCCTCGATCTTTATGTGCCGACCAAGGGAACCCGCTAGACATCTTTTTGGGTGTTCATCGTATATCGATTCTACGATACTTATCTATATATCTTAAGTAATGGCGCCCATCACAATTCACTTACATTTCTCTATAGATATTAAGGCACCACCATATAGTCTTCCGCACAGCACCTCCTACTAAGTTCGATAATCGTGCCGGCCTTTAGCAACATTACACCGTTAGTCGAAGAGGTTTTAAGGAGTTCCAACTTATAACGTAACGATAGCGATAGGATCGTCTAGATTAAGCTAACGATGGCCCGAATTACAAGCAAGCAAATAAATAAAGACGGTCTTAGAAGTCGCCAGCAAGGCGGCATTCTAGCACAAACACCTTCTAGTCCTCTACGTCTATCTACTATAATCTTTTTATTATTCGTAATTCCTACTTTACTTCATAACCTAAATTCTAAACCTATCGTCCTCCTCTACTCTATCCCTACCTACCTCACTATATCCTTTCACATATCCCACAAATCATTACCTATTCCAACCTTTTGTTAAACCACAGAGCACTTCCTATCTTCTACGTACGATAATCTATATTATAGCTACTACCATAGCTACCGACCCATAGTTATCGAGGGGGTTATAATCAGAGATCATAGACCTTCTAAATAGCTTTAAGGACTTAGGCATTAACTATCAGATCAATATACTCCAGATCATTGTCTACGGCGACCAAAGCTCGGGTAAAAGCTCTATGCTAGAAGGTATCACGCGATTCGATTTTCCTATCAAAGGAGGTCTTTACACCCGATTCCCCACTCAACTCCAGCTACGCAGCGAGCACCGAGTAGCTATTAGAGCCTACGTTCAGCCCGGTCCTAACCGCTCTAAGTCCGAAGCACGCCGTCTACGAGAATGGCAATTAGAAATCAAGAACAAGAGCCAGTACAAAAACATCTTCAACGACGTAGCACCGGTCCTCGGACTAGGGGACACATCGAATTTCGTTTTAGACGTCCTATACATCCACGCGATCGAACCATCACTACCTAACCTTACCTTTATTAACCTACCTAGCCTCTTTCAGAGAATAGGGGAGGGGCAGACTCTTGAGGATAGAAAGACTATAGAGAACATTATCCGTAGCTTCATAAGTAACCCTCGCAGCTTAATCGTAGGGGTTCTCTACGGCGAAGACAACATTGCTCGAAACTCCGTGACTACACTCATAAGAGAATATAATCCGCAAGGCCTCCGCACTATTGACGTGATCTCGAAGCCTAACCTTCTTAATAGGGACGAAGACAGAGCAAGATCCTATATAAAGCTACTAAACCAAGAAGAAGGAGAGCTTTCGCTCAGCTATAGGTGATTCGTAGTCAAGAGCCGCAACTCGCAGAACATAACTATATCTTTAGAGGACAGAGATACAGAAGAGTCGAAGTTCCTCTCTCAGGGAAGATAGACAACGATATCTTCGCGCTAGAAAGGTGTTAAGAGCCTCGAAAGACAAATAAGCACGGTCTTTAGGATCCTACTCAAAGGATAGATACCTTAGCTACTCCAGAAGATCATCGCGCGCATTACCCAAATACGATTAAAACTCGCCTCTCTCCCGAGTTCGAGCTTAGACCATCACTTCAAAGATTTGCTCGTCAGAGTGGTCAAATCCGTGCAGGGAATTGTCACTAAGGCGGTGAATAGGACTTGCAAAAACGCAATCTTCACTCAGGGACCTCAATAGGCTCGAAAAGCCCTTCGGTTACGCGATAACCTCGAAGACCTAGTGATAGAGGTGAAGAGCGAGCTCGAGATTAAAGGTTAAGCGTTCTACATTACCGGAGGTCCATACGATCGTGGTGAGATACCAGATAGCGCTAAGACCGAGAGCTACGTCGCTCTTCTAAAGATATAAGCTAAAGAGAACGAATCTAGAGGAGACACCCCGAGCATATTCAACGAGATTACAACCGTGAACTTATTTAAAAGCCTTGCCGCTAACTAGCCATAAATACTAGAAGGCTTTATAGAACAAGTCCGGAAGGCGCTACGAAATTTCATCGACCTCGTTTTAAATGCTTTACTTCAAGAACAGGGTTCGCCGGACGCACTCTTCGAGCACATCATTAACCCATTTCTTAAGTAGAGATGTTCAATCCTAGCGCAGAAGCTACAGGACCTAACGAGCTTTAAGAAGCCGATAACTCTAAGTAAGAACATCAAAGCACAACTCGCATTAGCCCGCATTAAAGAGATTCTCCGCCTCGTTATGCCAGAACAGGCAACCTCGTTCTCCTCTTTTCGCCAAACCAACTATAGTATCGACCTACAAACCTTACGGCAACGATTCACCCCCTATATTATTACCCATTAATTCGCGGCGGCTAAGACGATAAAGTGCGCTAAAGCGTTTTACGCGATAAATATACACTAGCACGTCTCGAAATCTATAGCTCACTAACCGGTCGCATAGATACAACTAAACAAGGTTATCCACGCGCTAGATTTCGATAAACTCGATAGCATTATACTTCAACATCTCCCAGACTACCTAACCTTAGAGGTCGTACAGAATTTAGGCTCGTCAGTATTCTAATCTATATTCGCCGATCTTCAGGTAGACACAAGTGAACGACAGCGGTATAAGGAATACCTCGAGATATTAAATAAGGCGAAGAACAGCATCGAGCTCTTTAACAGCACTAGTACGACCCGACGCTACCTTAGCTATACGAGTGAAACACAGCTAACTTTTAACGTAAGTAGGCCAAGGTCCATCGAACGGCATCGAGCGCCAATCAGATCACATAAACGAGCTCAACAACATCTTCCACGCCTCGAACAAGAGGGCCCTACATCGCGACAACGAATCGGACGGGTCCCCCTCTACAAAGCACCCAAAACTAGGAGACAAGTAAAGTATACAAGAGACGTAGCGGCACGACGGGAGACACAGTGTCAGGGACATAAGTATAAGAGGCGTTCACACCTACGCAGTAACAAGAAACTCCAATTTAGAGGCTTACTTAGGTAGGCAGCGGACAGTACCAAGCTCAAAATTTACGCTAAAAGGCTCCACTTCTATATTTCTGCTTATCTCTAATTCTATGTTGTCCCTCGCGACTTATGTCTTCTTGTCGTCCTTCAGTACGCTTTCGTTTACTGCAATTTTCAAGCTTCCATTTAATTATTGTACCAAGACCTCTTCATGGTGGTGAAACCCTTCACGACAGTATTTGCCACGTCAGCAGACAGTCGCGTCTCGATATTATACTAGTAATCATAAGGTGGTGAATAGTTGTGATCTTTACGGCCTTCCCAAGCGCACGGAGAGATCTACGATACCGCCGACTAACTCCATATTCCTTATAGATCTTCACAAATATATTAAATCTTTCTATTTACTTAGGTTTATCCCTATTCATCTCATTTTATATCTTACAACGAATAAGCCGAGCAGTAAATTTACAGGCCAATACTAAGCGCAGCCTTTTATTAGATACTTTCGGCCTTATTACTTCTTGCCCTACTATATAGGGGTTAGCATGGCCTATTTCTCCTAAGCTATATACACTATATATATAGTGCCCTATATCCTAGGCTCTACGACGAGAATAAAGAGTCGTACTTATAAGTGAACAAGTAGCTACGGCTTTATCACTAAGATTCAAGTATCTATAAGCCTCCTCTAATATCTACATCGGATTATACCCTATCCGCTAACCGCCTCCTAAGTGCACCTTTTATCTTTACATTAAATAGTGCCACCACTCCCTCGTATCGACATATGACTTCACCTACAGTCATCCAATCCTAAGCCATTAGTGCCCGCATCTTAGAGCAAGATATAGGCTCGAAAGCGAGTTCTTTAACTCTTACCGATAGACGCCTAACTTCCAGCTACCCGATTAATTCCTAGAACGAGCCAAGAGCCGGGATTCTTCGTTGCTCGAGCACTAAACGCCGAGGAATACCTATAACTATATCATAGCAAACGCGACTACGAAAGCCGTAGTGCCGCCGTGAACCGCTCGAACGTTACTTAAGGCGCTATAATTATCTCGTTGGATAACGACGGACCACGAGAAAAAGACCACCAGAGATACCGAAGTCGTTATGACTCCATATAGCGTTCATCGTCGAGCAGCCGCAAGAAGCTAGCCAAGTCGTGGACGCGTAGGCGAAGATGAGCTAGCTATTCCTTCGGTTACACGTACATCCTAGATTAACTATCAATAATCTTCCTAATAGCGATTAATATACTCTAAAGTTAAAGGAGTTAAGCGCGTACGTGCCCCAAGAAGACTCGCACCGTATCATATAAGTGCCGAACCTTAGTGTTTAGAGTCCTAATCTTATCTCGCTAGGCTACTTTGTCGTAGCTATTATGAACAATAAGTAGCCGAACGAATCTAACCGAAAGAAGCGGGCTACTATACAACTTCTCAAGAAGGCGCGACTATTCCGCTATATAGGATGCGCGGGCGATATCGAGGCGCTACATACCTCGGACGAGAGTATTTAGGAGTCGAATACTATTAGCGTATTGTTCTATCAGCCTTTAAATATATACCACCATTATCTCTAGATACTAATATAGAGGTACCGAGACGTTATCGATACGCGTAGCGCCAAAGCTTTATAGTCGCTATCCCGAGTCTAGTGACGTCGCCCTCGAGAGCAATTCAGCGGAGAAGTCAGCCACAGTAAACCGTTCGAGACCGACACTAAGCTGAATAGCAAGAGCCAAGGCATCGGCGTATAGGACTAGTATACTACGTTCCGCCACTTCAATATCAAGGATAATAGTCTCGTACTATTCAGGGACCCCGAGACCGAACTACGTGAATATCGAAGAGCATTCCTCTAGATAGTATTACATCCCCTCAAAGGTCACCGCTCGAGGCACACTAGCAGCGTCGAACGGTTAATAAGTTGCTGCCCAGCCCGGATAGACATCCAGTGGATAGAGAAGTCCTAGAGGCGATATCTCGCTTAAAGGCCGAAAGGAGGACGGGCCAGAAGTGGGACAGATAACTAGCATCGATAGAACGAACACAGAACAGAGTAAGTCGACTATATCCTTCGGCATCAGATAGGTGTAAATCTAGCGAAACCACACCAAATACGCCGTGACTAGAGAAGTAACCCACGTATACCACGAATAGCCCAGGGAGCTAAGTAACCACGATAGAGGGCCTAGCAATTTCTAAGCCAGTGCCATATAAAAAGCGTTTATAAGTGGAGTAGCTCGAGCGTATTAGCTCAACGTCAGCAGAACCGCCGTATAGTTATAGAGGCAGCGACAACCGGTATAGAAATATCGATTAACCTTAGTGTAAACGTCCCAAACTATATTAGAGAAGACTACCTAAGCGACGTCGTCTATAGCAGAAGCATTCATTTTCGTGTAGAGAGGGTCTTCCATGAACGGGCCTACGTCCGTCGGCGTAGTAGTGCGACCGTCGTTTATGCTCGTTAGTCTAGGTGGAGCTTTGCGCGATTTACGGTCTATCTCGCCTAATCGTCGTCGAAGCCTTACGCGCGTCTCCTAACTCGATATAATAATATATAACAGTAGGTTCAAGCCAATAAGATGTTGCTCGATTTAATGCGTTCGTCTATGAAACTTAAAAGGAGTATTCGTGGGGCTTATTATCTAGAGAATATAGCTAGAAGGTATAAATATAAAGTAGATACTAGTATAAAGCCTTCCTAATGTATCTTAAGAAGTATTTTCGTAGCTAGAATAAGGGAGAAATAGATAATAGGCATACTAGACCTATAGTTAACTTTATCCTAACGTAGATAGATAGTAGACGATATCATCATGAAGGCAGCTAAATTACCTTAATAGCGGATTTATTAACGTCTCACTCGATAAGTATATCGCTTCTTTATATAGAGGCAAGTACAGAGACATCTTGCTAGATCTAGTGAAGCGATGGTCTCGAAACTGCGTCAAGATATTAGAGACCTGAAAAAGAAGTTAATATCGAGCGTTTAAGCTAGCGATTCGCACGGCAACATAGTGTTCGGATAAGTCACCAAGAAGCTCTCTCTTCTTAAGCCTACAAAGAACTTCGGAAGCTTAACGAAGCGGCGAGTAAGCAGCCTACAAACGTCGAACGAGGATACCGACTTAAGCTCCAAAAAGACGGGTACCGAGGTAGCGAGCTTTAGCGCCATCAGGCTAGAGCCGTACAGCGAAAGCTATACCGATTTACAAGCGCTAGTGGATAAAGCCTAATTGACAATTACTATCGCCAATAATCCGGTCCTCTAAGCCGAGCAGCACCTCAAAGAGCATTTACTTAGACTCACATTAGACTAGCGAATAGCTAGGCCATATCTAGGACCACCTAAACAATATACCTTAGCAGACCCTATACCAGCTTTACTGCGGTCTTTATATAGATATATTATCTCTTTACTTATTTTTAAGATCAACTAGGAATTGTGCGACATATCTCAAAGAGGTTAACCGAGCTACCCCCAAAGAGGTTAGTAACCGATATGGCGACATTATAGTTTAGAGTATACCTAACATAACTACACCTCCCCTTAGACAATAGCTATCTTAACTTTTCGGAGATATGCGTACAACGCGTAAAGTAAGTGAGTATCGTCGTGGCTTTATTCTTACCTATACACACTTAAACCAAGAAACTTTATGTATGAATAGCCAATAGCGTCAAGAACCCAAGGAGAAGCAAACATAGATTATAGTAAACCAGGTAGAGGATACTTCATAATAGCGAGCGTTCTCGGGCCATAGTAGCAATATACGCCACCTTCAGCAAGAGCTCTAGCTAAACATCTACCTCTACCTATTCGGCACTCTAACACTACGCCTATTAAAGGCAAAAGTAACTTCAACGCTACTAGACAGTATCACGTATACTCGATCTTCTTGACGCCATAAGAGCACTACCCCTACTTGCCTTAACGACGACATCTAACATCTCGCGTCGCTCGAAAACATTTCATCCACAATGCAAAACCGTTTCCTTTCTTTCGACGCGGCGACTATACGGCTAAAATAGTCTAATCGCCTTATAGCCGAGCTTAAATATAAGCTTAGAACTCGAGGGGTACAACTTCGGCAAGAATAGAAATAGAAAGACCTTATTATCCGTGTTATAGAATCGAACGCCTATGCCTAGTACGCATCTATACTAGAGGAGACGTTACGGCAGGAACTATCAAACCGCGATTTACAAGGATCCAGCCTATCCCAGGAAGACCTTACCGTAACAGTTACACGAATAAACTATCACAGCGATCTAGTCTACTAGTTATCTCATATAGTGGTGATACAACTCTAGAATAAACTTATAAGGCGAAACATCTCTTTAAGAGGTCTTCGAAAGAAATAGCAAATAATCAACACGCTAATGAACGTTAAAACCAGAAGCACGCCGCCGCCCACACGTTCAACCCACACTACTACATCCTCGACCCGTTTTCAAAACTCTACACCCCTTGGCCGCCACGACAGGGCGTTGTTTCCCACCGAATAGACTTAGCTACGATACCAGAATGAAGACAATATAGCTATTCCAAACCTCGGGGCTACCTACCACACTACCTTTCCAGTCCGCCCGAACCCTATTCCTCGCGACGCTAGCTCTTTACATAGACCCTCTCCCGTGACTAAAAGTTATATTACAGTAGCTCCGCAAGTCGTTTTAAATACGCTACTCCCAAGGTAGGACCTCGGCACTTCACTCTCGACAAACCCACGCAGCGAACCATCCCGCCTCACTCCCCAAATCAGATCCTTAGAGCTAGCTTCTCCCGCGCAGTCAAGTGCGGTTGTTTATATGGCGAAGCTTAAACCGGTCACTCCACTTTCGAGCCCGTAGCTAGTTACGGTTCCTTCTTAGACGGCCCCCTTAAGTCCGGCTTCGCTGAGTCCCTTTCACGCACTTAAGCTAAAGTCTCTAGTACGCTCGGTAGCACTCAACGCCTCGCCTCTTACTCTCCCACAACAGCCGCGTCCGCTAGAGGCCTTAAGTTATCTAACAGAAGCCCTCACGATCAACGAGATATAAGAGATTCGCGCATATAAAGAAACCTAGCGTACTCACGACTAGCAGACACTTAACGAAATCCGCGCCGAACTCTTTAAGTCCTCTAATAGCTAAGATATATTTATGTAATACCTACGTAGGAAGTTCCGAAAAATAGTTAAGGAAAAGTCGAGAATCGAGAGAGAGTATTAAGGTGGACCCTACTAAGCAAGAGATATCGCCCAGACAGAAGTAGCGAATACGAATACAGAGCATAACTTATCCACCGCGCCCTCTACGTCCAGTGGACCAGCTATAAGCATATCACGAGACTTCCCACACACCAAGGAGACGATATCGTCCTTACTCGCCACGCCACCAAACACTATTCGTAGTATTCGGCCTATTTACCGTGATACACGATTCCTACTAATCACATCAATTACGCGTCCCAATACGTTACCTATAACGGCGCCGAAAAATAGTATAGTACCGTGACATCCGATATATGCGATAAGACATATTCTAACTATATCTAGACACCCCCACTACCTCCATAAGCGCGCTACCCGGGACCTTTCTAGACCATCGTAATACGGGTCCATAGTTAGGTCGGTATCAAGGCTTCTCGAATCTAATCGCTAATACCGTCCGTCGATAAGTCAACGGCGTTAGCCTAGGCCATTACGACATCACGTCAGTCGCTAAGATACCGAGTAACCAGTAGCGAGGCATAGAAGCATAGTCTAGAACTCCTATATATAGAAGCGAGAGCTTACAATCAATCTAGTATCCAGCTCGCTCGAGCGAGGCCGCGCCAATAAGTCATCCACATAATAAGCTATCGCTATAGTCAATCGCCGTCAGAAAGTAGTCTCTCCGTGCAGTAGCAGAAGAAGGGTTAAGTCCCATTATAGCGGCCACATAGAGTCAAGGTCAGGTTCAACCACTTAGAGGGTTCGACACGCCCACGAATACTACGACTACGAACCAAGCACTAAACCCTCCACCGACTAGTGCTCCTCTACGGACCTAAGTCCAACCCTCTCCTATTTTAAATCAGGGTCGACAGCCACCATCCGGAAGCTCAGACACCCAGCGACGTCCCGCTAAACAAATAGTGCCAGAGCGTTCAAGCGCAGACGTTACAACACCTAGACCGTCCGGCAAGCTCTCGGACCGTGCAACGCATCCATCTAATATGTCGGTCGATTCGTCGATCGTAGTCCAGGATCCCGCAAGTGTCAATATAAGTCGCACTACACACCCCTCACCTCGATCATACTTACTAAAACTTATATACCAGATACAGATATTACCTAATGTCTAGGATCGCCGTTTGCGATGAAACACTAACTAGATTAAACAAGTCTTTCAGCTAAAGGCCTTCACGACTATTCCCCATAGACGGCGTATCAAAGTCCATTTCGACAAGGAAACGCCGCTAGCTAAAGAAATCCTACGGATCTACAGCACCAACCCGCGACCAACGATAGCAGCACTAACTCTCCCAGATAATGCTCGTGCCGACGATCAAGGTTTTCCGGGCTAATAGTACGTAAATACTACTAAAGCCACAGTTACGTACAATACCCTAAGGAAGACGATGGAGAAGCAACACGCTAAAGAAGGCGATAGAGAAGCAACACGCTAAAGAAGGTGATAGAGAAGCAACACGCTAAAGAAGGCGATAGGGAAGCAACACTTAAAGATATAGTTTCCAAAATCTGCTACCGACATTACGGAGACGTATAAGTGGGTAGTAGTGGAGAATTTTAGTAGGGCGACCCTCAGGATTCTAGGCAGGACTCAGGCGAATCTCTTCGTTCAGGGCTAATTCTTATTTCCAAGAATATATCGCTATCTCTTTTACGTCATAGACTATTAGGCCTCGAATATATTTGCAAATTCCATAAACACTAGAACGATACTTACTTATAGAGGGAATTATCACTACATTAGCACTATTATACGCCAGCCTTTAGCCGCTCATTTCGGACTAGACTAAACTTAGAAGTTATCAACGATACCTTTTTCTGCCACCCAAAGACAAAATATTCCACTATACCTAATGAACGTAATCGATCGTATATATAGACTAGCAGTTATCAGCCATACTCCAAGGACCACTACTATCCATACGACCGTGGCTAGTTGTTATTGCGGTGGCTCGCGATATACGACTAATCGAAACGCTAGTATAACTAACCTCCGCCGAACTAGCGCCAATTCCCATAAGTAAGGACAGTGATACCTATAAATATAACCGCTAGTCATAGCGGCAGCAACGCATCACTAGCGAGAGCGAGGTAATGCCAGCTACACGGCAGCAGGGTAAGGCAAAGGTAGTATTTACTACGCGAATAGCTAAGCCCGAGCTATCTCGCAAAATAGTCGAAGCAGTATCCCTATCGTTTACATACGTTTACTATATTCACCAGCGGCTTTACTACCTCTAACGGTAGGTTTGCCACGATTATCTAGTCCTCTATTAAACAAGCTACTTTATTACCCTCACTTATCTCTTCCATCCACTTATCCGCCCTAACTCTCTCACATACACTCAGATAAGTATTAGCCTAGCTTTCCGTCTCTATCTACCAACTAGTTCATACCTTACCACATCCGGTGCACTTACAGCCACGGCTTACTATCAGAATAAGCTCACCAGCAGAGGTTACCAAAACGCTCATATAGGCGCCATGCGAAGCTAAAAGCGACAATTTCCTTTCTAGCACGAACCTTCTTTAGGTTCACAATAAGCCTAAGAACAAGATCGTCCGCGCACGCATTAAGCAGTCAATCGCAGCAGGAGCTACTATGGCCGATAGGTTCGGTCCGGACGTAACGTATATCGTCGTAGTACGCGAACCTATATAAGCGACACTACGGCTAATACTAGGCGTTAGCCGACCGCCAGTACTTCCACCTAAGGGTGTTCACCTCGTCACTATCGCGTTCGTTCCCATATATCGCGACCTAAGTCGGCTAATCACTCCGCCTACACCCGATCTCCTATATCGCCCTTCCGACTTACGTCCTATTCCCCCGATACTAACGACATTCTCTCCGGCAGCGGTTTAGCCCCTATCGAGAAGAGAGCCTACTAGCATCGTCGACTCCGAGTAGTCGGAGCAGGAGGGAGACAAGGCGCAAAGTTCCTCGAACATAATTCAGAATAAAAACATCATCACTATTCAGCTAGGCGAGACGACCGAAGACTTCCTATATCGAATAAAACCTTTAGGCTATATAAGGTTATATCTCGACGCAATTAATATTGCCGACCTATCCGCAGTAAACCTCTCTCCAGTTAACCTTAGCGATTTTAAGCTTCGGGGCGAAGACCTACTTAGCAAGTTCGACACATTTACTAGCCAGTATAACAGTGAGGAAGAGCTTAATCGAACCACCATATCTAATTCATTAAAGCGATATTTTCGGGAAAAGGGACACGAGCTTGAGCTCGATATTAAGGCGCTGGCGCGAGAAAAGCGTGTAGTTAAGGGAAAGTGGTTACTATTTCTACCACTAGGTCTAGATTTAGACAGGACTTAGGTGAAATTCGCGCGGGCGACGGCCGAAGGCAGACTAGGACCTTATACTCAAGTAAAGGGCATCTATATAACGTTACCACCGTACAAGATAAGGCGATAGGATCTAATCACGATATAAACAAGGAGTTTCGAAGATCGTGAGGACGTAAAACGGGTCCTTATCGGTATCGAGGCCATACTGGCAAGACTAAGATTAAGCAAGATAGCTAAGCTATACTATAAGCTAGACGCGTTCACGTACCTAGGCTTACGTAGCGGCAACAAGTACTATATCGACGTGACTAAGTAGAACAGAAGGATAAAGTGAACTCCAATCATTGGCTATATAAGAAGTCTATGACCGAATCCGGGCTACTATTACGTATCGGACCTAGCTTTCCGGGCCACGATTAAGCGTTGCAAAAATCGCTACGATGTGAGGAAAGAGAGTCCGACCATCGAGGCGTTACCACGACGAACTGGGAAATAGGTATCTCTAGGCGCTAGAGATAGAACATTAGACTAGATCAAGGAAAATCGTCGAGAAAGAACTGTTTATATATAGAGAGAGCCTAGCTTTTGTATATTATTTTAGAAAAGTGACACCCTTAACAGAAGACTATTCCTCTCATATACTATACTTATATAAAATAAGAACCTTTTCGTCATTGTTCAGACCGGTTATCCTCGTTATAAAGTATAGTTGCCTACACCGAACTCGAAGTGAGTATAGTAATGGTCTTGTAACATACAGGATATATATCTAGTAGTGGGAGAACAAGAATAAAATCCACGCACACTATACGGCGGGTAGTTGCGAGAATTTAAAACATAAGCGAAGGCACGAGTATAAGACAAGAAGAAAGTTATCGTCTTCCAGCAGGAAAAACACCTCTAAACTATTAAAGCACTGGTGCTCTCACGTCTATAGCCAACTCGCATTTATGCTACCTACCCTAACCTATATAGGTACATTAAACAGCCTCGCGACCTTAGCGCCTCACCATTCAATGTGAACTTAATCCTATTATACATCCACTTCGATAAATATACCCATATAATTAAGCCTACCCAAGCAAGCCCTCAGGCCCGCCCTCGTCCAAGGTAAATACTAGCCTTAAATGCACTAACCTTCTATCACGGCAGTGACAGGCGAACCTCTAATCACGTATAAGGAAGGTTTGCCGAGCGCTAAGCATATCTCAGCGCCTCGGCCAGCAACACTTATTGATAGTCCTTCGTACAGTTATTCAATCAATTTATATACCTACAAAGATCCGTAATATCTAACTATACCAATACAATCTCTTTACCTCTAAGACGACGTGCTCTAAAGATTCTCGCCTACGATCGTATCAATTTCGAGCTATCTTTGTTACTAAGCGTTTTATCCCGAATTTACAGCCCTCGAGGAACTACCTACGATTACCTCAATTTCAGTAACTCGATTACCTCACGGTTCAAACAAAGAAACTCAGAGAAAGAAGAGTTTTCAAAGTGTTACCTACGATCGTATTAATTTCAATACTTCGAATACGCTAATTTCTCTATAAACTAACCACTATATCGCGCCCGTTCTCACGAGACGATAAGAATAGCGACGAGCGACTAAATCCTTATCGACAATAGACGAGCCGAGCCTCACCCACTTCCAGACCTTTTCGAAGATAGCTACTAGTGAATAGGCTTTTTAAGAATACTAGCGCGTAGTCTAACTTTAGTCGATTAGAAAACTAACGTTCTTAAGGCTTTAGGAACTAAGATACATAAAAATCGAGAGGGACTATAAGTATAAGCTCACAAGACTATATTTATATAACTAGTCGTAATAACTAAGGCTTATACTATAATCTAGACGACTTAATACTATCGATCGAACGCGACGAGTCTACTATTACTAATATCGCTTAGAATATACTAGGAAATTATAACGTTTATACTACTTCTCGACGTAGCCTAATATTAAGTAAACCTTCTAGCCTTTACCCCACTATCCCTACTATTCCTACTAATCTCGCTACGACTAAGTCTACCTCGAGTACTTAGGTAAGTAAGAAAGCGATCGCACCTAAGTTTATTAAGGAGATAAAAGAAGAATTTAGCGACGATAACGCGTTCTTAAATATAACTAATATCTCTAAAGATAAAGAGGATATTTTAGTAAAAGCCGAAGAAGGGAATACTACTATAAAAGGCGAAGACTCTATAGCACTAGAATCGGCTTCTTAATTACTATCACTATATCCTAACTAGCTATAAGTCGTTAAGCCTCCTAAGAATAGTCTAAATCTTCGTTTCCTTATTCAATATAAATTAAATACCGTAGAATAGAGAGTCCCTAAGTCTACTCCTAAGGCTTTCGATATAAACGACCTCGTCTTTAAGTTTACTCAAAAGTTCGTAGCTTTCGCGTTAGCCGAACTAGACTTCTTATAGTATCTCCTTCGACGCTAGTAAGAACGACTATATTAATTCGAGCTTAATAATACTAAAATATAACGCACGATCTTAGACCTTAAGACAATTCGTTATAGCTTAAGGATAAAGAATATAGAAGACTTAAAGCATTACGAGCTCGATATTAACGATTATATAACCTAGCTCGAAGTATTCGAAGAAAAGGTTAAGGAATAATTATCTCGTATAGCCGAACTATAGAATAACTTTAACGATAAATCGAAAGGTTATCGACTCACTACTAAAGCGGGTAATAAGTAGAAGCGACGCTCGTAACTACAAGATTAAGAGATTACGAAGTTAAGAGAGAAACTCAATAACGCTCGAGCCGACTACTTATCCTTATCTCGATAAGATTCTATATAATCTACGTAGCTTTTCTCTTAATATTAAGCCTCGATGCCTTCACTATCTAATCCCGCGACCTTTAACCTTAGTAATAACCTTTATAGTTATCGCGAGCGAAACTTAAGTCGTCGTAGCACTCCTATATCAAGAGCTACGTTAACGTAGCCTCCCGATAAAAATCAATCGAAATTATCTTATTAACCTCTAGATAAACAATCCCTATTACCTATATCCACTTATACTCATCGTATTAGGGTGCCTAATCCTTTCGAGTTCGATAGCATAAAAGATAAGTACTACGAATAGCGCTCAAAGATTAAATTTAAGTTATCCGTAAAACAGGACTTCTAGAATTATTAAGGACTAAGAGCCGCCGTTCAGTATATTACTACTCGCATAACTAGAGACGCTTATAATACTATTAAAGTCTATCTCCTAGACTCTAGCGTCTACGCCTATAAGAACGCGTTCTAGAAACCTAGCGATATACTTACTTATATAGACGAAGTATACGATATTATATATCGAGATCAAGACGCTCGCATCCAGTTTAAAGATCTATTAAAGTCGGCCTCGAAGTTAGTTAAGGAGTTCCGTACAAAGTTTAACCGTCTTATAGTTTATATATATATAACGAAAGAGACTAAGATAGCCGAATAAATAGATAAGCTAGATAAGAAGCTCTAAAACCTAGTTATTATAGACCCTATAGCCACTAGCTTCCGCGATCTTATTACCTTAACGATTACGAAAGAACGTATCGTCCTTAACCGTTAATATCGTCGAAAGCAGCAAGATACTAAGGTATCGTCTTTCACTAAAGAGTCTAAGCCTTCTCGTACCCTAAAGTCGTTCGTAGGCAAAACTATTATATTTAGTAAGACGATAAAGAAGACATTATAACGTTCTTCCTAAGCCCCCGACCTCGCTAATAAGGTAGTTAAGAAGAAGCTACGTAATAATAATTAATACTTCGACTATAGTAAAGAGGGCTATCGCCTAGGTAACGCTAATTATAAGACCTATAAATAGAAGAAGGAGCAGGGACTCGCATTTATAGACATCGTCGATAACAATATCGACTCTAATATCTCTCCCGAGAATTTAGATTAAGGAGATACGTCTAATAACGACGCTAACGCTAATAATAATTCGATAAACTAAATATCCTAAACTATAATCGCTCGATTAGTTTAGAACGACCACTCCTAGAGCGTAATAAGCCTATTTATCATTAGAACCCCGTTATCGTATCCCTATCGTCGTCGCCACTAGTACTATCCTCTTCGCTTAACTCGCTCGAGAGTGAATCCCTATTATCTATAGATATTAAAGAAGCAGACTATCTCGTCTTTAAATACACTTTTAGACTCCCCCGTCCCCTTACTCCGTCGCTTATTAAAGAACTATTCTTACACCTAATCGTATCGTTAAAGAACGTACGCAGCACATTATACTAAATATCGGCGCTACTACGATATTTATTAATAAGCGCTTCTTAAAGAAGCATAGACTATCTAACTATATATAGCCACTAGAGCAACCGAAAGCTCTTTCGTTAGTAGACGATAGGAAAACTCTACTTACTTATTACGCTAAACTTAATATTATTATTAGGCAATACTATAAGCGACTAAAATACCTTATCGTACCTAAACTAAATCACCCTATAATTCTCGAACTACCCTAAATAGTGAAGCACAATATTTAGCCTAACTTTAGGGCTCGTTCGATTTCCTTCTCCCTGTTACGAACCGAGACCTACGACCAGGCCATAACCATAGCGCGGTTTCCAAGGAAAGCAAGTCAGACGAAGGTCACGTGCAAGGTTACCAGGGTCACGTGACCACGGTACCGCTCAGTCCTACTCAGTTAATCAGTACCGATCACACTGAGCACACTGATCACGGTGCTCAGTTTAGCTCAGCGGACTAACACTAAGCACACTGAGCACTTGCAACTATATATACAACTAACGAGTCCATAGCTTTCCTTCGTAGTCAACTTCGTTAACGATCATACCCATACGTTTGAGTATTGATCAGTCTCGCTCAAGACACTCGACGTGCTCTCTTACTGCCATACCTTAATACGTCCCCCTACTCAGGAACCCCTTGTCTCGTAACACCCTAGTGAAGCGATTCATAACACTTTGACTACCCTCTAAAGAACGTATTAGCACTATAGCCAGCTCTAAGCAAACCGTTCGTTCGCCATCTCCAACAGAATCGATTAGATCCTCAGCCCTACAGGGAGCTGAGATCTATAGGGATAATCGTAAGAAGAATGACCTCAAGGTAGAGTACTTTTACGGGGATAGGGCCAAACTCGATATATTCCTTATACAACTCAAAGTAGTGTTTATACTACAGCGAGGTAAGTACAATATACATACCGATAGGGTTCTATACGCCGGACTCCACATAAAGGGATCAGCCTTTCACTAGTTCGAACCAGTTATAGTAGACCACCTTACGTCTTACTTAGACCAACAAGATAAGGAGACCAAAGCCATCTTCGGTAACTTCAATATTTTCGAAGCTCGACTCAAACAGATCTTTAGCACACCAGGAGAGGAACAGGCGGCAGCTCAACGCATTCAACAACTTCGGCAGACTAGGTCAGCGGCTCAGTACTATGCGTTGTTCCAAAGGCTTACTACTAAACTCGACTAGGAATCGAATGCCTTCGCATCGGCCTACTACTCAGGGCTAAAGGATTCGGTTAAAGACAAAATGGGGATCGAACGACCAGACGAATACAAGAAACTAGTCGCTAAGTCCATTAAAATCGATAACTAGCTTTACGAACGAGCGATGGAAAGAAAAGGGTTCTAAGGAAGAACTAGTGGGGCGTTCTACCAAAAAAAGAATCGTTATTAGTCCTATAAAGATCCGATGGACTTAGACAACATGGAATATAGCCGGTCCTCACGACCTCGAGGCAAGTTTCAGCGCTAGGGACTATCTCCTAGAGAGCGAGAGAGACGCAAGAAAGAGAACCTATGCTATAGTTATGGAAAATCCGGATATAGGGCGCGAGAATGCGGTACCCGCCTATAAGGACTATATATAATGGACGATATAGTCGATATTAGAGAAATAAAGGCCGACACTTCAATAAAAGAAGAACTCGGACGCAGGGTATAGAACTACGAACGTACTTAGAAAGCTAGCAGCGCCGAGAAAGCACAGAAGAAGTCAAGGAAGGCTTAGGGAGAAAGAGCGCCCCCACTATCGCGAGAGGAACGTGGTAAAGAGGTTATAGAGACCGCCTAAACCTATTATCTAGGAAGTTCAGATAACGAAGAAGCCGAAATATACGAAAAAATCAGAAACGAGCTAGGCGCGTAGGCCTACTATTTTAACGACCTTTACCCTATCTACAAATCCTTTAAGGAATAGTCGGGATAGTTCCCTCACGGAAGCAAAACTAAAGCAAAGACGAATAAATTCAAGGACGCCCGACGCGAAATACTTACAGTCATAAAATAAGAAGAATTACCTCATTGAGAAAAATATAGGGTGATTATACAAGGTAACTACGTTATAGTCATCTCAACACCCTACTAATCCGAAGTACCCTATAACGGGTACTATACGAAACCAGGACTAGAGTTATATGGAGGGACACACCGGAAATTTAGCTCTCACATAAACTCCCAAGGAAAGAAGGAGTTAGTTCCATTAACACGCTATGCTACAATGAAATGCGACTAACGACGAACCCATATACACGACGTAGTGGGGGAAGATCGATATAACTTCCCATTCGCTCTATCAGACGAAATAAATAGCGACAGCGAATACGAGGAATCACTCTTAAATAGGACAAACCTACGAGAGATAGAGAGTGTCCTCAAACGAGGAGGAACGTTAGCTTTCATACGAACCAGGTACTGGAGAAAAGAACAATGTCAACACCAGGGTCAGTGTGCGCAGAAACACCTTCTCCACAATCCTAAAGGAGAACCACAGGAAGAAGACAAACACATCGTCCTATAAAGGTATTATAACTATAACGAAGGAAGTCCAGCACACTATCACCAAGTTACCGACAACGAATAGTTCGTGTTCCCTTTTAAGAATAAAAGCACCCTCACCAAAGAAGACCTAATCGAAGAAATTGCCGTTAGATATCAGGTCCAAGAAACTAGCGACTATAGAGTGATTATTAAGACTTATTTCTAGGAAGAAGACGAGTGGCAAGGCAGAACTATTTATAAGTTTAGTTCTAGGGCACGAATCCAACCGCAGCACAAGTTGATTAGCATACCAAGATATCGGAGCTAACTATGCGAAGACAAAGAAAATACGCATACACACTAGATAAAAGAGGTAGGCACTCACTACTTTACCTTAGCCGATATATTCTCAAATAAAGAGGAGAATAAGTCGACCCAGGAACTTATGGTGATAGAGGCACAACCCGACTTAGACCCAATTAAGTTTATAGTCACGAAAGCCACACGACAATCACAAGTCATCGTTACTCGATATTAGAGGAACGTTGTGTATAGAAGATAAGAGTGCCCGCAAAATCGACAACATATATATACCATATTTAACCCCGACATACAGCCAAAGGAATATGTTAGAACTATTGTTATATAACTATGTCATAATACTAGTTACGAACATACGCCCACAATACACTCATATCGAGAAGACAACGACGATAAGGTCGAGATACAGATACCAATTAAAATCGCCAGGATCGTCTACGGAAAAGACAATCCCACGATACACGATATAACAAAAAACGACACGGAGGAAGCTTAACGAGGCAAAGCTCCCTCCAAGAAAAGCCTCAGAATCTATTCGCTACCTCCTACCCTTAGTATTTAATGCCATTAGTCTTCGGCGCCACACTAGCCGATAAGGAAGTATAGGTAATAATAAATTGCGGAGCAAACCAGAATTACGCATCACCACAGCTTACAGAACGATTACAACAACAATATCGACAAAAAGCGAAACCCTACCCACTAAACATAGTAGATAGGACACCCGTTAAGTACGGCGGAGAGTGAATTCGTAAGGAAATTCGAGACGTCCGACTCGAAATCGAGGGTCACACTAAACAAATTAATCTCGATATTATACCAATTAAGTACGATATCATTCTAGGAATGAAATAGCTTTAGAAACGAGGACTAGCAATAGACTAGCAAGAACGAACTCTCACGTTTCCCAACCGTAGTCGAGGAAATAGGAAAGAGGACCGATTATCCTCTAGGTCACCCATTAGGGCAATATAAGTAAGACCAAACCGGAAGATTCTCGCTAACATAATAGAAGAGATCTCGGAAGAATATAGAGACTTCGTAGACCTCTTCAAAGAAAGAGAAGGCTTAGCCGCACTATTAGAGCATAAACTATAGGACCACGAAATACCGCTCGAAAATAGAAAAGTACCGAAGTATAACGGGTAGCTTCGACGACTCTTCAAGAAAGAAGAAGACTTTCTCAAAGACTATATTAAGAAACACGAAAAGAAAGGCTTTATCCGATTATCTAAGTCTTCCATAGCACATAGAGTACTATTTACTCTAAAAAAGGATGAAGAGCTTCGAGTATACATTAATTACCGACCACTTAATGCGATTACCAAAAAGAACCGGTATCCGCTACTACATATCGACGAGCTATAGAATAGATTGTTAAGTACTAAATACTTCACCGCGATCGACGTACGAAACGCCTACTATCGAGTACGAATAAAGGAAGGCGAAGAATGGAAGATAGCCTTCAAAACCCGCTTCGGATTATACGAGTACTTAGTCATGCCGTTTAGATTAACTAATGCATCGGCTACTTTTCAGGAGCTAATTAACGACACATTAAGAGAATATCTCGATGATTTCGTAACGGCGTATCTCGACGACGTACTTATATTCTCAACTACACTTAAAGAATATATACGACATATTAGGAAGGTCTTAAATAGACTTCGACAAAAAGATCTACCCGTGAAACTCAGTAAGTATGAGTTCCATAAACACCGAATACGCTTTCTAGGATATATTATCTCAGATAAAGGCATTAAGGTGGACTCCGAAAGAATTAAGTCTATTTAGGAATGGCTATAACCAACCAACGTCACGGAGATTCAAGCCTTCGTGGGACTAGTAAACTATAACCGAAAATTCATCGAAGGATTTTCTAGGGTCGCAGCACCATTAATAAACCTTACTAAGAAGGAGGTTAAGTTTAGATTCGGACCGGAATGCACTAAGGCATTTTAAGAACTCAAGAAAGCTGTCACTAGCGCCCCTATACTCGCGATATTTAACCCAGAGTATGAAACCAATTTGAAGACAGATGTATTCGACGGAGCTATCGGAGCCCGCCTCACGCAAAAGAGCAACGACGAAAAATTCCACACGATTACATACTACTCAAGGAAAATGACTAGACCGGAACTCAATTACGATATATACGATAAAGAGCTATTAGCTATTGTCGAAGCATTCAAGGAATGGAGAGTATATCTAGAAGGTACGAAATACCCTACTCAAGTCTATACCGACCATAAGAACTTGCTCTACTAGATAACAACAAAGCAACTTAATAGACGACAAGTACGTTGGGCAGAAACACTCGCACCATTCGATTTCAGAATACACCATATCCGAGGAACGGAGAACGCTGTAGCAGACTCACTCAGCCGCCGGCCAGATTACATAAAAGACATTCAACCAGAACCCATAGCAATACTACGAAAGCAGGGTAACGCTTTAACGTATACAACACCTCGAATATAGACACTAGTAGCCATAGATATCGAATTAACAAATAAACAAAAGAAACAAGTCATTCAAGATAGACATAACAGAAAGTTAGTAGGACACCCAGGTATTAAAAAAACAATCGAACTCGTCACACGAGATTTTACCTAGAAGGGAATGCGAAAAGACGTAACAGAGTACGTTAGGAACTACGATACATACCACAAAGCAAAACATTCACGGCATAGACCGTATAGTCTACTTCAAACACCACAAGTACCAGAAGAAGCATAGTCAACGATCGCACTAGACTTCATCACGAAACTACCAAAATCCCAAGAACCCCTCACGAGTGTAGAATTCGACAGTATACTAGTGATCAACGACATTCTAACGAAGTACGCTTACTTTGTCCTATATCGAGAGGCATCTACAGCAGAGGACTTAGCATACCTACTATACGAAACGATCATTACCCAATACGGAATACCAAAAGAAATACGCTTAGACCGAGACAAACTATTTACATCACAATTTTAGCAATCACTAATGGATCTTATTAGAACAAAACAGAAAATGTCAACGACATACCACCCACAATCAGACGAACAGATAGAAAGGACAAATTAAACGTTAAAACAGTACTTACGATATTATGTCAACTTCCAACAAAATAATTAGGTACAGCTACTACCCATCGCACAATTCGCTTTCAACAACAGCGCCTCGATCGTAGGGATATCACCATTTTACGCCAACTATGGAAGACACTTAGATATCCACAAAGACCCCAAAGGAATTAAACCAATTACAGAAAAAGCAAAGATATCTGTTAACAGACTACGGGAACTACACAAGATACTACAAAAGGAACTACAGGAAATAACAAAGAAGACAACGATTCAAGCAAACAAAAGAAGATCTAAGGGACCAGACTTCCAAGAGGGGGAGATAGTCTACATCTTACGAAAAAATATTAAAACACAACGACCAAGCGACAAATTAGACCATACCAAAATTGAACCATACAAAATCAAAAAGAAGCTAGGAACAGTAACATTCGAAATCGACCTACCTAGAGGCATAAATGTCTACCCAGTCTTCCACAAATCTCTTATTGAGAAAGCACCACCCAACGCCAAACCAGGACCGGCATTAATACATAAAGAAACACAACAGCTATTATATGACGTTGAAACCATATTGGACTGCTAATCCATTAATGAATAACCGCATTACCTAATTAAATAGTTAGGGTACGATAATTCGGAAAACATATGGGAACTAGAGAAACATCTCCCTAAGGAGATAGTTAAGAAATATCGATAGACAGTCTAGACCAAAAGATAGAGACTTACCAACAAACTCCGACGGTTATAAAGGACGATCTATAGGGATTAGACCCTCAAAACCTAGAAGAGCCCCGAGCTCTAACTCAAACATCTCTTCCAACTGCTTATCATCCAAACCAACAAAAACTGTGAAAGAAGCCTTCTCCGGGGGATCGATATAATCCAAGGCATCCAAAGCCTCAGCTTCCCGAACCAACATCTACTTCTATTTTAAGAGCAGAGAATCGGCGTCTTATTGCAGACGCTCCCTCTCGGCATAAACCTTGCTCACCGCAGCCAGCAGCTACGCCAACTCAATACCCTTCTAACGAGCGGCCTCGGTTAAGCGATTCCGCTGTGTAGTCAACGAATCGAACTCATCATCGGAAAAAGTACCGTCACAGTACTTTACACCCTTCTTGGTACACGACGAACATTTCGAATGGCCATCCAACATAAAACACACCGAGTTTGACTCTTAACATTGGGAGCACCGGCCCATTGCGAATAATTCGTGACCGAAGGTTTCGATACGACGGACGAGGTTATGACGACGGAAGGTGGAAGAACGCTCAGGTTTAGCGACTCGAAACTGAGGCATAGTCAGCCATAACGAGGAGGAAAGAAGGAGCAACACGAACGTATTAAAGAAACAGCTCACCTTAAGTACGTTAAGAACAACGCACTGTAAAGGAGGGGGCGAGTATTACGAACCGAGACTTACGACCAGGCCATAACCATGGCGCGGTTTCCAAGGAAAGCAAGTCAGACGAAGGTTACGTGCAAGGTTACCAGGGTCACGTGACCACGGTACCGCTCAGTCCTGCTTAGTTAATCAGTACCGATCACACTAAGCACACTAATTACGGTACTCAGTTTAGCTCAGCGGACTAACACTAAGCACACTAAGCACTTACAACTATATATACAACTAACGAGTCCATAGCTTTCCTTCGTAGTCAACTTCGTTAACGATCATACCCATACGTTTGAGTATTGATCAGTCTCGCTCAAGACACTCGACGTGCTCTCTTACTGCTATACCTTGATACTTCCCCCTGCTCAGGAACCCCTTGTCTCGTGACACCCCAGTGGAGCGATTCATAACACTCCCCTAAATACTACACGTCTTATCTACTCTATTAATCTAGAATCACTATATATAGTTCGAGTACTCTAAACTCGTATTCTTTAAAACTAGTTATAATTAATAGCCTCGAAATAGCTACACTAGGTATATAAGATTTTTACGACTATATCCACGATAATAACGACCTAGAGGCTTATATCTTTTAGCTAGAAGAAGAGCTAAAGAATACCGAGGATCTTAAATCGTATAGTCTTAATAACTCTAGTATCTTTACGCTACGTCTCGAGACGATTAACCCCGAGAACTTCGATAAATTCATAAAGAAGAAGCAGTCGGTAGACCCTCGTTATAAAGTGCCAAAGGAATATTACGAGTTCCTATCTCTTTTCTCTCGACTATCTACGGATACACTCGCGCCGTATCGACTAGGGATTAATCACGAAATACTTCTTACGGTGAACGACCCGAATAAGCTATCTAATAAGAAACCTTACGGCAATAGCCCAATAAAATCTAAAGCTATTTAAAAGTACGTAAACGAGTACCTTACGAATAACTTTATACGGGCGTTCACGTCGCCTACGCGATCACTAGTTATTATAGTGAAGAAGTCGAGCGGTAGCCTTCGATTCTACGTCGACTATCGTATAATCAACGCACTAACGATTAAGAATCGATATCCTATCCCTCGTATTCGTGAAACACTCGATTAGCTATATTAAGTACAGTATTACACGAAACTCGATATTATTGCTACTTTCAATAAAGTTCGCGTAGCAGAAGAACACGAGTGGAAGACCGTATTCTCTACGAGATTTAGCTAATTCGAATACTTAGTTATACCTTTTAGTCTCTATAACGTATCTACTACCTTTTAGCGATACATTAATAACGCTTTACAAGATATTTTAGATAAATTCTATACTACGTATCTTAACGATATCTTAATCTTTAGTAATACACTAGAAGAGCATCGCAAGTATATTAAAGAAGTCTTACGTAGACTAAGTAAAGCTAAGTTATTCGTGAATATCGATAAATTAGAGTTCTACGTATAAAAGATTAAGTATCTAAGTGTAATCGTTTCGGTCGACGGCCTTAAAATAGATCCTAAGAAGATTAAGACTATCCTAGAATAGGCGGTACTACGTAGCGTTAAAGACGTACTCTCCTTCTTAGGATTTACGAACTTCTACCGTATATTTATTAAAGGGTTTAGTCGCGTAGTATATCCTTTAATCGAGCTCATAAAAGGAGCGAAGGAAAAGAAGTTCTAATGGACCGTATCTTGTTAACGCGCCTTTAAGAAACTCAAAGTTCGGTTTACAATAGCCCCTATTCTCGCTCACTTTAACCCTAACGCGAAGACGATTACGGAAGTTAACGCGTCGAACCTAGTGATAACTAGCGTTCTATTATAAATAAAAGCTAGCAAACTTCGCCTCATTATATTCTTCTCTCGGAAGATAAGCCCCGTAAAGTGCAACTATAAGATCTACGATAAGAAGCTCTTAGCTATCGTAAGAGCATTCGAGAAATAACGTCCTAAGTTAATTAGGGCCGATCCCGGTAACTCTATTAAGGTCCTTTTAGACCACCACACTCTAGAGTACTTTATAACGACTAAGCAACTAAATCGTCGATAGGCTCGCTAGAGTAAATTCCTATTAGAGTTTAATTTCTAGATTCAGTACTATCTAGGACGATAAGAAACTAAACCTAATAACCTTACGCGTAGATTAGATAATAAACCAGAAAACGACGATAATAAGAGAGTCTAACACTAGCGATAAGTTATACTAAAACCGTCTAATTTAGGGATAGGTATATTATCGCTAACAAAGCTAAACGCCGTTTAATTACTAGCCACTAACTTAATCGTTAGTAAGAAGGGGGAGAAGTTAATAATTATAACCCCGATCCTAGAGTAAGTTAACTTAGTATATATAAAAGATAATATCCTATAAGTAATCTTAACGGCCTTATATAATAGCGACACTAAACTACTAAGTTCCCTCGATATTAGGGATAGAATATCGCTATCGAATTACGTCGAATAGAATAGTCGAGTCCTATATAAAGGCCGCGTTTAGGTGCCTCTCGACAATAAACTTCGTCTAGCTATTATTAACGCTTACTATAGCGCGCCGAGTACTAAGTATACGGGCCGGTCCAAGACCTATACGACGCTTAACTAGACTTATTACTAGCTAGGCTCTCACGAAGATATTCGTCGGTTCGTCAAGAACTACTATACTTATCGGCGATCGAAGGCCTTTCGAGACGCATACTTAGGAGGGTTACAATAGCTCTCCGTCCTAAAACGTCTATAATTAGAAATCGTAACTAACTTCGTAATTAATCTATCTACTAGTAAACTTAATAGTATTATCTACACTAATATCCTTACTATAACGAACCGTCTATCGAAATAGCGATACTTTATCCTATATATCGATATAAGTGCTAAGGCTATATCGATACTCTTTCTATAGTATATATACTTATAGTATAGACTTCCAGACTTAATTACCTCGAATAGAGACACGCAATTCACTTCGAAGTTCTAAGAATACCTTTATTAGAGACTAAAAATCGCTCGAAAGATATCGACTACCTATTACCCTAAGATCGATAGCTAATCTAAGAACTTAAATTAAATTATAGAGTAGTATTTACGAGCGTACTATAACTATCTCTAGAACGATTAGATAGAGCTCTTACTCTTAGCTTAATATACTACTAATACGCACTTTTCCGAGACCACTAAGATCACTTCGTTCTATACTAACTATAGCTTTAACCCGCGCTTTAGTATTAAATCACCCCTTAAGCGTCTAGCTATATCTTCGAAGGCGCTATTAAATACGAAGAAGACTAATACCTTCGCCGAACGAATAATGAATATTTATAGGGCCTTACGAGACGAAATAACTTATGCGCAAGTCACTTACGAGCGTAATACGAAAGGAGTTCCTTCACTTAACTTTAGAGTAAATAATATAGTATAGCTAATTACGCGAAACGTTCGCATAAAACGTCCTACGAAGAAGCTAAACGCAAAGAATATTAGTCCCTTTCGAGTATCCGAGAAGGTGAACGCTAGGGCCTATCGTTTAAACCTACTAGAGTCTATACGTATCTATAATATATTTCATATATCTCTTTTACGCGCCGTAGCTAAAGATCCCTTACCCTAATAACACTAAATAGTGCCTCCACTAATTATAGTAACTAAAGAAGGGGAGAATAACCCCGACGAACTATTTAAAGTCGAAGGAGTCTAGAACTCGCGGTTATACGATAAGAACTAACACCTACAATATTTAGTTAAATAGAAAGGGGATATAGAAGACTAGAGGAATTAGCAAGAAGTGCTTCTAGGCTACGACGACTTAATACTAGCTTATTATAAACGCTACCCCAATAGACTAAGACCACTCGCCTTATATAACTTCGACAAAGAACGGAAAATAAAGTATAGTAAGAAATAGAGCTCTCGTCGACTACGGAGAGAGCGTAAACTAATAAGAAAGATTATGGAGAATACGGCGATAGCGTGAATTAGCTATTAATAGAGCGACGCCGCGATACCTCGGACCGCATTATCTTAACGCCGCCGGCTTACTATTAGGACGCAATAATAAAGACTTAAAAGTTACTCTGCCTCCCCAAGATAGCCTAGTGCAAGATAATAGCGACGTTAGTAACCGGTAAGCAAAATCGATAGCTAATTAGTCAGAAAAAGAGAGTCGCTAATCGCTCAAAAAGAGGATTAGGACTAAAGAGACAAAAGGTGAAAAGTGTGATTTAACATAGAGGCGAGTAGCAAGGTTATCTCTTCTACTAACAAATTATATAGGGACAAGAAACTGTTGCTACAGGCTCAGAGGACCTCGCACCCGTTTTAAGGGGGGGTAATATCACGGCAGTGACAGGCGAACCTCCAATCACGTGTAAGGAAGGTTTGCCGAGCGCTAAGCATATCTCAGCGCCTCGGCCAGCAACACTTATTAATAGTCCTTCGTACAGTTATTCAATCAATTCATATACCTACGAAGGTCCGTAATACCTTCATCCCACACCACGCACGAAAAGCCGGTCTTAGATCCACGTATATACCCTTGTCTCTATCTCTCTCTCCCTACCCGTCCTTTCTATCCCACCTTCAACGCAAAGTAGCTATCCTAACCTTACCGCAAACATAAGATCCTATCACAATCACTTAAAAGACGATACTATCTCGCGATAAGGTAGTATCAATCCTTCCTCTCGACTAACTCGAGTCTCCATGTGCGTGCGAAGACATCTTAGACGTTCGACCATTCACGACTTCTTCTTCTTAATAGGCGGACCTTCTATATAGCGATAATTATTCTCCTTACGTTTAAGGCCGGTCTCATTATACTCCTCTTTATCGGTCTCATCTTGCTTCTTTTTATATCTTGTAGCGAAAAAGTCTCGAATGTCCTTACCTATTCGCGTGGTAGTACTATCGACCTTAAATAACTTATCCTAAACCGCTCCCTAAGTTCCGAGTTTCCGCACTCTTAATCCAGCGCCACTAGAGCTTTCGGGCGTCTTAATAGCCTAAGTCTTAATTCTTACGAAGACTAATAGTCGAGGCTCCTCGATCAATATATCCTCAGATACATACTCATCCTATACCTTCCGAGAAGTACTTCTCAATGGTTTTAATGTTGTCGCTTCCTTATCTTTACTTTAGTTTGTCGCCTTTTGTTATAAATCGTTATTTACGGGCTTTAGTGCTATTGCCTTTTTAGTCTTAGCTTTATCCGTCGTTGTCGACTCTTTGCTCGCAGTAGCAGACCTTCGAAGCTTTGTGGTAGTCTTGCTCTACGAGAACGGCATCTCTCGTAGCACAATATAGTTCGTCTCCTTGTTTTGACCTCGAGAATTCGTCGACGGGAGCCACGAACCGTAGTCGCTAGAGCACGCCGAAAGGTTACGCCAGCTTATATACTTAAGGGATATGGTTATAGAGCCTACGACCTCGCCAGCCCGAAGAATCAAGGAGCTTACCATAGCTATGAGTTTAGTCGTACTCGAAATTGCTGCTAGGTACGGCGGCGTAAGCGAAAGAATATAGTGTCCTAACTCCTTAGACATAACTTAGGGAAGAAGATATATCAGAGAAGTCCACTATAAGGCAGGGAAATGTGACACCCTAGGTAGTTAAGGCAGTATAGCCCTACCTTCCTACATCTTTAATCACCATACGTAGCTACTACGAACGAACGTAAAGGGAAGGCTATAAACAACCCTACGACGCAGCAGGAAAAAAGGCCCGAGACGCTACCTTACGCTGCCTCGGAGGCAGCATAGAAACATATAATAGGTCATTCAGATTATGTAACAACGCCCGGCCAAGGTAGAAAAGGTCAGCTTAGCCGGTACACAAGGTCAGGTCAAGCTTAGACATTAACAATATATGCTTCACAAGCCTCCCACGAGGGCGACGTCAGTGAGAAGGAACCGACCGCGTCTTACAAATCATCCATCGCATCATCTTCAGCAGCTTCGAGCACCCGTAAAAAAGGCACCTAACCTAGTTAATAGGGTATTAGTTATCTAAGTGCTTCGCGCTAAGTGCTAAAGTATTTCCCGGGGTTTGCCGCTCGGAAGCTTATGGGGCTAGTCTCTAATATCGTCGAACACGCTTCAGCGAAGCGACGAAACTCGTTCATAATGTCGTCCTCACGCACGGCAAAGTTTGCTATAAAATACTTATCTCGATTAATAATAGGCCGAGCGTTACGGGTGATCTTTAACCACCCACCAGCACTATCGATAGCTTTCTAATTAAGCTTGCGGCGTTCGTCGTCCTCGGCGATAACCTCTAATAGCACCACATAGCGGTGAAGATTAAGGCCCTCGAATCCTTAAGGATAAGAGCTAAGAATATAAAGCGACGGGCTCAGACCATAGGTGGCATATAAGAACTATACTACGCGACGAAGATCGCTAATACCGACTTATTCGATACTTTTGGCCTAAGCAAAGTTCAGAAAGAGTAACCGCGCATATAGTGGAATATCGTAGATAAGGCTAGGAGGTTACTATCCTTCCTATCGGCCAGACACGAACACATAGGTACCAGATAGGTAATAGCCGAGGTCGTAGACTACTCCGTATTTCCTACTACTATTTAGAGAGTATATAGTATCCCCTTTATCATTACTCACTTTCTCGCACACAAGGCCCCTAACCACGCTATCTAGGCAGCCTCATATAGTTTACGTAACCATCGACGTCCAGTCCCGACTAGCGGCCTCGTAGGATTTAGTGTAGCTATTTCTAGATCCTTGTTACGAAACGACCTTATGGCCGCAGAGTGAGACCCGGCAAAAGGAAGGTACGCCGATGGCGTAGTATAGCGTGGTATGAACATCATACCTCGTAAGGCAAGAAGTCACGTGATGTGCTCAGTGTGCTCAGTCTGCTCTGTACAGAGCAGACTAAGCCAACAGAGCAGACAGAGCAGCCAAGACTTCCTAACTAGGAAAGGACGTCTGAGTATATAAGGGTGCTCCCTCACCCATAGTAGATAGGACCTTCGTGGTCAACCTAAGTCTATAGTCGGACCCTACGGTTCTCAATGCTATCGATGCTATAGACACCACTGTGCCCTAGCTAGGGAACCCTATGATTGTGCAAGGAGCCACGGGGCTCCGGTCCGATTCATAACAATCCTCCTCCTTAACCAATAGCGGCTCGACATTTATTCTAGAGACGAAGGGTCTCCGTTTCGAAGAACTCAGTAGGCCCTACCTCCTACGCTAGTCCAATAGTCTCTCTATATTACGCACCGTCTATTCTATTGCTCCCTAGCTCCATCTAACCCTAAATTGGGCGACTTACTCCGCTAAGAGACGCAGGCGCTACTATTTCTTCGCGTAGAACCATAAATCAGGAATATTATCTTGGGGAATAAAGATCGCCGAATCGCCGTCGATAGATACACTAAGCAACCAGTCCCAGCATATAAGCGAAGAGAAGATAGGTTGTAACTCGGCTTTTTCATGATCACCCCTAAAGACGTCGTAATAGGCAGTCCCGGACCTTCGAAGCATTGTTAGGTGCCCTCGTTTCAGCTCAACTACAATGCACTAGCGAGGGCTGCCAATATAAACGATCTTAAAATCACCTACGTAGGGTCGTAAGGTGAATTCCTCGAATCGGTATAACTTCGAACATATATTCAAAGCCTACTATAGGTGTTTAAGTGTATCGAAATCAGACAAAAGGGACTACTATAATAGGGCTAAGGTACTACATATAGAGGGCTACGAACAGTCGTCGTAAGTAATCCTATTGTATAGGTTATACCTATTAATAGAGTTAGTACTTATTGTTCTTCTACAATAGTCTCTTATATCTCATATACTAGGTATTGTCTACGTTATTATAGTATATTAGTAGAGAGTGTATCGCCTCTAGAAGCATAAATAGTGGCATTACGAAGAGCGCCTAGGGCATCGAAAAATTCTCGGTAGGTCGATCTAATAATGGCATCTCTAGGAAATAGACATCGAACTTCCCGGCGACGGCTTTTCCTTTATCTTTCCACTACTAAATATAGAACGCGGGCACAAGTGCAACCCACTATAAAGCCGAAGGATTCTAGACGACGAAGGCAGCGCATTAGTTTTGCCCCTCTCTCACATAAAGTATATAGTAGTAGAAACTACCCCTATATAGCGATGTTAGTTAAGGTTAAATAGTCTTAATGTCTAAACCAAGAAGTATCACGTTTATAGTATTAGGTTTAGTCATAGCAATTAATTTCTCTAAAGGTGCCTTTATTAGGATCGGTGCCGCACTATCGCAGAGAATAAGCCCGCCGTCGATAGAAGCACCTTCTCCTACTCTAACATATTCTTATATAGTCTCGTTCAAGACCCACGAACATCTCGCCTCTCATAGAAACGGCACTAAGTACCCTTTAAGCCGTCGTCTATACTTGAGGCGAAGACGAGTAAGTAAATCCGTTATTGTTAACATTATGCTTTATTTAGCACGCAGAGTTTTTTCTCGGCTTTATATATAGGTAGGCTTAAATATAGTGCAAAATAAGTTTGATCTATATACAATAAATGTTTCCAGAAATAAAGGGAACCCCTTTTTTAAGCGATAGCTAGTGTAGAAGTCGTCGATAAGGGAATTAAACAAAGGATAAGAATCTAGATAATAGGGTGGTCTATCTAAGATACGTTATACTCTAGGGAAGAAAACTATAGTAGTAGTCCAGTAAGAGAATATCTTAGCAGGCTACGCCTAAAGACTTCGCGAAAATAGTGCAAACTCAACCCCTAATTAAGGATATCACTCCTAGAGAGCCATAGTGTCACGAAGCGGTAGATAGCAAATTAACTCTCAAAAAGGCCTATTCGAGACTTAAACACGGAACTAGAGCCTATGTATTATCTATAACAGCTATAGCTACCCTTACATTAACGGATCTCTACTGCGATAGGGGACGTAGAATAGTAGGAGTCCTACCTCTACCTCGACCAGAAGGATTAATGTCTCTAACTAACCGTCTCTTTTAGGTGTATACGATCATCAAATGCAAAGAGAGTACGTCACTACCGAATCTATTGTATATATTGGAGGCGTGGACCAGAGCACAATAAGATAAATAGAAGGCTATAAAGCCGGTGCTTCGACTTAACCGCATCGCCAGCAGCCACGGATAAATTCAAGATAACGTGTTAGTGTTACCATTCTACCTCAGAGAGGACCGATACGTATCACCTAGTATTACCTTCCTTAACGGCCAACTCCCCTACCTAATTATTTCTCCACATAATCATAGCCTCCTCTCTCAATCTCAAGTCGACAGAAATCAGAATCATCGATCTCCACAACGCAAACAAAATATCGATGACAAAACCCGTAAGGTCATAACCGAACGTATCAACGAACTAAAAGGTGTTTTAGACGGTCTTGAGTCGATATATAAGAGTGAGAACCAGCCTTTTCTGACTAAATCCAAGCTCTTCAATGCTTAGGTAAATCAGGTCGTCAATAAAGAGTGAATCGATAGAGAGGGAAGATAAGCTCTTAGGATAAAAGTCAGGGAGAAACAGCTTACATTACCGGAAGGGCAAGCGCGATTTAGCGTTGGTACCCTAGTGGAACGGAACGGTGCTTATCGATAGGGAAAGACGGCCATCACGAAGGGATCGATAGTTAGGTCTTTTTCCATACTTTTATCAGGCTATTAAATCTCAGAAACATCTCAAAGTTTCTGGCGAGCACTATTAATAGCGTTAAACACTTTTCGTAGGTGTTTATTCCCGATAGTGCCTTACAACTTACCATTTTTTTTTAAAGCACACTAGAGATAATAACCGACTATAGCGCAATGATATCTAATTAAGCGCCACACAAGGTATTAAAAGCCAGTAATAAGACCCTCGTTAATAGTATAGTCTTCGATTATACTCGTATTAACTCTTCGAGATACAACAATTTAATAAAGGTAAAGGACGTTAAAGCTTTCACCGATATAGTCGAAGACTATATACTTTATATAAAAGAAGATACTTGTTAGCGCTAGGGCTAGGATGAAGAGAGAGAGAAGGCAGTAGCTATTATATTTATGTCGATAATTGATAACGAAAAAGGGTGGACACTAGTAAGCAATATAGTACTAGAGTTCTAACGCCTAATGTCCGGCCACCCACGTATCATATAGAAAGAAGCTAACGAACCCTAGATTTAAAACGACAAACCTTACTGATCCGCTACGATATATCCTTAATGCCGTTAAAACTCGCTTATCCCTACGGGCAACCTATTTCAAGATTCGATCGAGCACGAATCAGAGGTGGGAAGAGAATCTAGCCTAGCGTTATGAGAAGAGGTTCGTGAAGTATATAGCCTAGCAAGTAGGCCAAGCTAGCCAGACGAGTAGTAGTCGGATAGCGGAGATCGAACAAGTTCTAGAAACATTATAACCTATCGTGAAGGCAAACGCAGAGTTAACAAGCGAGCGAGGCTCGACATCACACACCATTAGGTCAAGATACTCCATTCATGCATGGAGGGCCATCCCGGCGTTGTTGCTCTTAATATTCATGTCAATACTACTAGTAGTATATATGAGTATAGTGCAGGAAGGCGAACAGGGCAATGGTAAGCAGGAGGATAATCAACAGGACGAAGACGAAGAAGAATAGAAGGAAGCTGAGCACGACGAAGAAGAAGGAGAATAGGACGAAGATAAAGAGGAGGATATCGAGGACGAAGATAGAGAGGACGAAGATAGAGAGGACGAAGATAGAGAGGACGAAGACGAAGAGAAGGAAGATAAAGATAAAGACGAAGACGAAGACGATAAAGATAAAGATGAATAGGAGGAAGACAACGAATACGAAGATAAACAGGAGGAAGACGATGAGTAAGAGTCGCAGGTCGACCGGGCAAGTCAGATTTTCTTCAGGAGAAATCAAAAAAGCTGTATATACAGCTCCAATTCCATTGCGGCTGAAGATACCGCGTGCAGGTACGGTATTACTGTCAATTCATCAGTAATGACATGCGGATATTGTGGATACCCTCGCTATTCAGTACGATCGTGTGAAAATATGTCGCCGACCGTCATAAGCACGTGAAAAATAAAAAAAGGGTCATTAATTAAACACGCTGAAAATTTTCACAATTCGTCTGTCGACATTGATACGATCTTACGAATGGTCGCGGGGCCGCGTGGCCTAATGGTTAAGGGTAAGCTATTCTCTATGCCTGGAACTCATGTACTTTGGCTAATTAAACATTAGCGTTGGTTTTCGGATTTGGCAATTGTTGTCGATGTGAAAAACACCAAAGATTGGGAGTTCGAATCTTCCCGCGGTCGTTTTCTTTTTGCTCGTCTTCTGGACTGTTGGCTACAAGAGCTGGCGGAAAACGTCCAACATGGGGACACAACCAAGTTTTTTGGAGGGCAGTCAGATCGAATCGGAGAAGAGATCGACACGCCCATGCTACGCTGAAAGGGCTCGGGCTAACATCAATACTGAACAATCCAGAGCCTTTATGTTATATCTCACTAACGATAACAAGATGAACCGTCTTGATATACGAGGTTTTGCTGGATGCAGCGGAGAACCGCTGCACACAGCACAGCCGGTCTACACGACGTTTCATCCACAGCAAGGCATGGAAGTGGCTACAAGCGTGAACGGAGCACATCAGTGTGCTTGTATTGACTGCGGCTGAGCAGGAACAGAACTAGCAGTGGTTTGTGACGATGCAGCCTCCTTTGCAGCAAATTTGGCCGCTTCCTCAGCCTGGTCCTCCCGGATCTTCTTCAGCTGTTCGGGATACTATTACGACAAGTTAGCGGCAAATCAACCAAAGGGGTAGGGTATGCAAGACTTACCCATCGCTCACCAACATCAGGATGACTCTTGATTCGGTTCATGAGCGTAGCCTCGCCCAGCCTGCTCCACGCGCCCTTGATGAACGTGAACTCGATATCATCGAGCCTGACACCGCCCCTCCGCTCTAGGATATCCGACCTCAACTTCTTGACCGAGGCTGGGACATCCATGCTCTCGAACGTGGCGTCGTAACTGACGCCCTGGAAGAACGGTATACTAAACCGCGCGCCAGTGCCCCGGGCCGGACTCTGCACTCTGTGCGTGGTCGACTGGCAGACACCCTGCGTGAGAGCCTCCATTCCTTGGCCGATAGCCACGACGAAAGTCCCATCGATGGGCGGACAATCGACCCACTGACCCTCCGCGTTCTGAACCTGCAAACCGCGATGGTGGCTTGCTTGCAGAAGATAACTCGTCAACATACTGTCCTTGTGCGGACCCACGCCTTGGGCCTCGCCCTCGACACCCAACTCCTCGAGGTCCGGATATTTGACGATTTTGAGTTTATGTTGCTGCGCTTCGTCGAAGAACTGGGCGAACGCATCGGATGGTAAGCCGATCGCTTGGGCGATGAGACTGGTGAATTCCATACTCATATCGCCCATGCGCGCCATGTACTCTTCGTAGATTTCCCGGAATCGTGGCAGTGCGTTCGGGTCAGGCCATAGATTGGGCGCGAGTAAGTTCCTATATAATGGGTCGTTAGGTCCGGGTATGGGATGAGGTGTCGATAGATCGATCTGTTCGCGCCAGTCGGTTTTGAAGCGCGTGATTTCCATGCCGAGTTTGTTGTAGCCGAGGAATGATTTGGCGTTTTTCATTTCGACTTCGAGTTTCTTCTCTTCGGGGAGGTCGAAGAAGGCTTTGCCTAGGCGGATGACTTCGGCGACGAGATCGGGTGGAAGGCCTGTGTTTTTGATATATAAGAAACCGACTTCCAGGAGGGCATGGCGGAGATCGGCTAGAAGTTGGGGTTTGGTTTCTGGGGAGCGGGATAGTGAGAGGTCTAGGATTGGGATGCTGGAGAATGACATCGTGGACTGTGGACAGTACGGTGTGTCCTGGTATATCCGATGATAGGATATCTGTACTGGTAGGAGGAAGATGAAATCATGGAAAGTGAGAGTGGGTTAGTCCTCCATGATGCTTGGGCGATGGCGCAATATGCCGAGGCCGGAGAAGCTTCTCAGCCGGTGCATACGAGGTACCCGACAGGGTTGTGGCCTGACACTTCTTGACGCAAGACTACTCTGGTAATTCATACATGCACTCATCTTCGTAGTATGTTTGTTACGGTGTGTCTGGTGGGAGGCGGCACAAGCGAGGCTGACGTGACAGGATAGTGCAGTAGTAAATGCTGGATAATATTGTAGATTGAGTTGTTTATTACTCCGCCTGGCTACGGCAAGGGTCATGTCCTGATATTCAACTAGAACCCATACACTCAATCCAGCAGAATCAACTCGCCGTCATTGTTGCTCACACGCTCATCCAACCTGATAGAAGTCCTGTTCCAGCGGCCATCGCCAGTTCCCAGCTCTGCTTCCAAAACCTTCCCATCTTCGCAGAGTCTCACGTCTCGTGAGCTGGCACCGAAATTTCCACCCCTGGCCCAGATGAAATGACCGTGCTCGTTCGCCAAACAGTTGTTCAATGAAATAGATGATAGCTTGTGGTTCCCATGGACGTCGGCGCACGAAGCGATCAGATCATAGTCTCGGTCCAAAGTGATGCTGTGAGACGAAGCAGTGAAGTTGCCTCGTGACTGAACGTAGTGTTGACCTTGATGCTGTTGTTGTGGTTGCGATTGATGGTGCTGCTGATATTGATGCATTCCGTATGCACCGGCACCGACAGCTGCAGCGGGTGCGACCCAGCCGTGCTTTTTCTTTTTCTTCTCTTCGTCCGAGGAGCTACTGCTGGATGAAGAGTCTCGACGGTGATGATTCTTCTCCTTCTTGTGCTTCTTGTAGGCATCTTCAGCCATGGAGCCGGTGATTGCGCCTCCGATGGTGCCGAGGAACCCGTGGTGGACTTTGTGGCCGCCGTATGCTCCTAAGGCGCCACCAGCAACAGCACCCATGAGACCTCGATCTTGAGCGCGAGGGTCGTTAGGGTCCAGAGCAGCACCTGGGGCGGGCTGTGCAGGGTAGGTGGTCGTCTGGTTGTGAGTAGGTGGCGGTCCTGGTGGTGCAGCGAAACTGTCCCATTGTAATTGAGGAGGTGGCGCGTATACCTGCGGTTCAGATCGGTCGTTGTAACCATATGATTGAGATCGGTATGAGTATTCTGATTGCTGAAAGGCATACCGCTGATCTGGAGGAGGAGAAGAGTACTGATTCGCAGACTGACTTTCCGAGCCTTGGTAGAGTGGAGGTTGATAGTCCCGGTCCTGATCATATGGACGGTTCTGGTCGTAATTTGAGTTGTAAGGTTGGTCGCCGTAGCCCTGAGCTGGCCCAGAAGGAGGTTGCCATTGTTGCTGCTGATCACCTCCATAGCCCCAGTTTTGGTTTGGGCGTTGAGTGTTCCAGTATTCCTCGTTCGACATCTTGTTCAGCCTGTGGGAGGTCTGTTGCGCGAGCACTGATGTCCAGGTAGGTGTTTCTCCCAGACGTCATTCAACGTACCTGGGACTTACTGTCTTATATGAAGACCGAGGGGTAGTAGTGAACGCTAGGCATCCTCATTTCAGGCTCACCACCCTAGCGTTAGATGTGGAAAGGGCTGTGGCTGAGAATCGGAACACAGCCACCAAGGATCCATTTCATAGATGTGATAGGAAGACAACCTCATAGAACAGCCACGTTCTGTCTCCCTATGAGAGATGGAAGCCGGCTGGTATGGAGTAGGCGATGCATCTAGCCTATCCAGGCACGGGTGCTCAGGTTGACAAGGTCATATGCAAGCTCTTTATGATGCAACTCATAGAGGTTCGAACCAATGAATGCAGGAACATTTGCGACGAACAACTTACCATGCTGATAGGCTCACGGCAACTGTCCGGACTGAGAAAGCTCCCTTGACACGACACATGTGGACTGACGATAATGCGCGAGGATAGATTGGGAACTTTGACTGGAATCGGAAAGATACTGTTTGAGGAAAAAGAGAGAGTTGCGCCAGCAGTCTTAAGGATGTTAGGTGCACCGGACTTCTCAACTGACCCCTAACCGAGCACGCCTAAGCTCGGAAATAAGTCGTCATTTGGGTGTCAATCTTCATCTTCTCCGCACTTGATTCCGAGCACATCATGTTGCGGAGTCGGACTCTGCTAACAAATCCTCCTAACGAATATCGCTCTTTAACCCGTCGACTGACCTTCTCGTCGAGTTTGAGTACAGCCATGTCCGGCTCTTCGTAGCCTCAGCTTGTAAACTGGCCATGATGAAGCAGACCCTGCGGCTCGGCCGCCCAGCCGCTTCCCTTGTGCGGTCCATTGAGCACACGAAACCATCGCAGTCGCCTATCCTACGAGCCGTCTCGGCAAGAACGTTTCACAGCACCGGGTCCAGGTACGAAGACAAGAGCAAAGAAGAACCGAAAGGAAGCGCATCTTTCAGAGGCCAGCTCTATGAAAGCACATCGGATCGATTGAAGAGGGAGAGAGATTCCGAAGCCCGATACATTCAAGCCCAACGCCAGCGCAAAGGAGAACCGAGGACTTTGGCTCTAAGTGTTGGTACGTACTCGCTGGCATTGTTTTTAGCGGCGCTGACACTTCGCAGTCATCCTATCTGTGGCAGGTGTGGCCTACTGGCTGGGAACTAGAGGCGATAAAGCTTTAGACACTACCTCCACCACTCCTCTAGCACGCGCGCATCCTCCTCAACTCGACACACGTACCTCTGTTCTTCAGGCAGCATGGGTAGACTTTGCTCAGATAGTTGGAAAAGACAACGTTTCCACAATACCGGACGACCTTGAAGCGCATTCCGGCTCAGAATGGTCCTCTTACACAACAAAGTCCGGAGAGAGGCCTTTCGCTATCGTTTACCCTGCCACAACCGAGGAGGTGTCCAAAATCATGCAAGTATGCCACCAAAGGAAAATCCCGGTAACTGCACTCTCTGGCGGAACTAGTCTGGAGGGTCATTTTGCGCCGACACGGGGAGGCATATGCATAGATATGGGGAGAATGGACAGAATATTGGACTTCCACCCGCAAGATTTGGATATTATAGTTCAACCTGCTTTGGGCTGGGAAGATCTGAATGAATACTTGCACGAGTCTGGCATGTTCTTCCCACCCGATCCAGGTCCAGGTGCAAAGATCGGAGGTATGGTCGGCACAGGATGCTCCGGCACAAATGCCTACCGATATGGCACTATGCGCGAGTGGGTGATTTCGCTGACTGTTGTACTCGCCGATGGCACAATCATCAAGACAAGACGGAGACCACGGAAGTCCAGCGCTGGTTACAACCTGACTCAAATGTTCATCGGTAGCGAAGGCACATTAGGTGTCGTCACGGAAGCAACATTGAAGGTGACTGTTCTGCCCAAAAGCCAGTCTGTTGCCGTTGCTACTTTCCCGACCATTCATTCCGCGGCCGAGTGTGTTGCAAAAGTCGTTGGTGAAGGCATCCAACTTGCAGGAATGGAGATTCTCGATGATGTGCAGATGATGTGCATCAACAAAAGTGGCACAACATCTCGACAATGGCAAGAAGCGCCAACGCTCTTTTTCAAGTTTGCTGGTACTCCGGACGGCGTCAAAGAACAAATCAGTACTGTGCGAAAGCTGGCAAAAGCCACTCACAACAAGACCTTCGAGTTCGCAAAGAACGATGACGAGGCCACAGAGCTTTGGAGTGCTCGAAAAGAAGCCCTATGGAGTGTTATGGCTATGCGGAGAGACGAAAGAGATCATGTGTGGACGACCGATGTGGTAAGTACTTTACCAATGCAGACCTTGCCGGATTTAACATGCTACAGGCTGTACCTATCAGTAGGTTGGCCGACATTATCCAAGAAACTCGAGATGATGTCGCCAGCAGTGGGTTGATAGGAGGAATATGTGGCCACGTTGGTGATGGAAACTTTCACAGTAGGTCAACCCACATTGTGTTAATGAGCATGCACTGATATCAGCAAAGCCATCTTGCTGTACAACGACACCGAGAAGCAGACAGCCGAAGGCCTAGTGCACCGCATGATTCAACGAGCAATCGCTATGGACGGCACAGTCACTGGTGAGCACGGCGTCGGCCTCAAGAAGCGCGAATACATCCGCGAAGAGTTGGGAGAGGAGACTGTCGACGCCATGCGCAAGGTAAGCGATCACTTCTTGGAGTTAAATGCTACAGATGCTAACAGGCGATACAGCTCAAGCAAGCGTATGATCCTCTTGGAATACTAAATTGTGACAAGATTGTTCAGCTGGAGCTAGGTCATTGAAACCTTCTTCGAGAAAAGGACCACAACGTGGAAGAGAAAATGCACATCGGCAAACATATATACCGAATACTATATTCCAAAATGCCCCTCTAGGTGTCAAATACCCCGAGCGCAAAGCAACGAGGAACCCCGCGTCCAGATTCTCTCGTATTGCTTTTAGCCTAAATGCCCTCTACAACTTCTTTTCATCTCTTTTCCGGTGGTCACTATGAGATCATTGGTGCACCACCCTCTCGAGGTGATGGACCTTCTTCTCCACGTAGACAGACCACCTGTGGTGGAAAGCGGTCCGCCAGCCCTTGATCGGCCGCTCGAGAGCGGTTAATTGCGCTCTCGAAGTGTTTCTTTTCTGTTTCGTGGTTCCTGCTCAATATCGTAAACCTCTCCATCCCAATCATGTCAACAGAAACGAGCACAAAGGTCAGCGAATTTGAATGATGGGAGTTGTCTATACTGACGACGCATAGGAGAACAACTCTTTCGTCCTTCGGGGCATCAAAGATGTCACATTCGAAGAACGACCAGTCCCGAAGCTCGCCGGCCCTCACGATGTCCGTCTCCAGGTCAATTTCACAGGCATTTGTGGTTCAGATGTACACTATTGGCAACATGGTCGGATAGGACATTTCGTGGTCAAGGACCCTATGGTTCTCGGTCATGAATCCGCAGGAACAGTGGTCGAGGTTGGTTCAGATGTTAAGAGTCTGAAAAAGGGCGACCGTGTCGCGATGGAGCCTGGCGTTCCCTGCCGGCGATGCCTTCGGTGTAAAGAGGGCAAATACAACCTATGCTTCGAAATGTCGTTTGCAGCCACGCCGCCATATGACGGGACGCTGGCAAAATACTATGTTCTGCCCGAAGATTTCTGCTATAAGCTGCCTGATGCGTTGAGTCTAGAAGAGGGCGCCCTTATGGAACCGCTCGCAGTGGCAGTACATATTACGAAACAATCGGGCCTGAAGCAAGGGGATACCTGTGTCATCTTTGGCGCTGGTCCAGTTGGTCTGCTATGCTGTGCGGTAGCCAAAGCATTCGGCGCGAAGAAGGTGGTTGCGGTGGACATCAACCGCGAACGACTCGAGTTCGCAAAGTCATACGCTGCAAACTCGACTTTCGAGCCTTCGAAAGTATCTGCCCCCGAGAATGCGCAGAGGCTGATCAGTGAAAACGACCTTGGCGTCGGCGCTGACGTGGCTATCGACGCCAGCGGCGCTGAGCCAAGCGTCCAAACAGCAATCCATGTACTTCGTGCCGGTGGAAGTTACGTCCAAGGTGGTATGGGACGAGACGAAATCACTTTCCCGATCATGGCTGCCTGTACCAAGGAATTGACGGTAAAAGGAAGTTTCAGATACGGATCCGGTGACTATCAGACCGCCGTGGATCTGGTGAGCAGTGGCAAGATCGATGTGAAGAAGTTGATCAGCAGGAAAGTCAACTTTGAAGATGCAGAACAGGCGTTCGAGGACGTGAAGGCTGGGAAGGCCATCAAGGTGCTGATCGAAGGGCCGAAATAGGAGGTGGTGATTGCCAGTCTCAAAAAATATTGAATGGGTTCGCGGAGAAATTCCTTGCTTCTTCATTTTATGGGCGTGTTTCGGAATCCAGATCTTTTTGACTCATGCTGTGCTGACCGTGCAGCAATTAGGCACGCGCTGTCGGTATGACGACTGGAACTGCCGTGAATTTCTTGGGTCGACAAAGTTTTGTCTGGAACCTGGATGACTGTTGAGATTCCATGGTTCTGCAATGCACTAACATTTCTAGGCGGCCATGGAATGAGGACTTCTCCCAGCAAAGGCTATAAGTATCTCCGTCAGGCCCTCTCGATTCTTTTCTCCTTCATGCTTTCTCTTCCTCGCTAAGCCTAACCCAGAGCCTTCGGGGTTGGTGTTGGCATGAATACTTACATATATATATCACATATCCAGATGGGACCCATGTCTCCAACACTTTCCACCACTTCTTGATTGGTTTCAGTCGAGGCTTCTGCACTTGCAAGAACATGCTTCTGTTCCTGGAGATTGCAACAGGCAACGCTGCATCCGCCCATCGATTGACTTGACCAACAGAAAGACAACAACGGCGGTCCCAGCCAGCCAGCCGCAGAAAGCATACTGGACATGCTGATGGCAAAAACTTCTGGCGCCTTCCAAAGAGGCCCACACTCGATGATTCCATGGATGTTGATTCATGTCGAGGGTTTTCTGCCCCAGCTACAACCGTCGCTCTAGGAGTGGTTGCGTACCTGGACGGCGCCGAGGACGGGCCATTTCATATAGCAGTCGGTTGCAAGACGGATTGCATAATCAAAGGCACGGTCTCAAGAATAGCTGTCCGCTGGGTAAGAGTTTTCAGCCCAGAAGCTAGCCTGTTTATAGGCGAAATGGCCGAAGGGCCAATGAAAACCCCCCTCGCCCTCCCCTACTCCCCCAACCCTTCCTTCGCCGACGACCAACCCAACTCCTCTTAGGAAGAGGACGATTTTCTGCTGGCCAGAGAAGCAGGCAGTAGGTGGAAAGGGTGTCAAAAGACCGGCTGGAAAGATTGGATGTGGTCTTTCGTCTGCGTTTCCAGTCTCTCCACAGCCGCCTGGGTCATTTGGCCACAAACGCATTGCCTGTCGGTACCTGGGTTCACAAACTCAGCGCGACAGCATCGAGGCGTGATACACAAACGGGCACCCACCAGATGGAGTGTCCGGTCGTGTCGGCCATGCTTTCTACAAGAATGTCTGCCATGCTTTCTACAAATCCAAGAGGAATTGCTCCTCAGGGATCGAGGTCGAGTGGGCTCAGACACAGCCTCTTCACTCAGACACTCGCCAGTTTCTGACATTCTACACATGTGGAGATCCATGTCGAGTTCACCGTCTTGGTGATTGGCTCAAGACGACCAAGTTGTGTGGCTCAAGACGACCAAGTTGTTTATGCTTCGAGACAAATACGCGGTTCAGGCTGTTGTTGTTGACTCCCCGGCAAATCTTCGAAACGCCACCTGCACAAGCATATTCGACTACACAAGCATTCAAAGCATCAAGTTAAGATCACAGTGGCGAAGCACGCCGGGCAAACTTGCCCTTTGTGTCTCTGTCCATAATCTCCCAGTGCACGAAGTGGTGTACGAACCGACCAGAGATGACTATCTGGATGCCATGCATACGACACGGAAGAAGAATTCCTGGCGGCCAAATACAGGCTTCGGCGGTACTCCACTGAACACACTCCTGCGGATCCTTCATGGGGATACTGATCTGCCTTCCAAGCTCGAGCTAGAAAGAATTGGCGATATTGCGACTCGAGTCTACTACTACGGCGTTCGGTATCAGTGGTATCCTTCTGTCGAGGCTCGGCTTAGCAGCTTTTGGCCACTACAGAGTAGAGAGGGTGACGGCTAGTCAGGATGTTTGAGCGGTGGTGTGACCTCAATCACACCCTCAATGAGTACAATAAAGAGCAGGCAGAGGTATTAGCAGGGTACTGGATCAACATTCAAAACCCTCTCAAGAGAACGGGGATCAGGTGCGGCTGAATAGCCTGGATATACCGCGGTGCGAGTGGCATGCAATAGGACGAGGGCCACGAAGATAGAGCCTTCTGGATGATCGAGAACTACGCCGAACCGCAATAAGGCGGGTCCTATGCCACTACTGTGGTTCTGGCAGGCTTTGGAGGGGGTCCAGTTACATCACGCAAGGTCTTCTGGACATGGACCCAGCGATAGGTAACGACTGGATCAAGAAGATCACCTTCATCTTCGTCGCTTGTACGGCTGGTCGTGTATATCGGCCTCTCTTTCAAGCATCGAGGATCACACGTGCCATGACGCCACCATTGCACTCGCAGGGTTCCCCCTACAGGCAGAGTCCCGACTGATGCGTTGATAATTTCGACGCGACGGCCGTTTCTACATTCACCTCGGACATATTGTCTCTGCAATTACGGTGACATGGCCAGCATTACGCGAATGCGAACGCACAAGCTGAGGCAGCCGTTCGTCAACCGAGCTCGTCTTGGCTGTGGCAAGTGATTCACTTCATGAAGAGCAGCATCAGAGATGAAGAAGACAAAAACCACCTGAGGAAACTACTAGCGAGCCGAACGATCCCAGGGCTCGCTTGTCAAGTGCAGCGCACCCAAGTTATACGGATGTTCTGCCCAGCGCCAAAGTCGGTATGTACCTGCAAGTTAGGGCGGAGAAACGCCCTTGAAATGATCTTTGAGCGACCAGAGAAGTGGAGACGAGCGGTCAAATTCATAGTTGATGACGACGATTGGTTGGGCGCCGTTCTCCATTTCTTACCTCTAACTTACGAGGAGATAGGACTGACCGACGGACAAACATAATCCGAAATCGATCCAGCAATACGCGGTCCAGACGGCAGATCGAAGCCGACGGGGCAAAGGCTGGACAAGGCTGAAGTTTCACTTCTAAGGACATCCCGTACCAAAGGTGGAGACTCAACACCACTCAGTTTGCTGCACCAGGAAACCTCAAGATGATAACCAGCGGCTACTATGGAGAAGAAGGTGCGGTTCCTGGGCCTCAATAGGCCAGAGGAGGAACTGTTGCTGCCGGCATTCGCCGACAGATGCAGAGATTGGCACGCCTAGAAGCCATGACATATATGATACTATGACGGTTGGTAACATACCTAAAGAGATATGCTATGGTATCTGGTGCCACCAACTACAAAAGATCTGTTGGAAGTGCGTCTCCCGAAGGGTTGATACTCTTGATCTGTGGGCGACAACCATCGACAAACATCAACAAACATCAACAAACATCAGAGGGACCGCCTTTCCTTATATATACTTCCTTGTGCGGAATTCGTGTCGAACCTGGCCAGCTCTTCGAAACGACAACACATGGACAATATGTACACACACATATATCCATTTGTTCGCTACTCAGGATGACCATGCGCACATGAGCATGCGCAAGCGGATTGAGAGACTAGCTGGTAGTGGGAGGCATGATAGCATGCCTAGGCGCGATGTCAACCGCCAGTACGGTTTGCTGGAAGAGAAGGATGAGCACGGAGTGGACGTGGACGAGTGGGGCGACCTCTTTCGTGTTGGACCCTAGCAATCAGACGACACTGTTGACTTGATGTGTGTCAACTGGGAAAGGACATACTCAAAACAGGAGTTTGGATGTTATTGTCGGCATGATAGAAGACTTGATTGAGGTATCCGAGAGGTATTGGAATGAGATACCAAGTCTCAAAAGAGAGAGATTTGTGTCACTGAGCAACTCCAGATGGACCAGATGCGGACGGGGTCAAGTCCGTGCCTTTACTGGTCGTACAGAGAGACCTGTCGTCCGGTGACGAGGGAAAGGGACAGTGTCTGGTAGATGTTGTCGCCAAAGGGCACAGCCTCACGACCCAAATCTGGAAGTCTCAGTTGCCGTAACCACAAAAGGACAACGGAAACCAGTGGATCTGCCATCATGTCTACTCGTAAGACATTGAAAGCGTCCACGGTACGAGTACACGGCGGGCTCAAGCGCCTCTACCAAGCTTTCCGGCATTTTGTCATTCCGCGGTCCAACAGAAGAACCCAATCGCAATCACGATCTAAACCCGGTTCTATGAACCTCCGGTCCGGCCAAACGGCGAAGATCGATTCAGGCCACTCTTTTGAGGACCTGCAAAAACACTTAAACGAGCTTCTGGACTATCGTTGCCGGACTCTCAACTCCAAAAAGTATGTGGAGAGTCTGCTCCACAGAATCATGGACCACGCCGAATTCAGTGAGAAGCCGAAGACAGGGCAGCAAGCCAAGAGGAGAAATTCCAGATCAGCTATGCCACAGCATCATCGGATTGGCCGATAGAACAAAGCTCAACTTATATACTTATACATATAGAGCTGACAGCACTTCGCAAGGATCAACAAATGACTGCGTGTGAGATCAAGATATGACGTTCGAGCAGGGGCTAGGTCTGAACAAAAATCAGCGATATCGACTTTGAACATCCAGGAGGAGAATGAATCCACGATTGAGCAGATGCCAACACCAGCTCCAGACGATCAGGCAACCTGCCGGACGAATTGCTCGGAGACCGAAAGCGTACGCTCGGAAACCTATGGTCGGAGCATACACCCGCATCCAGCTTCTCGGAAGGACGCCAGTCAGATTTCATCAGCTATGGCTCTGTACAATTGGCGGGTTTGAACAACTCATAGCAATGACCTGGCAGTACAATTGGGACAGCGATTGCATCAACATTTCCAAAGACTTCTAGGAAGTGAATGGAGCAGAAACTCATGGTTGAAGCATACGGAGAAGTCAACCAACTTCTTGAAAATCTCAGCCCGGCACCATACAGCATTCTTCTTGGACACAGCCATTCTCCGACCTTTTCGTCAACCTAATCCAAATCGGGCTACAGCAGTGATGGGGTAGAAGAGGAGGAATTCTTTGATACATCTGAGTACCTCCCAAACGATGCTACCGTCTCGGTTCTAAAAGTGCCTCTTTTGCTGGACATCGGCTCGTACCATGTCGGCGGTGTCGCGATCGGATCGGATATTGCGGCTGAGTCTGACCAGATATGCGCAATATGTCAGGAGTCAAGGCCCAGTGTTCTTCCTGCGACCCCAAGGTGCGCACCAAAGACATTTTCAAGCAACCATCTTTCATGATATATGCTCCGGCATCTCACTCGGTGGGCGCAGTATCGTGAACGTGGTCGACTGTGATGCGCTGAATCTGGATGATAAACGAACTGCAAGGGTCAAGCACGTCACATGTGGGGATCGGGCAGCTGTATGGAAAATAAACAACACCACCATCACCGTGAAACCCTTCGAGGAGGTTTACGTTGAGTATAGAAGGTTCAGAGTGCGTGTCCGCCGCGACGGCAACTTGTGGGAGCTGGATCTCAAAGGAAGTAACACTTTTAGGGTATGGTATAAGTCCAGGCTGTCATAGTAACGATATCGTCCAAGATTGATGTGGGGGAACTTCGATTCAGCGTCGAATTCTTTCTCATTCAGGGGTATCGAGTCATAACTTCGTAATCATCAATCACGGACATCAAAGCTCATCATCTTCGTCGTCACTTCCGATTTTCACATGGACATGCTCAATCTTGACCTTCTCGTCGTGCTCAATGTTCTCCTCCATCTTTATACCGGGCTCACGCTTGATCTCGGTCTTGACGTCGTCCTCAGTCTTAAACCCGTCCTTCTCTGTCTTGACATCGTTGCGATAGAACTCTTCATCCTTGACAAGGCCAGCCAGCACATCCCGCCGGGCATGATAGAACCGGTCCAGACACTCCCTTCGCTTAGCCTGCGTCCAGTTCTCTACAACTAGAGCAAAAGACACGACGTCATCCCTATAGCCTGCCCAGCGTGCCATGCTGCAGAACTGACGTCTCTGCACCGCTTGTGGAGGCTTGTACTTGTAACGGATGTCACCATCAGGCGTAATGATCGAGTCTCCCTCACCATCAGAATAAACCCGATCGCCGTTCATCTGAGACTGCGATTCATCTTGAAAGACTTTGGAGAGTTGATCTTGTGTATCCCAGTTGGTTTTGTTGCTCGCGGCGTTTTCGGCGCGTTTTGACAAATAAGCTTCGACCTTCGAAGAACCGATGACCTCGCTGTTCTCGTGGGTGTACGAGACGCCAACGGAGGACAGGATGGCTTGGACGGGATCATGCTTCTGTGGTGCTGCTGCATCTGGTCGGAAACGCGTTTTGCCACGTGAACGTGGCTTCTCCTCGCCAATGATTTCTGCTGCTATTTGGGACATTGCCGCGTCCGCTGCTTCCTTCTTGATGTACTGACGGTTTCCATCCTCATCTTTAACGGCGGCATCGTCGTCAGCAGACTCCTGTTCTTGTTCCTGGGTTTCAAGATCTGCAACTCGGACGCCTGCCTTGGACTCCGCGACGTTCGTCTTGTTCACGATATCGCGTAAGACTTGGTTCTCGTTTTGGTAGGCGAAGAGATTTTGCAGTCCGAATATCTCGCCCTTCTGATCTGTGCGCCCCTGAACACCTTGGAAATATCGACGCTCTGACGTTGCGTTGTAGCCGATGTTGGCTTGCTGTTGCTTGTAGATCTGTCGGGCGTACACGATTTCCTCCATTGTTCCCTGACTGACCAGCCGAAACACTTCAACGTCTCGTGTCTGACCAATCCTATAAGCTCGATCTTGTGCTTGCAGGTCATAGCTAGGATTCCAGTTTGGGTCAACAATGACGACTTTGTTTGCGGAAGTGATGTTGAGTCCGACCCCACCAGCTCGCGTGCTGATCAAGAATACAAACTGACTTGGATCGGTGTTGAAGTCTCTGACAGCTTGATAGCGGTCCTCGTACGCCATGCTGCCATCAAGGTAACTGACATTGAACTTGGTGCTGATGAACAGGTTCTGAAGCATCCGTAGTAGCCTCACACTGTGCGAGAATATGAGGACTTTGTTGTCGCCCTGGTCGTGCCAGAAGTTCAGGAGCTTCTTCAATACTCGCCATTTCCCACAATACTCAGGATTCCCAGTATGCAGAATACTGTCTCGAGTCCGATAAATCTCTTCCCAGTCATCAGGCATGGCGATCTGCAACATATCCAGATCTTTCGCTTGTTTTTCGTTTGAGTCCGACCCTTGTGGGATTAGTACAGCAAGGTGGTTCGAAATCTTCTGAAGATTTTGAATAGCAGGAAACACCCAGGTCTGCCATGTGCTCTCATCCTCCAGTTTCATATGGCAGCACCAACCTGCTTTCTTCCCGCTACCACAGTCACATTGTTCGGAACTGTTCTTGATAAATTGTACAATGTCACTTTCCAAGAAATTTTGATAGGCTCTTGCCTGGGTTGGAGTAAGGGGGCAAAAGACTACCCGGTCTGATTTCTTTGGAAGCTGGTCTTTGATCAGAGCTTTAGTACGTCTTAGGAAGAACTGGGGTAGAAGGTTGTTAGCCAGCATTTTTGCAGTCTTCCTCGCTCGAGCGAGCTGATAATTTGAAGCGTCGTGGCTCTGACCCAACTTCAGAGGTTCGCATATCGATGTCTTCCACGTTGAAATCGGACCAAGGCGACCAGGATTAGTCCAGTTGAGAAGAGTCCAAAGTTCTTCGTACTTGTTTTGGATGGCAGTTCCAGTCAAGCCGATCCGGCAAAGAGCATTAACATCGGTCATGGCTTTAGTGGTGTCGGAGCGGTGTTCTTTGATTTGATGACACTCATCCGCCACGACACAATCCCATTTGATCATATTGATCTCGCTCTTATGGGCACGATAGGTGTGATATGTGGTGATCATGACCTCCAGCATACCAGATTGAGCCTCCAGAAAGACCTCGTCACGACGACCAGCGCCTCCGTGGTAAGTGTCAACTTGCCACCAGCCCCAGCGGCGAAATTCGTCTTTCCAATTCTCCATTAGTGTGCCTGGGCAGATGATCAGAGTTCTGGGGTACTCCTTGCCAGCCCGACGCATCTTTCTCATCCTCTTCTTGTCTCGTTCGTCAGCTGTCTTGCCATAAGCAGCCGTCAGAAACGCAATGACCTGCACCGTTTTCCCCAAGCCCATGTCATCGCCTAGAATTCCGCCTTTCTGGTATACGAAGAGCTCATGTAAGAAAGCCACACCCTTAATCTGGTAATCTCGCAAGAACTGTGCAATGGGCGCCGGTATGAGGCCGAGGGAGTAAGGCAATTCGATATCTTTGTATTCTCGGGTAGCTGTTGACCGAGGGAAGTCTGGTCGCTCCGACAACTGCTGCAATCGTTCATCGTCGGAAAAGTAGACATCATCGTAGGTTGGTGGCAGCCAGAGACCGCCCTCTTTCAGTTGTTCGGTGCGTTTATCAAACTCTGCTCTTCGATTTCGGACATAGTCTGGCATGGTCCATTCCATGAGATCCTCGTCTGAATCTGAGTCGCCGTAGTCTTTGAGCTTTCTACGTTTTCTCTTCGGCCCTTGAAGCCCTACTCCGGTTGTGGCTCCTGCTGCTCTTGGCCGTGGAGGTGGGTTGTTCTCTTTTGCAATAGCACGCGCCTTCCGCGCAGACTTGAGTGCCCTCTTTTTGGCATCCTTCTCTCTGTTGTTAAATCTTTCGTCCTCCGATTGCATGTAGTTCAAGTCATCGTCAGAGTCCAATTGTACTCGTGAGAAACTAGTCGTGGCTGGGCTGCTGATTTGCTTCGGTGTGGGCTTTTTCTCGACTTTGAGTGCATCTGCGTTCTCGGCTTCAGTGACTGGCGCAGAGTTGATTTTGTGGACATCTGGGCGACGCTTGTCGATTCTTCCAGCGGGCACTTTGGGAGGAGTGGTAATCTCTCGCTTGATGCGTGGTCCGTCCAAGTCATCTTCTTCGCTGTCAGTGAACACCATGATGATACTTCCGAGGAGGCCGTGCCTCAAAAGCCGTCGGGGTCAACTAAACAAAGAGGCAAGAGGGTAGATGAGGCCAGGCGGATCATTGGAAGTAAAGGCACGTCATCGCGTTGATGCACGAAATCGCCGCGGCGGCACGTGAAGATAAGAGATAAAGTGAAATTACTCCGCAGGTCGTCGTTCTTTTTATTTTCTGCCCATCTACAACTGCATTGACTGACCTGCAAAGGCAGTCCATAGCATACTTGGTGCAGATATCCGCTCCAGGTGAGCAACTTCGGCGCCATGCCCCTCGATACTCTTACCACCTACTCGCAAACTCTGCTACGACAAGATGGTCGACGATGGAATGAACTCCGCAGAATTACAGCCTCAATATCAACGCAGCCGTCGAGTGATGGCAGCAGCTTGCTGACCATGGGCAACACAATGGTGCTGTGTACTGTCACTGGTCCCAGAGAAGGGTATGTCGTTCTGTGGTCAATTATTCTCCTATCTGACCAATGCTGACCCGATTTGGCAGTCGCGGACAACGAGACAACAACAATGCTATCATTGAGACCGAGATCAACATCGCACCTTTCGCACAGATGGACCGCCGCCGTCGAAATCGGAACGACAAGCGTACACAAGAACTCCAAACCACTATCTCCAATGCATTCCAAAGTCACCTCTTCACACACTTGTACCCGCGATCCACAATCTCCATAACCCTACATGTCCTCAGTTTAGACGGCGCTCTGCTTGTCGCCTGTCTCAATGCAGCGAGCCTGGCCCTCGTCGATGCCGGAGTCCCGATGCCTTCAATACTTGCAGCCATCTCCAGCGGAAGTATCACACCTACGGACGATTCATCAGCAAAGCCTGAGCCTATTCTCGACCTCAATAATGCCGAAGAGCAGGAATTGCCTTTCCTTTCGATCGCAACTGTGTCTGGCCAACAAGGAATGGAAGACAGGGTGTCTGTCTTGATGATGGAAACCCGCTGCCAAATTGGAGGAGCGAACAGCAAAATGGAGAGTATGTTAGCGACGGGTGTGGATGGATGCCAGCAAGTAAGGCGCAAGATGGAAGATGTCATCAGAAAACACGGCGCCAAAATCATGCAGACCAGAAAGTAGAAGTTCTCAGATGATGCTCTGCAAGTACCTCTAATCGAATGGTGGATGTACCACGGCAGTTGCAGGATTCTTCAACACGGCGGACGTCATGTCCAGATGCACGATGGTCCAATCTGACCGGCATCCGCATTGAGGGCAATCATGGCGTTGCAGCTGGGGGACTTCGAAAGACACAACCACGACAACATGTCTTTGAATCCAGCACGCTCCGAAGAGCACATAAATAGGTGCCGATGCAAAAAAAAACAGGACCTCCAGCCTCACGGTCAAGCAACACCTTGAAAACACCGGCCTCCGCCCAGACTATGCCGATCTTCTATCGACCTCCTCAATCACGTCCACCAAGGCATCATTCGTCAGGTCGATCACCTGTTTCACGTCCTCCGCCAACCCTCCTTCCTCCAACGCCCGTTGCTGAATGCACTGAATCAATCGTGTCATCGCCTGTTGTAACGCGCGGAGACTAGGATCATCCTGCAGCCATTTTGGAGCATCTGCTGCCACTGGACCTGTCTGTTTGGTGTTAGCAAAGAAGGAACGCAGTCACGAGTCAGCACGTACGAGTGATTTTGACTGCTGCTGTGTGGATTGAACACTTGGTCCGCTTGCCATGTCATTGAGGTAGGCCATGACACCCTTGAGGAGTTTTGTGGTTGGGTTGTGGCGGCCATCGGTCTCGGCCTCGACGGCGTCAAAGTATTTCTGTGGGACTAGAGCTCGTGCCTCTTTTGCTGCAGCTGCTTCCTCATCTCGGCGCAATTTCGAGTATTGTGCACCTTCAGCCTTGGGTGCCATCTTGAATCTCTTGAGCTGTTGATGTTGTCTGGTATTGGTGTCAAGCTCAAGCACGTTGGGCAAAGGTGGACAATGGGCAAGGCGAGGTTGATCTGGTAAAAGGAGGAAGCGCCGAAGAAACGTCTGGGGGCTGATATATATACTGGTGAGAGGTTAGCCAGCCTGAAGACGTTACCGTCCACCCAGCAATCTTCACCATACAAACATTCATGGATATGGATGCAACGATGCAAGCCGGCGAATGCCGCTGCCTGCATCCCATCCTGACAGCGAGATATCAGATTCTATCCTTTGAAAGCCGGGAAGAGCCTTTCTTATACCCAACGTACCTGCCTTTACTGCGATCGTCACGCGCTTACCATCACCCCTGACTGAACTGTGCGTGATGCTGTTGGTCATATTCGGGCGCTCATGGCGCTCGGTATCTGATTGTTATTCATGCAGTGCTTGTTACTTGCTATTGTTGTCGTACGAAAGACAATCCGTCACTTTCACTGAGGCAGAGGCGAGAAAAGAGAATAGGACAGACTGACATTGAAGAACAATAAAGTAGGTTGCATTTGGGCTTTCACTTGGCAAGTGGTAAAGCACCTTCCGGAAGCTCCTACAGAACTATCGCGGAAGCTCCTATTCTGGCGGAGACAAGGCTGCGACTGCAAGGCTCTCACATGGCGCCGCAGAGTTCCCTCATCGTGAGAAGATATTCGAAACATTCAAGAATCTGGGTTGCCGCATGCTACACTGTCCTCTTCCCTTGTCGTGTGGAAAGATCGGGTTCCTGTTTGTGAGAGTCGCTTTCGCTTCATGTGTTAGGCGGGAGCGCGCTACGCCGTTCCTGATAGCCGAAAGGCTAATGCCGATAGATATCGTCTATCTTGTTCAGGCCACCAAGCACAGTAAGATATCATTCAGCGCTGAGCCATAGTTTCCAGTTGCCGTCATGTATCATTTTAATCCACCAAATGCTCTTCGTGATCAAAAGACATGGAGGTATTCTGTCCAACGTGGACAGTCAAAGAATATATCATACCGGCATCTCATCCAAGAGGTTATCGCCGGGGTGTGCGCGATCCACAAACCTCTCGCTTACGGCTCCATGTCAGGCAGTATATCCCTGCAACGCCGCAGCCTCTCGCCGATGATGCATATGCTGTCACCTTGATCGTACAACATGGAATGCCACCGGGGGATAATAAGGAAGCCTACGAGCCTTTCATGTGGGATGTCCTTCGCCAACCGAACTTGCCGCCAGTGAGGTCAATATGGGCCATGGACATTGCCACTGCTGGTCAATCGTTCCTTTTGAATCGAAAGGAAATAGGTGATGAGCCGCAGTGGTTTGACAGTTCCAGAGACCTTCTTCAAGTCATCAATCACTTCCAGGCGGAGATGCGACCTCCCCTGATAGGCTTTGGTCAAAGCTGGGGTGCCGCCGTGATCACCATGTGCGCAGCATGGCATCCTCGGCTGTTCGAAGGAATAATATTGAGTGAGCCAGTGATGGAAAGTGGTTATTTTCATGCCCTTGATGCTTCCAAGAGAGGAGATCTCGCACACCCGGCGATTCGCCAACCAGGTTTCATGGGATTCTTGGTCGGCCGTCGAAGACGATACTACCCAAGCCGTGCTGCTCTCAATGAATCAATCACACGAAATGAAATGTGGAAACCATATAACAAGCGAGTGTTGCAGCAGATGCTACGATATGACTATCGAGATTTGGATGATGGCCGAGTTGAACTAATAACACCACCATATTTATCTCTACAGTTTTTTCAGCAACCATCTCCGCCGTTGCCAGGACATCCCGAGCGGGAAGATTATGCGACGAGACCTGTAGAGGCCAACTATCCTTCCGGTTTTTACAACACTGTTCAATTCAAAGTCAAAGAGGCCTTAGCAGACGTGAGTTGCAAGATTTTGTTCCTTTGGGGGAGCAAGGGCAGTATTGTTAGCGACGAGGGTTACAGGAAACGCGCACTCGATGCTGCTCACGCGAAGAGGATACGACCAGGTCACGTTGACCAGACCTTCGTCCCCGGCGGACATTCACTGCCTTTCTTTGTGCCAACGGAGACCGCTGAAGCATCGGCGGAATGGATTGAGAAAATCTGGAAGGACTGGAATGAAGAGGAGCGAAGGCGAAGCCTGGATGCACCAATTGATCCGGAGAATCTCCCTGTTGAAGTTCTTGAGAAGATGCAGAGAATCGGTCGCGTTACGAAGTTATGATGAAGGAAGTCCACTAGTTGATTAGAAAAGAGCCTCGTATTGAATATCTGCCCTCTCTGTGTCTCCCCAGATCTGACATGCAGTGTGGCGTGGGAAGAAGACTCCGTACTTGTAACGCAATGCATCATGCAGGTACCGATAGAAATCTGGATGCATGACGAATCAAGGCTCGTTTAACGATGGCGGCTGGCGTGGAAGCCGAATGCGCCCACCTGGTGCCACCTTCTTTCTTTGCCTTTAAGGGCTTTTTAACCGGCGTCAAAGCATAAATCATCAGTGTGGAGTGCAGTGAGTGGAACGACCTGCACAGTCCATCTCCCAGATACCGGCAAGTGGCCATGGGCCTCGAAATTTTGTACCTTTAGCAGGTTTGGGTAGGAGACCAACTTCGACTCTCTCCCTTGAAACAACTGCGTCTCTCCCCTTGGAACAACTGCCATCTCTCTTCTGGGTTTCAGTCTATCTTTTTTCGAGACTTTCGTTCCTTCACACCGCCCATCACCAAAAAGCAGCACTCTCCCAAAATCGAGCTATTATCACCCTAAACAGCGACCTAATTAATTGTGCACGCCCGCACCAGAGCACTCCTCCTGACCGCCACTTGTGTGTTGGTACAATCTTTCCACATTGGTGCTGTGCACGCGACTGACAAGTTGACAATCAGGACTGGTGTCTCGTCTCTCGAGCATGGCAAGGTAGCAGCAATCACCTGTGCCTCCTGTCCTACACACAATTCTCTACGAACGTCCTAGTCCTCCGCCTCCAAAATGCGCGGCTCACACCTCCTTCCAAAACAACTCCGCTCCCTGGGCCAGAGCGACAGCTGGCTGAATCGCACAGTCACCTCGAATCTACTGGCCGTCTGCCATGTTGCCTGCGGGCACCCTATTCATACTATCGTCGCAATTGCTCTCCTTGCCAGTACTTCATATGTTGGCCTGCTACAAGAAAGCCTGTTTGACAGCGGGGTCAAGTCTTTACAGCACAATGGTCGTGTAGACGTTGAGGCACTCTTGAAAGGAAGTCGAACGCTGGAATTGTCTCAGAACACCGCATGGAAATGGCAGTTCTCGGAGGATTCTAGCGTCCCCAAAGTGTCGCTGGTAAGTCTGTCCAGAAGCTTCGAGTTGATTGCCAATGTCTGACACTTCATGTTAGGGTCCTAACCACTACGCTCTTACGACCTTCGTTTTCCCTGATTCCTCCTCAACACAACTGGCTCCCGAGGCAGATTCTGTCCAAGTGCCCTCCAATGTCACAGCCAATAATATCCCGACCACCTCAAACGTCCTCTCACCGATCTCGCACGACACATCGCTCGCATTCTACGCTGCATTCTCCGAACTCCCCGACTTCTTGGGGTCTGTGCAAGAGCTCCCAGCACGGAACACACCTTCCACCGACGATGGGCCTGCCCTCTGGGTCATGAAAGCTGCACGAATAGGCGCCAATGGATCTCGGGCAACCTATGCGACGTGGTTCAAAGAAGGCTGGACCTCGTTCGTGGACTTGATCAAGCATGCCGAGACGCTGGACATCGTCATCATGGCTCTTGGCTACTTGTCTATGCACCTGACTTTTATTTCGCTATTTCTCTCCATGAAGCGTCTCGGTTCTAACGCATGGTTGGCTGTCTCGGTTTTGTTTTCTAGCCTGTTTGCATTTCTATTTGGGTTGGTGACGACCACCAAGCTCGGAGTTCCTATCAACATGGTCCTACTCTCGGAAGGGTTACCATTTCTGGTTGTCACAATTGGGTTCGAAAAGTCCATTATCCTCACAAAAGCTGTGCTTTCTGCATCTTACGATACTAAGCGGCGAATAACCGAGAATGGATCGGCCAACGGGAGCGCGACAGGACCGGTAGTCGCTCCTAATGCACCAAATTCTATCCAGGACGCCATTCAACTCGCGGTCAAAGAGACTGGATTTGAAATCGTCCGGGATTACGCCATTGAGATCGCCATTCTTGTTCTTGGTGCAGCATCGGGCGTTCAAGGTGGCCTTCGACAGTTCTGTTTCTTGGCGGCATGGATTCTTTTCTTTGACTGTGCTCTGCTTTTCACATTTTACGCCACCATTCTCTGCCTCAAGCTGGAGATCAACCGCATCAAGCGCCATATCTCGTTACGCAAGGCTCTGGAAGAAGATGGCATCAGCCACAAGGTTGCGGAGAATGTGGCCACTAACAACGACTGGCCTAATGGGTCGGCGGATCACACCGGAGTCAACATCTTCGGACAGAAAATCAAGGCCAATAGCGTACCCAAGTTCAAGATCTGGATGGTCACCGGGTTCGTTATCATCAATGTTGTGAACCTTTGCACGATTCCTTTCCGCACTATGAGAAGCATCAAGGCTCCAGGAGCGGCCATACCAAGCGTTTTGACACCAGCGCCTATTGATCCTTTCAAGGTTGCAGAGAATGGCTTGGATGCGATCTACGTCATGGCAAAGAGCAGGAAACTTGACACCTTTGTTACTGTTCTGCAACCCATCAAATACGAGCTCGACTTTCCGTCGCTTCATCAAGACGTCCAAGACGATCTCGGCTTTTTCGATCAGGAATACACGGATCAATTCCTGAACGTCGTGGGGGGCCGCGTCATTGAAGGGGTCCTGAAGAGCCTCGAGGATCCTGTTCTAAGCAAATGGGTTCTCATTGCCCTGACGCTCAGTCTGATTCTAAACGGTTATCTATTCAATGCGGCAAGGTGGAGCTTGAAAGAGCCACAATCATCGACAAACTCACCAGAAAGTGCGAAGGCTCCACGGCTGGAATTACAGCCAGCACCAAAACCTAAGCCGATTAATGTCGACCTATCAAGCGCATCAGATCGATCCGGAGCTGAGGCTGAGCAAATGCTGAAAGAGAAGAAAGCTGCATTCCTCACAGATGAAGAGTTGATAGAGCTCTCTTTGAAAGGCAAGATCCCAGGTTACGCCATTGAGAAGACCCTAGAGAATCCAGAAGTCATGACTCGCCTGGACTCGTTCGTCCGAGCAGTCAAGGTACGAAGAGGTGTTGTATCGAGGACGCCAGCTACCAAACAATTTTCAGCTGCATTGGAAGCCTCCAAAGCCCCCTACAAGGACTATAACTATGAGCTCGTCCACGGCGCCTGCTGTGAGAACGTCATTGGGTACCTACCTCTGCCGCTTGGGGTTGCTGGTCCCCTGGTCATTGATGGTCGAAGCTACTTTCTTCCCATGGCTACAACTGAGGGCGTTCTGGTCGCTAGCACAAGCCGTGGTTGTAAGGCCATAAACGCTGGTGGCGGTGCTACCACAATCCTGACAGCCGATGGAATGACAAGAGGACCGTGCATGAGCTTTCCAACCGTTACCAGAGCTGGAGAGGCCAAGATATGGTTGGATTCGGAAGAAGGCCAGAAGAGAATGCGAGAAGCTTTCAACTCGACCAGTCGCTTCGCCCGATTACAATCTATGAAGTCGGCAATAGCCGGCACCAACCTTTACGTTCGGTTCAAGACAACCACTGGAGATGCCATGGGCATGAATATGATTTCCAAAGGCGTTGAAAAGGCCCTCAATGTCATGTCAACCGAATGCGGCTTTGATGATATGGCCATCATATCGCTCTCTGGCAACTACTGCATCGACAAGAAAGCCTCAGCCATTAACTGGATTGATGGGCGAGGTAAGGCCGTCGTGGCTGAAGCCATCATACCTGGTGACGTTGTCCGAAACGTGCTCAAGAGTGATGTGGACGCTCTTGTAGAGCTCAACATTTCCAAGAATCTGGTTGGAAGTGCCATGGCAGGCAGTATCGGTGGATTCAACGCCCATGCTGCCAACATCGTCGCTGCTATGTTCTTAGCCATGGGTCAGGACCCGGCTCAGGTCGTTGAGAGCGCCAATTGCATCACACTCATGAAGAAGTAAGTGTTCGTCTTGACATTGTGACGGATATGACTAACATGATTTAGCAACAACGGAAATCTCCAGATCAGTGTATCGATGCCTTCCCTTGAGGTCGGCACCATTGGTGGAGGGACCATCCTTGAAGCTCAGTCGTCGATGCTCGATCTGCTTGGTGTGCGAGGGGCTCATCCTACCAACCCTGGCGACAATGCTCGACAACTGGCTAGGATCATTGCGGCAGCTGTGCTGGCTGGTGAGCTCAGCTTGTGCAGTGCTCTTGCAGCTGGTCACTTGGTTAGGGCGCATATGGCGCATAACCGGAGTGCAGCTCCAACGCGGACTTCTACGCCCGTGTCTGCTGCAGTTGAACCTTTCCTTAGGGCTCAGAATGCGCCTAATATCCCTTCAGCGCTCAAAATGACGAATGGGAAATGAAAAGCGTGCCGATAGTGTACAAATGAACAGTATTGTATATATGGGCGTTTCGCATGGCGTTCGACTTTCGTGGGAGGATAGATGGCAAGGCGTGGCGTGGGTATCCAGTGTCCCAATTCTCCTGGGCACAGCAAAGTTTGAGATACATGTCTCATGAAAGGCAGTGCGCAAGCAGTACGAAGATAATGTCAATAAAAGTACGACCTCATAGGTTGACCTGTGTTATCTCTGGGGAATGACACGTGAGTGGCCTTCTTAAGCCGGGTCCCGAAAGAATGACATTGTCTAATAGTACGAGGTCATCACGTCCGAATAGACGTAGCCCACAGTATGGCTAACAAGATGTCAATATGTTGCATTGCGCTTCGAACACGTGTAGACCGCCTCTTTACTCCGTAGCGTTGTCGCGTGTGTGAGTGAGTTCCAACTGTTCGTATCGATTTGTAGCCGGCTTGGACTGGTTCACGCGTGATGGGGCTGCCGAAGGATCGCGACAAAGACCAATCGGTAGATTGTGTTGGCGCCTTGGGGTAGAAAAGGCGCGAGAAGGCTGAACCTAAGAGTCCATCTTCTCGGAAAGGAATGTCAGATCCCTAGCGTGAGATTTAGTTAAGGGGTAAAAAGGTTTTACTATGGGCGGGAGTGGAGGAGCAAAACCATGGAATGTTCGATTGCTGATCTCGCATAATAACGATGGTGTTTAATGAATCGTCTTTTGGGGATTGAGAGATGTATACAAGTCAATAGATGAGATGCGCGTACAAGTCCAGTATCTTGAGGTAAGCTGAGAGAATTGCAAGAATGGAATCAAAGAATAAAGAGGAACTCCGTAGTTGGACTGTCGTTCAGGCCTGACGTTTCCAAAGCCCCGAGAGCCAGTACCTTACACTTTTTTGACCCCTGCCGCTTGCGCCTGCATACACTGAGAACTCACCTTCCACACCGCACCACACCGCAACTGGTTTGCTCTTCCAAACTCCAGCATTCTTTCGCTTCCACACTCATTTTGCGTTGTCTGCTGCACAGTGCCGACCATATCTCCTCCCATCGGCACATCTTGCACAAACTGCAGACCTACTCTCCTTTTCTGCCGCTGCAATCGCGCCCACGCTCGCGACATTGGCCAATCCCGGTCGTCCACTCCTTGACCCTGCTGCATATCCTCTGACACATTCTGCTTCACCTTGCAAACTCAACACCGACAAGCTTCCCAAGACTTCCTCGCTTCACCCGGTCGCTTGCGAAGACTTTTTAGAAACCAGATTATCGTCAGTTTCCAACAAAAACCTGCGGATGACCCATTGAAGGAATGCAAGCGACTATGCCGCCTCCCTCACGAGGGTCGGAGTTGTCTCCCGTGTCTACAGGGAGTGAGTGGTCGGGCGTGAATACATACAACCAACTCCCGCGCAATGATGGTCCTTACGCAACATTCAAGTCCTCCGGCGACGACTATACCCTCAAAACACCGCCGTTCCCTCGACCTCCTCCGAATGGGAACATGAACTACGGGCCAGGCCCTCTCGAGCCTTTCGGGCAACAACGCCTTTCGGAATCCGGCTCTCGAGGCTCATCGAGAGCTGGTTCGGTTGCTGCTTCTCGGTCGAGTGATGGGACCATCTCGGACGAACAAAGCTTAAAATACAAGAGAATGGAGGTGCAACTCTTCCAACACTACACCATACTGAAAGGATACCTGAAAGGAGGCACGCAAGTTCCACCTCGCCCTAATAAGGCTCGTGATAAGCTACTGCGTCTTTCCCCGGTTCAATTCCACGAGTTAAGCACCGACGTCTTTGACGAATTGCAGAGAAGACAAGCCGCAGCGCCCCTGCCAGGACGGCCACCACGGCAACAGAATGTTCCTCCATTCTTACAACCGCGCCCGGACTTTCACGAGAAGCGGAACCAAGCCAGGCAGAAGCTATCGTCGCTACAAGCTCCGCGGTTCAAGGATCTGTCCACCGACGTCTTTTGCGAACTGGAGAGACGATTTCCCCAGTTCGTCCGCGGTGATGGACCTCGGAGGGAGAGTGCTCGTTCGCATTCCAGAGGCCCGACAGGCAGTTTCTCGTCTCGAGACGGTTCCAATGGCTTTGGTCCACCACCTCGCGCTCAGACTTTTGGTTCCGGTCCTGGCTACTCTCAACGAAACGAATCTGTCACGAATATCCCACAGTTTGACAACCCTCCGCCCAGTGACTATGGTCGTCCAACGGCGAAGCAGTTTCAAAGCAATACCATAATACCCAATAAAAGCATGATGATAGAGGACGAGGACGACACTCAGGCCACCGATTCCAAGTATGATCGTTCCAGCGATGCGTTTGGCCTGGAGAGTTCTCTAGCCAGTGCCCGCAGTGACAGAGATACATCAGGCACTTCGCAAAGTGGAGTCAGTTCCAAATACAAAAGCAACCAGCCAGCCCTGGCAGAACTGGAAAACAGGCTGGCTCAGCTGGAGCTAAGTTTGGAAACAAAAGACGCCGAAATTAGTGACTTGACAGCTCACTCTGATCAGTGGAAAGCCACGACTCAAGAACTGGAAAAGAAGCTTCAAGCGGCAGAAGACCTGAACAGATCATTGAAGGAAGAGATCGAGAAGTTGAAGGTGGAGCAGCCACACAACAGCGGAGAAAATGTTCTGTGGAAAACTAAATACATGCAACTCGACCAAGATCACGAGACTCTACAGGGTCGACTAGCGCAACAACAAGAGCTCACGGACGAAGTTCGCCTGCAAGCTCAAACCTTCTTGCAGGAAATGAGGGCCATGGCCGAATCAGGAGGAAATCTAGATCGTGAACAGAAGCTGCAAGCAGATGTTCACAAGCTGGAGGAAGAAATCAAAGAGTGGAAGGCTCGATATGTCAAGACCAAGACCGCAATCCGCAGCGTCAGAGCTAGCTCATTAGGACTCAGCATTGCTCGTCCAGATGCCAGTCGGCACGCGGCTGCTCTCCAGGATCAAGCAGGCCTGGTCAAAGACGTACATGTCACGAAGTTCCAGATCTCCATCGATGAGCTGCTCCGTATTGCCAGGTCTGACAGTCCTGCTGCTGTACTTGACCATATGAAGACGGTGGTATTGGCCGTGCGAGCCATCACATCTGATATTGACGCGGATGCAACTGCGGATAAGTCAGATGAGGTTGCGAAGCGAAGGACCAAACTCAAGAGCAAGGTGTCGGCAACGGCCAACAACCTCATCACTGCTTCCAAGAACTTTGCTTCTGCGAATGGGCTCTCCCCAGTCAGTCTGGTGGACGCAGCGGCTTCGCATTTGACGACGGCAGTAGTTGATCTCCTGCATACTGCGAAAATTCGTCCCACCCCTCCTGGTGAGCTGGAAGACGATGATGACGGTACACTGGAACCATTGCAGAGTAATGGGTACTTCAACATTGCAGAAAGCCTTCGAAGGAGAAGTGCCGTTGAAAGCATCTACAGCGCTTTGAGTACTCCACCAGATACCAGAAATGCTTCTATGCAGGCGTCTCAGCGGAATGGTTCCGGTTATGTGAACGGTGCAGGACTTGGTATTCAGTCTACCTACGGCACCAGCCAAGAGGAAGCGGACCTTGAGGATCTTAAGGTATGATCGGCCACTCGATTATGTGATTTTTGAGCTAAACCTTGTCCAGATGTACCTCGAGGATCGCACTGATGTATTGGTTCAGTCCATTACTCTCTTGGTCGATGCCATTCGCAACGACGAAGACATGCCTGTAGTACGCGACCATATCTCCGCCATTGCCGCCACGATCGAGAACGTCGTGTCGTCGGTGGAACGAACGAGGAATGAGCCGTCATCATATCAAACAATCTTGACTGAGAGGTTGGGGCCCATTATCACGATCTTGCAGGACTGCCGGGAGAATCTTCTGCAAGCAAGCACAACTTCGGCAGCCTATGAGGGACGGCCTGAGAGCAAAGAGTTTATGCAGAAGCTACCTCCCCTGGCCTTCCAGGTCGCTCGAGAGACAAAAGAGCTGGTGTCGAGGGTCATGGCTATCGAAGCTGGACGTGGCGAGGTGGAAGATTTTAGCTGATAGCGACTCACCAGAATATGGGAGTACGTACGACAAGAGTGCTACGATGTTTATGGCATGAGTATCTATGTATGATAATGTATCAAAATTAGCTAGATACTGTTCATGTGCCACCTGTTTGATAGAAGCCCCTTTTCTCGAAATGCACGTGACAGCTTGGCATCTCGATTGACAGGCTCAGCTGTCGACCATTTTTTCTCTTACAGCTCCATATCAGAAGATTCTCCAACCAGAAAGTTCTATTCTGCATCATTGTACATTATTCGTTTGTAAGATTATATCATTCTCCATCTCGGGGCTGCTCTCGATTTCCGGCCACAAATATTTCTGGCATTCCTTACGACATCGTTGCGTGGTGCATACTTAGACTAAGCGATTACACCTTCACCCCTGGCATCATTTGAAAAGGCGTCGTTCTCGAGCTCTTGCAATCCGGCATAGTACTCTTATATTCGCTAGCTGGTAAGTTTCATCAATGGTACAGCTTCGGGAGGAGTTGGATCAATGGAAATCTTGACGCTGTGATGAGGTGAAGCTGACAGGTGATGCCATTAGTAGCTCTCTTCTCCTTTCATACGATCAAAGTCCACCACATCCAAATCACGTGCATCTCCTGGTGCATCGCTGTCCTTGCCCGCCGCCTTAATAGCTACGGTTTTTAACCCCTCATTCATCATCACAAACTTGGTCAACAATGGCACTGCCCCGCCGCTGTCTCAATTATTCTAAATTTCACACCTTCACCCCACGACTCTCTTCCACTCTTTCAATCCCTCAACGACTTCCAACTATTCCTTCATCAGTCAGATCTTTCTCTTCATCACCCGCAAACATGACCATCAACGCCTACTTCGACGTCGAGTACACCGACGCTGCTCTCGACAAAGCTCGATCTGATGCTGAACGATCCGGCGGCAACGTTCCTCCTCGTAAGTTTACTCACCCTTGTTCTATCACTCAACAATTCTGGATGTTCAGCATCTTGCTAGAGCTCCAGGATTGAATGTGCAATCATTTGAGGCCCTGGTGGCTCTCACTGTACTACTTATTGAACCTTGACTGACATTCTGGTTCTCACTTCTAGCTAAGCGTGGCCGCATCAACTTCAAACTCTATGACGATGTAGTCCCAAAGACTGCTGAGAACTTCCGTGCTCTCTGCACTGGCGAGAAGGGCTTCGGCTACAAGGGCAGCAAGTTCCACCGAATCATCCCTCAGTTTATGTTGCAAGGTGGTGACTTCACCCGGGGCAATGTGAGTAGCGAACAAATTCAAAGAGAAGTGAGCATTATATACTGATACAAGACAACAGGGCACTGGCGGCAAGTCCATCTACGGCGAGAAGTTCGCGGATGAGAACTTCAAGCTTCAACACACCAAGCCTGGTCTCTTGTCCATGGCCAACGCTGGACCAAACACGTAAGTGCAGCCAGCTCTGGTTCTACTAGGAGCCACATACTGACAGTTCTTGTCTCTAGCAACGGCTCTCAATTCTTCATCACCACCGTCGTCACTTCCTGGTTGGATGGCAAGCACGTTGTCTTCGGTGAGGTTGCCGACCAACAGAGCATGGCAATCGTCCAAGATCTTGAGAAGACTGGTTCCGGCACTGGTCAAGTCAAGCTGCAGTTCAAGCCTACCATCGTCGATGCTGGTGCCAACTAGACGTGCGAATACATGAGACTGCAGTTGGCAGAACACAATGCGTGTGGAGACGCAGAGAAGCATAGTACTCAAGAGTACACCATCAGAGCGACAAAAAGCCAGATTTGCTGCTAGGAGTGACAGAGAGCCCATACAATAGGCAAATGAAAAGTTGATTCTACTCCATACCCGTCGTCTTCTACAAGACTCTCACGCACTTGTAATTTGCTCTCTAACGTGGTCAATTCGTCGATCGATCTTGTTCAACGGCTGCGGCAACGGCCGCGAGCTGGGCTTTGAGATTTCGTTGAGATCTGCTTCGGGGACCCCTCATTCCGACCCTTTGCCGTTTCATGAGCCCCTCCATCGGAATAGCAAAGTTTTGGTTCTGTCATGACGTGCTTCGGGGGGCTATAGTTCTATTGCCGCCATTTTAATGTACCGCGATTGTTTATGTATCAAGGAGGTGAGTTGGAGGTATGTAACATCTTCCATGGTAGAAGTCGAAAATTCTTATTTCCATTGTGAGGCTGCCTGTCAAGCTGGAGAATGCCTTCCCAAAGAGATGAAGAGAACCACCAGGCAAGTAAGAGCATCATCGGGGTAATGTCCTTTGACAGACACTATTGCCCATTCTCCATCAAATAGTTGTTCCTTCTTGATGATTTCGATTTTGCAGCCTTATCCCGGTGAAATATTAATGTGGAAGCAAGCATTCAGCCCCTCATTGTCGTGCGCAGATAGGCTCCCTGGTTGGCACATTCGAGCCTGATTGACCAGGAACTTCGCTTTACAGACGCCTGTATCATGGTACCAATCGACTCGTCTTCAGTCGACCAATCCTGCAAAATGCCCTCGATGGCGCCCGTAACCAATGGACTTTCCGTTTGGGGAATGTCTATCTTGGCTGGCTGCTTCGCCTCTTCTCAACTGCGTTGTCAGCCTTGAGAGCTCATCTTCTTTTCCTGCGCATTTTGTGGTCTTCAGGACAAAGAGTTTGGCCGCTTTGCATGCTACACAACTCCACTATCATGGTAGCTGGCACTTCGTCTCGCCGTCATGGGCCCGAGGGCGGTTTCCGACATTGGCTTAACTATTGTCTACGAACCGGTGGGCGAAACACCTGTTGCTGAGTATGTTCACCGCCTTGCTACAAACCAAGCGCTGATCCACGGCAGTATTGTATTCGTGCATGGCTTACAGGGCCATCCCCAAACCACATGGTCGTGTCCTTCTCGCCGTCCACCTGCAGGGATATCCTCCGAAACAGACTCCTGGAAGAGCCGGACTACCAGGCTTCCTGGCCGGAGGCAGGACAAGCATAAGTCCTTCCCAATCTCGCCTGAAGAGGCAATACCAGGACCCGAAGAGCCTGCGTCAACCGTATTCTGGCCGCGGGATCTGCTCTCCAAGGACTGTCCCAACGCAAGGATTTTGACATGGGGCTACAATTGCTTCATAACAAAAGGCTACACTCCTGCAAACCAGAATGATGTCTTCTCTCATGCTAAAGATCTATTGTTTGCACTCAAGAGGGAGCATGCGAGGGACCGAAAACTTATCTTCGTCGCTCACTCTCTTGGAGGTATTATGGTGAAAGAGGTCCTTCGCCGCTCAGACGATGCGACAGAGCCTGCTTTTCGGTGTATAGTGGAAGACACCTTTGCAATTGTGTTTCTAGGAGCACCCCATGGCGGCAGTGCCCGCTTCGCGACCGCCGGCGAGTCTATTCGCTGGTTTGCCAGCACAGTGTTACGCATGGACTCCAATCCAACCGTCTTACGCGCACTCGGAGTCGACAGCCCAGAGTTGGAAGTCGGAAGAGAGTCTTTCATAAAATTATGGGGCATACACAAGTTCAAAGTCAAAACGTTTCAAGAGGCATTGCCTTTGACTGGGGTCAATTTGGGTCTGCTGAATGACAGGGTGAGTAGCCGTATGATATGTAGACTGCTCGTCTGACATGAAAAGTATAGGTAGTGCTGGAACAATCTTCCTTGCTTGGTGACCCTCGAGAACACGCAGAGACTATTGAAGCCAACCACAAGAATATGTGCCGATTTTATGGGATGGACGATCCTGGTTACAAACAAGTCAGTGGTGAACTCAAGGATCTTGTCAAAGGAGTCCAGGCTAGCATACAGTCCACGAAGCAGCCATACACAGACGTGTCAGAGGCAGAGGTGCAGGGCAAGGTCACATATCATTCATCCTCCTCAGGCTGCTAATTTGGGTACTAGGCTGTTTGTCATCTCTGAAGTTCGCAGATATGGCGTTGCGACAACAAAGTATACGGTCACCTATGCAAAACACCTGCGATTGGCTTTTCCAGGACAAGACTTACCTAAACTGGTACTATCGCAGAGACCTTGACTCCCATCAGGGTCTACTCTGGATCAAGGGCAAGCCTGGTAGTGGGAAATCAACTCTGATGAAAGAGGCTGTTCGGAGAGCCTCGCTCGACGAAGACGCCGAGGACAGGATTGTTATGTCCTATTTCTTCAATGCACGGGGAAATCAACTCGAGGGTTCAGCCTTGGGCCTTTTTCGTTCCCTCATTCTGCAGCTTATACACGGTAACCCGAAGGTTGAGGGTGAATTCCTGAAGTTATATCTGGGGAAAAAGTTGCCTCCACCTGAGCAGGGAGTTCCTCCCAAGACTGTAGAGTGGCACCAAGTTGAGCTGGAAGATTTCCTGGAGAACTCGCTTCCTTTTTGGTCAACAATGCAACGAGTGGAGATCTACATCGACGCCTTAGATGAATGTGACGAATTGGAAGCCCGGACAGTCGTCGAATTCTTTCGAGAACTCACTTTCTCAGCCTTCGACAGTGGTCTCAATGTCAATGTTTGCGTTTCAAGCCGGCATTATCCTCATATATCTGTACAAAGCTGTCCTGAAGTGGTAGTCGAGCAAGGAAACAACGGTTATATCCAAAACTATGTGCAGAAAACCTTGAAAAGAACATATGCGCCTTACCAAGCATCTCTGCAGAATATAGCCGAGACAGTCATTAGGAAGGCGTCAGGAGTCTTCCTTTGGGTCGTACTCGTCCTTCAGATGTTGCGGGAGGATGTGGATAGAGGTTCCACAACAGAAGCGATGCAACTCAAGCTTGATCGAATCCCTACGAAAATGGCCGACCTCTTCACTCAGTTATTTAACGACCGTTCAATCGAAGACAGAGAAGAGGCTCTGCAACTGTGGCGCTGGGTCATCCTCGCAGAGCGGCCTCTACGCCTTCCTGAGCTGTATATTGCGATGGATTTCGCCCGCCATGGAGTAATGTACAAACTTGATCTTTTGGACCTGGACATTCAGCCTCAGGACCACCAAACTGACTTTCAAACTGAGCTCGCCAGATTCCGGTTGAGGATCCTGTACCTGTCTCGAGGCCTCCTCGACGTCGAGTTTGTCGACTCGCCTATTGATAACACCATTAATCGAGCCCTAGAAGGGCGAGTCCAGCCAATTCATGAGACCGTCAAAGAATTTGTCGTTCAGAAGGGCTTTACGCTCTTCACTAACGATGCTGAGAGTGCGACCACGGGGCAGGGGCACGTCATACTAAGTAAGACGTGCGTAGACTATCTGTGCTCTCCGGAATTGATCCGAGTTCTTGACAATAAGGCACGACTAGACAGCCTTCTGAAGCAATTTGGTCGATGTTCAGCAATACTTACGTGGTTCGTCTACGCCGTGGACCACTGTCTGGATCACGCCCGCCGAGCGGATAAACATAGATGTGTGGCAGCACATTTCTTGCATGACTCGGATCTGTGGAAATATAACTCGATTCGGGGGTGGCAGATGTTCAACAACACTTATACTCGGGCAACCCCTGACTTACCACGGGGACGATACAAAACAGTATTGTCATTCCTTTGCGATGAGCAGCTATTCTTTACAGCCGCACACCTAGTAAAGAGACCAGATTTCAGAGTCCACGGCACAGACTCTCGCGGTTACACGCCTTTGCACGAAATATGTCGCGAGCCGTTGCAGGGGTTAGATGGAAAGGTTTCTAAGCTCGCAAAAATTTTGATGCGTAGGGGTGCGGATCCAAGAGTTTTGAATTCATACGGAGCTTCGCCAGTCGACATTGCGAGATCGAGGGACTTGAAGAAAACTTTGAGAGTGCTTGCTCCGGAGGCTTCAAGCACTAGGCTCGGGTATTCCTCTACAGACACCCCAGATGACATTCCAACGTCAAAGGGCAGGGCGCAATTGTTGACAGGACTCGACAACGGGCTATGGTTCACTAGCATTGAGTCTTCATCTACAAACGAACTGGGAAGGTCGTAATATCGAATGACTAGCTCACACAAGGTGGCAGACACTCTCGAGAAGCTTTTTTTGGAACTGTAAGAGCTTGGCAACACGTCGCTCTGTCAGGCTGAGACGCAGGGCTTCCGGAGCATTTCCTCCTGTCTTTGATCACTACTTCATCCTATTGTGATGGGACAATCACAATCACCAGTAATGGCGCGGTGAACCGACGACCTATGTGCTGGCAATCGACTGATCTCACATCATAGGCACGATGTAATTGACATGTTTTGCAGGACATGATTCGAAAGGCGGAGTGCTGTAAGGATAAGTACTGGACGGGTAAGGAGGGAAGTAGTCTAGTACCTACTTACGTAAGCAAGGCTGAACCCCTGTCCTGACTGCAAATGCATTACCAAATGAACATGCATCACGAGACAACAGTCCAGCGCAGATAGGTATGCCTTGTACGCCTCCATAGCTCAACGTCTCCAAAGACTGCAACTTTCTGTCCATGACTGCATTTCATGACCACTACCACTGTTACCCTTATCCCACATCTGAATGAATCGTTTGTCATCCTCACTTCAGCCCAGATGTCGACAGCGAGATTATGCCAGCCAGCGTGATATCACCAGAAACACCAGACCACCTGATATGAAGATACAGAGTGACTGAAACCCAGGAGAACGTGAAAGCTCCTCGAGCTTTGACCGTACGCTCACAAACCCCAGCAAGATCCTTCCGCCCAACGTCCGTCTCCGATAAGCCTTCAGTGTTTCCTGATAGGCAGCTTCCATGCGCTGTACGTCTCCTTCCTTCATGGACGTCACGAAGAGCCGATGCTTAGGATCCAAAGTGGCTAGTCGAAGTCGCTCCAAGACAGCTCCAAATGAACGTGGCAAATCATGGTTAGGTGTCGACTTCACCACAGAGCGCCTGTCATCATCAGGAATGTTGAAAATCGACAGATGAGCTCCGTTACAAAGAAAGGCTGTAGATAGTCGGAAAAGCTGTATCGCACGGTCTGGAGTGTATTTGTGGTCCTCGTCCCACTTGTGAAAGTGACAGATTTGCAAGGTTTCCAGGACATACAATTCCCAGATCGTGACTTTCCCCATTAGAGTCATCATGTCGGACCGTACTGGTCCCAAGACCAGCCTCGGTCTCTTATTCTTTTCATTGTTGGTAAGCAAAGAATTTGAATCCGCACCCTGATCAAGAAGTTGTTTGATGGCCGTCATCAGGTGGAAGCTCCACATATCTACATCCCCTGTCTGTATCCCAGGCAGCCAATGGAACTGACACACGATCTCGGCAAGTAGTGCGTTCCGGGCCTGTTTCGTGAACGTGGGTGCCAGGATCTTGTTTGTCGTGTACAACACGCACCCGAAGCACGCTGAGAGGTCCAGGAATGCACCCAAAATTGGCTCATCGCACAATATCTCCAGGCCCACTGGCATCACCGCCTGTGGCAGATCGCTTGTCATCATCAAGGCGGACCAACAACGATAGTCTGATATTGGATCCCATTTTTCTTGACGAGGGACCCACTTGCAGAGCGTGGCCGCTGTCCAATGTTTGGCCATTACAGTGTCGAGCTCGTCCAAGATTGCACTGCACGGCCGTCCCCATTGAACTTCGTAGCATGAGGCTAATAGCAAACAGTTCCTGGCGTTGATCATTTGCTCTTTTCTTCAAGCTGTATCGACTTTGTAGATTTCTTGACCGCAGTTTCCAAGGTTTCGTCCATTGCGAAACTCAATTGAAGAAGACTCACAGGAAGCAACCACTTCTCAGTTGCATGAGCCAGAATGCTGAATAGCCTGGCCGCATCCCGGCGATACATTGGGCTCATCTTGTCAAGCATTGTATGGTAGAATTCTTCAACCTCAGCAGGTATCTCTTGGAGTCTCTTCTGAAGGTCTTTCAACGAGTCGCCATTCATCAGACCCTGCCATAGAGACCGAACGACAAGGCGTACCCAGAGAAATACGCCTGCGGCTTTCCTTGTAATATCTTCCACAAGCTCTTCACCTAGCATTGGATTACTGGAGAGCAGGCTGGCCATATCTCGATCAGCTCTGAGATTTTCGTCCACGTAGATTCGAAGATCTGATCTGGTTAGGTCTTGCAGACGAAGTGTGGGCCAATGATCAAACAACCTTGGTGAAATACGCCAAAGGTCTGCTGGAGACCACAGCTTTCACGTGAGGAAACTTCACAATCTCGTTGAGTAACGTGCCCAGCTCTTCTTCGGGACCAGACATCTCATCTGCGCCGTCGATGAACAAGCAGATTTTACGCCTCATAGGCTGCGCTGATAGTATCCGTTTCAACGCCGCAAGCATGTCGGAAACCATGAAACCGGACGGGTCGACAGAGCCCTCCTGTAAGAACTGGCGGCAAGCTTGTGGAAACGCAATTGGTATCAGTGTTTGATCTTGAGAGAGGAGACTTCTCAACAACGACCGTAGCAGCCCTTGGAAGGAGCCTTGCAAGTCGGTACCTCGGCTCAAAAAGAAGTGAGTGGCGATGAGCACTTGCCCACTTCCTGCCCAGACCTTCAAGAAGTCCTTAGTTCGCTTGTGATTGGTGATGAACTTCATCAGAGTCGACTTTCCCGAACCAGGCTTTCCATTTATCCAGAAAATACCATTCGAGCTTTCGAGAAAATGGCGAAATCCAGCCTCATAAGGAGGAGCTCCGTTGTCTTTGTGGTCATCGGAGGATTGCCTCTCGTGAAAGATCCATTCGAAGGTCCGTTCGTGAGCAATAGCTATTGACTCTTCACGCAGGCGGATCGTCTCAAAATTCAGGGCTCCCAACACACTGCGCACTACCGGCAGAAAGGGCTCACTGAAAGTCTGATGGCATTGCAACCCGCCACTGCTCCGCTCAAACAACGTGGTTTGCTCAATCAGGCTTGCTGGCTCGGTAACCAAGGCATCTGAAGACTCTGCCGCTGTTAGAAGCATTTGAGAAAGGTTTCCCTGCCCATCAGAGATGACCAGGATGGCACAGACAGCTTTTTGATCTTTGATGTGCTGCTTGTTTTCTGTTGTCTCCTGACTTTCCACCGTGAAAAGTTGAGCTCGAAGAACTGCAAGTTCGGATGCCGTAATAGTGTCAAACGCCTCCACTGTTCTCGGGACGGCGGTATGTCTGGAGAATGATACTATCTCGAGAATCCTGTTTTGCCCGATGAGGGCGTCTTTCTGGTTCTCCTCGAGACGAATCAGTCGTGCGGAGACATCTTCGCTATGCTTGACAAGCTTCTCGTTGAGCAGTGCGATTGTGTAGTCATTCAAGTCATGTCGATAGGCTTGTAGCTGGGCATGTATTTGTTCCAGTTTGTCTTTCTTGAGCAGTGTAAGAAATATTGTCCGGACACTCTCCATAAACCCATGTTTTGAGCTTGATAGTTGCGCTATCAACTCTATCAAGTCTCTCGCAACGTCATTACACCCGGCGAGGATTCTATCAATACCCTGGTTACAGTCAGTACCTGTATGCAACGGTCTGGGAGAAGTCAACATACCTCTTCAAGTTGAGTTAGATTAGGATCGTCCTTCTCGATCAACCTCCTACGATCTCGCAGGCCAGCATTCAACGCTATCAAAGTGGCAGTGCTGTCTCGCACAAATTGTATCTTGACGGAAGATCCGTCCTTGCGGACCTGGTTGGTTGTTGATATAAATTTGCATGTGAACTCGACGAATGCCACCACCGCTACGGCAGTGCTCAGGGCATCCAACGGCAGCATGTTTGACCTCCGGAATAGAGAGAACCGGGTTCGCACTGTGCAAGCCTCCAGGCTCTCGAATTTGTGTTGTTCGCAACAAATATGAGTACAACGCAGCCAGAGACTTCAGTGGTAAGTGTGATGCAATATCTCGCAGGCTGTAGAAGATGATCTATCGGAAAAGCAGACTGCTGGACGAAAGATGAGGGTCAGATGTCCCAGATCATCTGCGGAAAGGCCTGGAAGGGTCAAACATTTCGCGACAATGGATTCCAGTTTGCCGCATGATCAAATTGAGACCGCATCGCGGGGTCAATGATGTCGGCAACATGGCTATGCGCGATCGTTGTATGCTTTGTGGAAGGCTTGCCGTATCTCGCAGGCAGTCACCCTGTCGATGGCTTTCCAGCATGATTGCTCGCGCCTCATATCTCTTACATGTCTGGCTTTGCGCGGTAAGGCATAAGGGGGGTCACTCCGAGGCGGCAGCTTCACGGGTACCATAATACTGTGCAAACAGGAAGACTGCAGAAGACAGGATAGCAAACTCCTACGTCAAAATCAGCGAAGGGAAGTCTTTGTGCTCAACATGTAGTTTGTTGGTTAGACAGACGCGACGGAAACCCAGGTAAAAAGGGTCTACGTTGAAACGGGCTAGCGGGGTGGTGGGTATCGGCAAGCAATTGGTGAAAGCCTCATTCGAAATGAAGATGTACCATCATGCTGAGTACTGACCACTTTCCGTATTCTGATGAATGGAAGGGATTATCATGAGGGTCCACGACAGCGTTGAAGGAAAGGGCGACTAGATTGCATCTCCAAATGAAGGACCGGATTGGCGGCAAGAGCCACGACACCACATTATGTTCATATCAAGTCACATTTTGGCTCGTTACCTCACTATGCGTTTGCTTCATCACGGCAGTCTCCGTCTCAAAAATCCATCCCCACCATAACACATCTCACCCTCGCCTAAAAGATATCATCACACACATTCCAATCATGCTCATGTCTCTTCTGCCAGTATTGCCCGTTATGCTCCCAATAGCTTTCCCCAGTGACCGGATCCGTCTTCTTGTCAAACCACTTAGGTCTCCACTCTTCACCAGCAGCCTCGCGTTGACGGCGCGCAGCACGCTGCTTCTCTTCAACCCGGTTCTTCTCCGTCGCGGCACGATCATACTCGCCATCCTCCATGGCCCGCTGATCAGGCCGCAACCGCGTATCTGTAGGGGGGAGATGCGGGCGCAAAGTCTCGCTAACAGCATTGAGTGTCACGACGAAGGGCGTCAAATTGAATGGGATGCCGGTAGGCCGGGCATGGGCTTCCCACACCAAGAAGGCTTGGTGGCCAGATTGACCTTTTGACTTCCCCTCGCCGACAGCCTCGTCTTCGAAGCCTTCCGTGATCCGGGCGTAGATCTTGTCATTCCATCTACCTCCGATGCTCCACTTCGTCGTGCCTTTGGCATCCACGACTTTGCCGAAAACCTGAAAGGCTGAGCTGGCTTTCCATCCTCGTTGTTTGAAGTCCAGAATGCAAACCTCGCCAGTGGTCCAGTTCTTGATCTCCATGGGGCCGTAGTTGTCCACAGTGGGATTACCTGTGATGATTCCCACCACCGAACTCGTGACTTTCTTCCATGTGTACAGCTCCGGAGGAGCGCCGCTAGACGGCCGCAAACGCAAGAACCACGTTCCCAATGGATTGATGTCGAAAGATCTGCCGTAAAACTTCGATTTCACTGCCGACTCACCCCAGTAGTCCCATCGAGCTGATTCGGCATGAGCCGCGCCAATGGGCGGATGATGGCTGACCTGCTCGATGAAGAAGCGGTACCCTTTGTCAGGACGGACGTATTCATACGTCTCACCCAAAAGTGGATTGAATGGTTTAGCCACCCGACCAATAGTGCTGGCATATTCCGAGGCTGCGAAAGCAGCGACATAGACCAATCGTTCCGTAGAATCAGGTCGATCTGCTGCAATGTCCAAAAGATCCGCATACTCCATGTCCTCTGCCACACGCTGCAGCAGCGATGTCGGTTCATTGAACGACACAGGCAGGGTCATCTTCGTCATGTCCTTTCCAATCATGGACTTGAGAATACCCCAAAGGGAGATCTTTGGACGGTCATCGGCGTCCATTTTGAGTTTCTTACGTATGCCATCTTCATAGCCTGCGTATGATGGCACAATCTGCATCTGCTTTTGAGCTCTTTCATCGAGGTCGGAGAACGGTTCCACCTCCTCTTCTTTGCGGCCGGACGGGACTTGTACTGGGGGCGGACTGGCGAGTGGCGGTTCTACTATTTCCACTTTTCCGGCATCAATAGCATCAAAGAATTCCTCGTCATCTCCCGATTCTGAGTCGGAAAGATTGGTATATTGCGCAATGATTGACTTCCTTCGGTTGCCCTCTCGTGTGAATGATTTCCTCCTCGACCGATGACTTGCAGTTGATTGCGCTTCTGGCCTGAGCGAGGTTTGGTCCTCAACAGCTTCTTCAAATGAGACGTAATCCGTTGATTCTTGCTGCACCAAAGAGCCGTGTCGACTGGCTGGCATTGGCTGACCCTCGAGCGCCTCCTTCAAAGCACGCTTGGTTCTCTTCCGTTTGTCCTCGGACTCGGCGATGGATTTCTTCAGATCTTCATGTTCATATGCAACCTTCGCCATGCTCTCTTCCCACATTTTACGAGCTTCTGCGTCTCTTTCTAGACGATATTGCCAGTAAGCATCGCGATCCTTGGCAATCTTCAGGAGATCTGTCACGAGTCCATTCAGACTGCTCACAGCCGTCTGGTAGGCAGAAAGTGCCTGAGACACATCGGTATCAGAGAGCGGGACATCTGGTTGAGACGATTTGCGTGCAATAAGCGCATCAGAGACCCGTGACAGAAGCTCAAGCTGTAACTTGGCCGACTGCGCAGTTATGTTGAATGCATCCTTGGTACCGGGTTGATGAACCTCACGGCTACTGCCATCGTCACCATCTGCATCTTCCTCCGCGTCAATGGGCATTTGAGCATTAGTCGGTACTCTTTGAAGTTCATCGCCCGCGAGACTCGCATCGTACGAATCATAGGCTGATCCGCCCTCCACATCCGAGCGGAAGCTCACTTTAGAAGATGCCCCTGGTGCACCTAGTGTCCCTGCGCCGGTTGGTTTGTACCTGCTGGTTGGAGGCGCGAGCATGTCTGCAGATTCCACTCTAGCATGTCGAAGAGAATCCGAATCAAGCGTTCGTCTCTTTTCTTCGTCCCTGGCTTCGTCCTTTGTATACTGAATAGCATTGTTCAGTGCCCAAAACCACCTTTTAGCTTCGACAACATGGTTGGCTTTCAGATGATACTTGACTGACGATTTGCCATGTATCTCGAATCGTGTCTTGTCTTGCGGATCCATGTGCAGCTTCGCGATCCGCATATTTATAGCACCACGACAGGCAGACCCGGCATCATCTTGGTGCTTATAGTAGCTCAGTACACCCTCCTCAAGGACAAACCATCTGAGTTTATACCCACTCGTGTAATTGGTCCACTTCTTAAGATAGCCCTTCATTTCACGAGCATCTTTGGAGGCATCATTCGGCCCAGAAGACCTGGCCTGAGCTGGGGTATTCCCAAGTATAGCTTTCTCTTGAATCCCGCGCTGAGCCACGGCTGCGGCGGGAGACTTCTTCAAGATTGCCCTTGTGCGATCGTCTTTGGTCACGTCTTGAGGTAGTTTGCCCTTGCGATCTCTCCTGAAGGGATCCGCACCATGTAACAGCAAGATTTGGGCCAGCTGTAAGTCCCTCTTCCGAGCTGCTTCATGGAGTAAAGTGCCGCCTGTTTGGACTGTCATGGGTTCTGTCGCCAAGTCCAGCGCATTCACATCAAGTGTGCCTTCAACCCGAGGTTCCACCAGTAGTGCCTCGATCTGCTTATAGTCCCCTTGAGATAAAGCCGCCTGGATTGCTTTTACCTTCTCATCTAGAAACAGGGCTCGAGCTAGCTGTAGCTCTTGGAATAGCTCAGGTGTTCGGGCGAGATCGATGGCCAACTTGCCCTGCCTGTTCGATATCGAGTCATTGATGGTTGGTAGCTCTAGTAAGCTGTTGACAACAGGTCCGCGCCCTAGCTGGGCAGCCAGGTGCAGAGCAGTATTTCCCTCCTTATCCTGAGCATTCACGTCAAGGCCTTTCCCCTCTCTTATAACCTGATCTACCACGCTGGGCTCTGCACATTGGACTGCCAGATGAAGAATGGTCGTTCCCGGAATAGGCTGAGGGTTGGACGGCGATGGTATCGATTCAGATATAGCTTTTGAGATGGCGGCATTATCTTTGCCTCGGAGGACCTCAAACACACGGAAGGTCCGAACCGAGTCTTCGATCGAAACACCATTCCCGACTGCAATGCCTGAGGGCACTTTATGGGAGAGGTCTGAAGAGACCCTGGGGATATCACTGGGGTCCATGGTCGACGTTCTTGTGATGCTTGGGGATAGGGGAGCTAGTCGTGGACCGTCGATTGGCGTCAACTGTGTGGTCGATGTCGCCGCAGAAAAAGGGCCCGTGGTCGAGGTCGCAGTTACAGGAGATTCTGTATCAGAGCCGCTATCTCGTGCCGGATTGTCACTGCGCAGGAGATTTAGGACTCTAGCGCTCTTGGAACGCTTGTGTACAGGTCTGTCTGCCATATCAGCATCAATGCTGAGAAGAGAGCGGACAGGTGTAGGAGCAGGAATTGGATGCGATATGGGAGGAGGGCGAGAACACGGGAAACTATACCTTGCAGCCAGAGTTGCTCCCTCTTAGTATGAATACTCTATTGGGCGATTTCCTGGATGGCTTCGAATAGTGATGGTGTCGACCCCGCCATGCTCGAGATGATTGGTGACAAAGGGCGATTGCGAAAGAATGATCAACCGCATGCACAATGACGGAAGAGGAACCTCGAAGGGTTTCGAATTCGGTTACAGATAAAGGTCACAGACAATGCGGGAAGAGGGTCTTGCTGTTGAAGTCATGGTTGCGAGGACGGCCAGGTCAATAACCCGTAGGAATTAAATGTTGATTATTGAAACCCTGGAACGCCTTGTACAGTACAGTGAGTGAGCTGTTCCTTATTGACAGTGTCCAAGCTTCCCCGCGCAGGAGCAGCTGGTCAACGCGTGTATCGGCTGAATAATCACATTGGATGGTTTTGCCGGCACTTGGATCGAGCTCGATGCGACACGGACGAGGAAGAAACTCCCTTAATCTAAAGCCTCTTCCCTTCAAAACAGGCCAAATATGCCGTGTGTGAATAGGACACAGCAGTTTTCGTATTGGACTTTTACATAAAACAAGAACAGAAGCTTTTTGAAACTCTCAGAAATAGCAAGCCGCGTTTCTTTTTGCCAGCGCTTGATGCATCGTTGAAAACATTCACAACGTGAATAAATCTAAGCTCATGTCTATCCTAGAAGATCATCCAGTCCGTTACCCAGCGATGCAGTGGGTTTCCCCTGTGAACTCGCAGTATTCGGCGTAGGCGCTACGGCTCCAGGTCTCGGTGTCGAGCTTGCTGCCGAGGCTGCTCCCCAGATGCCAGCCTGACTCTTTGCCTTTGCCATACTTGCCAGATCCGGGCCCTTCTGACTTCCTGTCGGGCTCTTTACGCCCGCCTTGCCACTCGCGGTACTCCAGAGTGACCCAAAAGCATCACCGCCACTGCTGCTTGATGGCTTAGACGTCGGCTTACCGAGAGAAGCTGCCGATGTCGATGATGTATATGAAGGTGTCGCACCACTCATCGGTGTCGAGGCAGCTGATGTACCACTGGGCTGCAACGGAACCGAAGTAAAATAGTTGGGCCCGCTGGACTTGTAACCTCCCGTTGGTTGTAAGGGCTGTGCCGTCTTTTGTGTTGGTGGAGGTGAGAAAGCCGACCCAGTCGGAGACATTATGGAAGACGTATTTGAAGGAGCAGGAGATGCGGTAGTAAGAATGTTGTTGAAACCCGACGCCTGGCCAGGAGCGACTGGTTTGGGTGCTGCAAATTGCGTCGCCGAGGTCGTAGTCGAAGTAGTTGTCGGTGGTGCAATTGAGGCAAGGAGACTTGAGGGAGCTTGTGTCACTGCTGGGGTAGCTGATTGAAAGTCATCAAAGTCGTCCTCGTCTTCATTCACAATGCTGCTTTGCGTTGTCCCAAAGTCACCCAATCCGCCCGACGAAGCGGCTGCCTTGCCGTTGCTGGTGCTTGTCGATGGCTCATCCGTAAAATCGAACAGGTCTTGCTCTGGTTCTGTCGGCTTTGGCGGATCTCGCTTGGTTGTCGTCGTTGGTGCCGTGCGCGTAGCAGTGCTCCTTGTAGGTCTGGTTATTTCTTCATCATCCGCCTCATCGTACTCTTCAAACTGATCTGCCCGTCGTTGTGTGCCAGAAAAGTCGGTTTCACGGCCACCGAAACCACCACCATCTCCATAGACTTCGCCTTGGTAGCCTCCATATCCGCGATCGGCACCAGTGTTGGTTTCGCTGCCAAAGCCACCGTATCGACTACTGTTGGAAAAACCAACTCCTGTACCCACACCGCCTTCTACACCACCATATTTGTTTCGGTTTTGACGCGCCTTCTTTCTCTCGGTTCGAATGTTATCTACATCGCTCAACATCTTGACCAGTTCGGCAGATCTGTTCCGGACGTTGATGCCTTGGTCTTTGCCGTTAGGATCGATGTAGTGAAACTGTCGAAGCATCCGAATGAGTGAGAGGTGTGATCTTGCATCGTCAATAACTCGTTCTGAACCGTTCTTGCAGAGGTATTCTAGCAGTTGTAGAGCCTAGATTCGCGTGAGTCGTGGTTCCTTGTGATACCGCATCGATCCTCATACCTTGTATATCTGCCTCCATTCCTCGGCGGTCTTGTCTGTAAATCGTTTGTATATCATGGGCATAATTTCATTGAGTTGTTGGCTGGGAAGGTCAGTCGGCCGACTCGGTCGAGTGAGGGTTCACGAACTAGTTGTTGGTGCCTGAAGCAATCTCTTGCATGAGGGTAGCAGACGCGCCCCAGGGATCTCCATTTGTGGCTTCTCGGACCTTTGAAGCAGCGTTAGGGGTTGATCATACAGAACGCAGGATGGTTCAAACCTTTGCCTCCATCTCTGTCAGGTTCATAACAGCTGGTCATCTCATTAGCCAAGCTCTCGAGACTGTTGCTGAGAGTCATTACCATTCTGAACCTTCCGTACACCGGCTTTGAGGTCGTAGAAGGTCAGTTGGCTAACCTGGTTTTTGAGACTTTCGAAGTCCATCTTGAGGAGAGGTGATGGATTGACGGATGTAAAACAGAGAAGACTGGTGCCACAAAAGCGAAGTGATGGAAAGGGCAAGATACTAAGATGTATTGCACCGTGTAAACAATTAATGATGGGGGAGTTCGAGATCTGGTCCCGCGGACTAGCGAGAACGAGCGCAGGTGCAGCCAAGAAGGTTCCTGATCCTGACCCTCAGCCCCTTAAATGCGAGTCCGGAATATGTTAAGCCACCTCCGGCTTCTAAAGCCAATCCCCTCGCTACCTCATTGCACGTCTGCAGCGAGCTGAACAGGTGAAACCTGAGAAATGGCGTTAATCGATTTTTACGATATGACTGACCATATTCCACATAACCAAGCTGCTCCGACAACAGCACACTGGCCTGAAAGACTCCTAAATATAAATGCTTGTCCTCCCATGATTTTATGAACGCCTCTTGTTCGATGATACAGCACTGATCTCCCCAACCACGGCGCCTGTCAACGCCGGGACTTGAACTTGGTCATCTCACAGCTAGAGAAGACCGCAAGAGATAACTCTCAAAAGCTGCTGTGTTGACTCGCTAACAGAACTAGATACGCAAGGATCAAGTAGTCAAAGGCTTTTGCGCCGTAGCATACGAACTGTCATCTATCAGTGGCTGCAATTGACATCTGCGTAGCTGACTTACCTGTGAGTGTACAAGTGCATCTTCTTACTCTTGGTTTCCGCCCGTACTTGAGCAAGAAGCACCTGTGTTTCTGCCTCGCTCCATCCTCCAAGGCGAGTAAACAACGCCAGAGAATATCCGTCCACGGCACCTTCCAGGAATTGAAGCTCGAAGAACAGCCCAATCTGCTTCAATCGTTTGTTCTTGGGCCAGGTACCGATCGGTGTTGGTTCTTCATGAGTTTTGATATTGACAAATCCGGCGTCTTGGAGAAGGCCCGCATACTGTGGAAACATGTCGAATTCGAGACCAGCACCTCGAGATATCTTGTAGAACTCGGACTTGAGATCAGAGTTAGCCGGCTTCACAAATGCAGCGCCGGCGTCCAAGGCAAGTCTTGGTACATACCACCCATCGATAAGTCGCCGACTGCTCAGAGTACGTGTTGTCATCACAGCACATATGCGGCCGTCCTTCTGAGAGTTCGATACGCCCACCAGGCTTTAGATGTCTGGGAATTGTCAGCGTGTGGGCATGACAACAACTGGGCTGTTGATGCCATACATATATGCTTGCCGTAGCAATTCCGGCCAGTCCCTAATACTACCAGCCATACCACGAGCATGGATGAAATCGAACGACTCTGGTGGAAAAGCCCACTCCTGAGTGGCGTCGTCAATCTGGAAACGGACATTTGGTGGTATCCTTTTACAAGTCAGTAATTGCAGAACAATCGACATAGTGTCATACCAGCTCGGCTGTATCGGTGAAAGATCCGTGCCTATGATTTCTGCTGAAGGATATTCATCACCCACTGAGACAGTATGTCAGCAACAACAAAAGTAAGTCTACGACTGAGCTCACTGTCGATTGCCCAGATGCCTGTTCCGGTGCCAATGTCCAGTATGAGACCAGGATTGTGCAAATCTGGAGCAGTCCGACAAAGTGCACCACCCAATGTCAAGCGAAAGACATGATGAAGAATGTCCAATCGTTCTTGTTCCTTGTCATCGTTCGGGAGCATCTTCGAAGGAGTCGTTAGAATCGATCGCTTTCTGCTTGCTGCAAAGAATTTTCACGTACATACTTGCCGGCTTGATACGCATGATATCGGCGGCCATTCTCATACTCATAGTTCATTACAGAGGACTTCAAGGAGGTCAGATCTGATGCTATGCTCATCGTATCATATCCCTCGTCTCGGTCAACCTGATGGAGGATCAATTATCAAACTGAATTCTCGGCCATTGCGGCTGCTGCTCTTACATCTGGTTCGATGGCCCCGACATTCTGACTGTACGCCATAAAGGCTCTTCGAACAATCGCCGCGTTGTTACTCAAGTGCGCCGAAATGCACAGCAGGAGGGCGACATTGATGACTGTGTGAGAAAGAATAAGTGACGGAGAGCCCCGCCAACATGTCTATGTGATCTGCTACCAAAGAGTGGACACGAACAGTGGCACAAGGATGAAGACTTGCGGCTTCTCTCATTGATCTGTTGGTTTCGGGGCTGTGTCAATCAATCCACCATCCCCCATTTTTTGTCTACCAACAGGAATTGGACTTTTGAAGAGCGACGAGAACCGTTGCAGCCTCGGGCCATTCCTAGCCGCGGACGGATGATGTGCCTAGTGTTATGAGTGGGTGACACGGCAGTCGATCACGTCAAAGCTTCCCTGAACGCCCTTGACGGCTCTAGGAAGGTGCCACAGCTGCCACCCTTCTTCACAACTTCATCCCCCTTTGTCTCATCTCTCGGCTCTAGCATGCTTCCATTGTTCTGCATCTCCAAACGAAGTCTCTTACATCAAATCGAGCTAGCCGAGCAACCATCGGCATGCATATGAACCTTATGAAGTAAAACTTCATCCTCATTTGGCCCAATCTGGCTCCATCGGTTCATTTCTCTATCTGCTACGTTGACCGGAGCTAATCAATCAGACTAATGTAATGGATACTCTGGTAAGTCAAGGTGGACTTTGTGCAACTCCACTCCCATGTTTCAACGAAGTTGTACTTCACCACCCGGGTTTGCCTCCGTCTTTTCCTGAACCCTCCATCCGTTGTCGGGTTACACGCATCTGTAACCAGACAATGACACTTTGACGCTTGACATACATCTCCCGCAACAAGCTGATCTATCAGAAAACGCCATGGTTGTACCCCAGATCTCCTTTGCCAATGCGGCATATTCAGCCCTCTTCACGTGGTTCGTGTATCTCACCACCCTCGCAATCTACCGCTTGTACTTCCACCCTCTCGCAACATTCCCAGGTCCCAAACTCGCCGCGCTGACAGGCTGGTACGAGTTCTACCATGACATAATCCATAAAGGGTGTTTCATCTGGAAGCTGAAAGAACTTCACGACACATATGGCCCCATCATCAGAATATCACCTTACGAACTACACATTCGCGACTCAGACTACTATGAAGAACTTTACGCACCAGCCGCCAAAAAGCGCGACAAGTACGAAGGATGGGTTGCCATGGCTGGCGCTCCGGCGTCCTCCTTCGCGACCGCATCTCACAACCTACATCGTCTGCGCCGCGGAGCGCTCAACCCATTCTTCTCCAAACGTTCCGTCTATCAGACTGAAGGTCTGATCAAATCCAAGATCGAAGAACTATGTCGCCGTTTCGAGCAAGCCATGAAGAACAACGAAATCATCCGCCTGGACGCCGCCTACATGGCCCTAACGATGGACATTATCACGCACTACGCCTTCGGCAGCAGCTACAATTATCTGGCTGAACCAGACTTCAAGCTCTCTTGGAAAGAGACCGTCATCGCGGGTTCCGCCAACGGTGCTTTTCTGCGACAGTTCCCCTGGGCTCTACCCATCATGAAATCCGTCCCGTTATGGCTGGTCCAAAAGCTCAACCCGCCAGCCGGCTCCCTTATGGCGTGGCAGCAATTAATCCGCGCACAAGTCGACGGCATCATCGCTAACAAGAAGACCGGCGAGAAGAAAGCCGACCGCACCATCTTCCAGGCCTTACTCGACAGCGATCTACCCGACGAAGAGAAAAGTGCAGACCGCCTACAAGACGAAGGTCAAACTCTCGTTGGCGCCGGATCCGAAACAACGGCAAAATCTCTGAGCGTAATCACATTCTATCTCCTCGACGACAAGCAGAAACTGGCGAAACTGCGTGCCGAACTCAAAACTGTGATGCCGACTCCTACAAGCGACGTCAGTCTGACGGCTCTTGAACAGTTGCCGTACCTGGTATGCCCTCGCTTTCCCTGACGTGAAGCCCATGTTGGAGAAGTTTGACTGACCCCTCCCAAGACCGCAGTAATCAACGAAGGTATCCGCCTCATGTATGGCGTAACAACGCGCTTACCTCGAGTGTCGCCCATCGAGCCACTACGATATAAAGACTGGATAATACCTGCAGGAGTGAGTCATCCCCACCCAACTATCCACATTCAATGCCAGCCAGGCATCCTGGGATATCAATACTAACCACATACTTCGCATGAAAAAGACCCCAGTAGGCGAATCAAACTACTTCGTCCACACCGACGAAAACATCTTCCCGAACCCCCAATCCTTCGATCCCGACCGCTGGCTCCGCGCCGCCGAAAACAAATTCCGTCTCGACCGATACTTCGTGTCCTTCTCCAAAGGAAGCCGTATGTGCGTCGGTATCAACCTCGCGTACGCGGAACTCTATTTGACCCTGGCGATCATCATGTCGCGCTTCGATCTCGAGAATTTCGAGACGACGGCCGACAACGACATCAAGATCGATCGCGACTTTTTCGTGGGAATACCCAAGCCAACGAGTAAAGGCGTGAGAGCAAAGGTCGTCGGATCGAGGACTGAATAGCATCAGTCGAGCTGATACTATGTCCCACCCATGGTAGCCGAAGGCATCAATTTGGCACGGCATCTACTTCTTCCGTCCCTGTGCAGACAAGGGTCACCGGGTTAATACAGACAGACTCTCGCATAGCCACTGACAGCTGTACGAGTTTCGATCGAGCAAAAGCAGCGCGCTATCCTTCAATTCTCCATCTTCCGTAATGATAGCAGGAATGGTGATTCGAAGAATAAGAATAATATTCATTCATCACGTACAGTCAAGCAGCACGTATCTCACATAACCCTGTGGTTGTAATGATGACTGGTGCGACCATCCTTGAGCGTTCGGGAAACCCCTAAATCCCTCCTCCCAAGCCATCCATCCCCGACAAATCGCTCCCCTGCACGCTACTAAAGTTATGAGGAAAATCCACAATCCCATCCAACATCCAATTAAGAGGATCAAAAACATCATAACTCGCCTGGCTGTAATCCATGGAGAAATCATCAACCATACCCGTCGCCATACCAGCCATCCCCGGAACAATCGCCGTTGACGAGAGCATGGGATCATTCATCGTAGTGTCTGCGCCAATACTCGACGTCGGAATGACGATGCTATCCGAATGTTGGAGTTTGGTACTCTGTTGTCGCACTAAACCATCATTAATATCGTACACAACGAGTCTGTGGGGTGTCGTACCGTCAGACGGCTTCCCGTCCTTGAACTGAAAATTCCTCCGCCATCGCCATACAGAGTCAAACACCAGAGACATCGACATACGACATTTGACTTTCAACTGCAGACTGTCGTCGTCCTCACCTTCGCCATTGGAGTCAGCACGTACATGCCTGCCGCTCTTCCAGACCTGGGCAAGAACTTCTGCCAATCGTTCAGCAAGGTCGTTCTCCATAGTACTCATATTGCGCAACGCCCAGACCGTCCTCGAAAGCAGTTCAGATGCGCCCTTAGTGTCAAGTTCGTGCTCGTTGAGGAAGTTGTTCATGAGTTTTAGAAGAGAGAAACCCGCCGCCAGCATCATATGGAAAATGTAGTTCGTGGCATGCGACAACGACAAGCCGTGCGAGTAACTAGACGGCAGACTCACGCTGATGCTTGACTCCAGGTTGAGGCACGTCTCGAGGAAGTCGATGGTGGCCTGGTACAGCTTCAATAGGTCGACGCGGTATGATGGCAAAGATGGAGGAGAAAAGAAGGCGCTCAGTCTCATATGCAGGCCTGCAGCTTTGAGGTAGATCTGAGTGATCGGAGACGTATCGTTCTTGAGCCTGTCTTCGAGCTCTTCTAGATCATGAGCCAGGAACGACACGTACGTAGGTCGTTCTGCGTCCGTGGCAAGACCGACTGGGTCGTGGGCGTTCATGTACAATGTTCTGGATACCTTATCCACAAATTTCTCAATCAGCAGACGATTGAATATTGGCGAAGGCAGCTCGTAGTTCGGGTTGGTCTCGATGGGTTTGGGTCCCAAAGTCCAGTCATACATCGTCAACGGTGGTTGTCCGTATGCAGTACATATCCTTTGAGCCACGATATTGCACACGCTCCAGACCACCACCCGATCCTGGAGTTCTACCTCCCTAAGCTCCACACGGAATTTGGAGAAGTCTTGAGCGTGCGTGGGCCGATGCAAGCCGATCTGCATTGCTATCTGCATCATGAGCCCACAAATCATAAATGTTGGGTCAGTCGAGGTGCTGTTCGTAGGCAAAGGCCATGCGCACAGTAGAACGAGTGCCTTGACAATTTGGTAGTTTTGAGGCACTTCGGCGATGGTTGACCACATCAACCTAGTCAGAGGCCCGGAAAGAGCACCGAGCAGTTCAGGCTCGGTCGTGTAGTGACGCGCCCCTATTGTCAATATGGTCCAGAACAGCAGCGGCGACCTCGTGTGATACTCCTCTGGAGTTCGATTAGGATTGAGGAAAGGCAGAAACGGGTGTTGGAGTGTGAAGAATCGTTGGAAAAGGTCTTGCACTCGGTCCATGGTCAGAGACACATCTTCCAAGCGCTTGAACACCGACCTCCCGGGACTCTTTCCTTCTCTCAGGTCGAGAAGTCCTGCGGCTGCGGCGTCTTGACCGAAAGAGCCGATTCCAGATTGTGAAGGGTGTAGACTTGTGTTTCCATTCTGTAAACTGCCGTTCGATGTGCTCCCGGAATGTTTCGCTACCACGGCCTTTCTCAGCTCGATGATCTCGCGCTCCATTTCCGCATTCCTTGATCTCTTGCCAACACGCTTAAAGTTATCCTCTATCTTGCATTCGAGGTTGAGACGCCTGCATCGCGTGCAGATCTGGAAGGGTTCTTGCACAACATCGCATCGCAGCTATACTCTTGTCAGCAGGTCGCAGTTCCTCACGCATGCGCAAGATCAGTTTGAGTGGGCTGCGCCTTTCGACGCATCGATGGTAAAGACAATCTAAACCGCAGCAAATTCAAGGCCTGCTAGTCTCGTCGCTCACCTTCTGTTGACGGCACTCATTGCAAGCCCTTTTGACAGGTCTGCGCCGTCCATCGCGGCCATGCTCATCTCCATTCAAGTCCGGTGATTCAACGCTTGCGCTTGCGGGAGAACTGTCGAAGCCGGCGATAGAGACATTTCGTTTTCGGCCTTGGATAGGGCTGCCCTGGGCCGGAGCAATACCCTCGCCCTCGATGTGGCCTGAGGTTGAAGCCAGCTTGAAGTTGTCGTCACGGCTGTTGAAACCCAAGCCACTGGCAGTGTTCCAAGACGAGGCCGATATCGGTTGGACGTTGGCAGTTGCGAACTCGGAAATCCAAACGTCGTCAAGCGCCGAAAAAGGCGCCAAGTCCATGATTTTTGATCTGATAAGATAAAAATATAGTGATCAGATAAATGCTACCAGTGTCGGGCCATCCAGTCTCGACTCATCATATCTCTCATTCACTGTTCGTCATCAAGTCACTGGTCGAAACCTCAATGGCGACAGCACAAAAGAACAAAAAGATCCAAGGTCCGGTGATCAAGAAGAAAGATCGTGGGGGTTCAGTCGAATCAAACCACGCTATCAACACTATCCACTTCGCCCTACAACAAGACCAAGAGCAGCGAGGTGAGTTGGAATACTGTATGACTCATCCAGCTTCACCGTCTAATGAAACATATAGTAACCATCTTCGACTCGAGTATCACTCCAGAACCATTTCTAGATTCAGTCTCATTGGAACGTCTGAGAAAGAAGCAACAGACACAAGCAAAGAAGTAATGAGATTATTATAAAAGTCGATCCAGATCGTCACCAACATATCATAAATCCAAGTGACATGCTCTTAATTGTACATATAATCATCAGATCATCCAAATCATTCACTCATCAAGACATCAGAATCGTGAAGTCTTCATGCTCGTCGAAATTGGCGAAAACGCTGAAACAAAAGCCTCCCCAAGATTCCCAAATAACATCCTCGACCGCCAGGGCCTTGTCGAACGCAAAAATAAATGTCGTGATCTCTTCAACTCCATTGTGTCAGATATTTCTTGATAAACTGGTATTGCTGGCAGGGAATCTAGAATCTCCCTGCATGACGACGTTGGCTCCAATACTTCGTCGCAATTGAGCTCTTCTCTTCTCTCGTCTTTCGTCTTCTTTCTTCTGCTTCACATGTATAATGCGCTCGTGGAGATCCTTGAATCCAAGCAAATGGAAATGGTAGCCCAAGCCGGATGTACTGTAAAGTTGCCGGCCCGCCCGGAGCCTGGCAAGACTTCCATGGCTGGATTGCTTGACGATGCCTCTTTTCTGCCGTCGACGCTCTGATAGGCGCCTGACCAGCGAAACCGGTCCAGTGATGACAGTCCGCTCCTGTGGCAGTCCCAGAGAGTTCTTGACTATGCCACCGTCCAAGGCACGGTTCTGTGTTTCATCAGGTCTGGTACTGTCAATGTCGTCCCAAAATGCTCGTGGTCGCCAAAATGGATGTAATTCGCCATCCAGTTCCTGATCAGCCTTCTTGTTTCTAGCATTCTTTAAGCTCAGATTGCGTGAAATCGAGCTGACAAATGATTCGGATCTCCGGCGCGATCCACCAGGGCGTTTCACAGAGCCCTGCCGTGCATTGACAGCAGATGCATCGTAGCGCGGTTCCTGCTCGAGTTCATCGCCCGGAGTCGGTGGAATGACCTGAAAGTACGGCGGGTCGGGTGGAGGTCGTGGGTTTCGTAGGGGCGAATGCATCTCAATGTGCGGGAGCTGTTGTCTCTGGACCTCGCGGACTGCTTTGGATTCCTGCACAGGAAATGGTTCGATCAATTGAAGGGAATGGTTGTTGTGCGCGAAGTAGTTGATCGCCTTGGCTTCGTTAATCTCTGGCGATGCAGAGCGGAAAGACGGTTGCGAGAAAGGCGTCTCCAACAAAGTGGAAGCTGGTCGAAGAGCTGCCCATTCCTGGGTTCCAGGCACGACCAAGCCAAATGCGTTGATCGCTGCCTCTCCTTCAGTGAGTGGGCGGGCCGGGAAAGTGCCTCGAGTTGACGGAGTTTGGACTTCCCAGGCGTCCACTGATGGCCGGAACTTGTAAACAAGTTTCACGGACTGCTCCAAAGGCTGATCCTCGGCTTCAGTCACCGCAACACGTGGAGTTTGTATCAGCATTTCAGTTTCCATCCTAATCAATGTCTTGCGGAAGTCTTTCTCTGCTTGTTGCCTGCGCACCCGAACATTCTCAGAAGTCACAGAATTTGCGCGAGAAGTACTTCTTGAAGTTGGCGCGGACAGGGATGACCTCCGTGGAGGAATTACCGGTGCTTGTTCTATTGTTCTGCCACGATCGGTGGACTCTGAGAGAGTCCTTTTGTGCTGCCAAGAGGACGGTGGGTTGTCTGAGAGTTTGGCAGCATGAGAGCGCGCAGACCCCGTCGACAGCGACTGCCGTTTGCTCTCGCTGGTACTCGAAGATGGCAAGGATGATTTTCTCTCCGGTATCACGGCCACGCGTATGACCTCGGTTTTTGGCAACAGAGCACTAGAGGCTAAACTCTGAGATCTCGACACCTCGGACCCGAAACTCCACCTATTGTGGTTGTTTAAACGTGCCTTCTTGTGGACTAGACGATGAGGCGAGTCCGAAGTTGATTGCAATGAGTTTCGGTTTGAAGCAGGTAGAGGTGAGCTAACAGACCGTAGAGACTCGTGTTTGCTGACATGGCGCAATGTGGTTTTCCTCTTCGGCGGAGTGATCTGTTCAAACACATATGCTTCGATAGTTGAAGTCGTAGAGATGCCCGAAAACCTGCGGGTGTCATCACGTACAACGTCCCGAGTCGTAGCCGGAGTATCCTCAAGCGGAACAGAGTTGTTCCAACCAATGATGTTCGCAAACTTCTCGGTGGACGCCGATGGGTCCTGGGTTTGTGCCTCAAGAAGCCTGTCGCGGAGACTTTTGTCACGCTTCAATTGATTTTGAGGTGGTCTTGTTCGGGGTCGTGATAGAGATCTGTCATCCTCGTCTACACGAATTGTTGGCACGTTGTCCTGTCGCTGCCTTATCAGTCTTTCGGGTGTAGATGAAGTGCTTAGAGGCTGTGGGCTTGCATGCAATCTGTGGTCTTGGCCACTCACTTCCGACGCCACGTCCGCGTTATGGTTGGTCGCTGTAACAACCTCATCGGCGAACTGCTCTTGGGGCGCTCCGAGAGGCGACTGCTCGTCGTGCATGTTAATCAAGGGCGAGCGTGGCAGGGCGCTCTGACGCAATCTCTGGGTGACCTGGCTGGAGCTGTCCATTGCCGCGCGAGGGTCTTCTAATCCGCCTTCCTGGTATGGCGAACCATTGTCTAATTCGTCCTCTGAGACCATATCTTCTCTTGCAGTCGTGAAAGACTCGGCTCGCGTCGAGTAAGAAGATGGCTGAACACCAAGGAATGGACGTACGAACGGGATCTTCCTATCTCGTGGAGGTGTATTGTCCGGAGTTGGCGGGCTGTTCTGATTGATTGGAGTCACCAAAGATGATCTGAAAACAGCAGCTTCGGAAGCCCTCTCGTCGTTTTCAGATACCCTGTCCTCATTGCTTGCTCCAGGTGGCGTGGGAGGTAACTGCGGCGAGGTAGGCAGAACGGTGGAAATGGACTTGTGAGACTGCTGTTCATCTTGCTGGCCTTTACCATCTTGTGCAGAGTTACGATAGAGCATTCGAAGGGTAGGTGAGGTGTTTCTGGAGTCATTCCGGTAGGGCAAAGACTTTGTGGATAGGCCGCTAGATGTTGCAGGCGGGTTCCCAAGTGGCCCCATGATTGTATAAGTCCCCATTGCGGCGGCCGAATATAGCATCAGGTCGATTTATGGTTGCCTCCTCTGCATTGCGACCGAAGATGGTTCTTCAACAGGAAGACCAGGGCGACTGTTCAGGACATTCAAGGTAGTTGAGTCGTATGAATATGTTGAGGATAGGAGTAATTCGGTCCGTGGAGTCCGTGAAGCGCTGGGAAAAATGCAGGAATGCGTGACGCGAGGTGTAACAGGCCCGGGAGACAGTGCGCGGTGGTCGGTGGTTTTGCGCAGGGTCCAGATATGGATCAATCGCGTTTATGAACAGCACTCAAACGCCTGTCAACTTTTTACGCAGCTTTCGACGAGCTTCAGGCCCTGCGTAGACAGAATTTTCGCTGCGCTGCTCGAGCTGAGAGTGTCGGAGCGGGTGGCTGGGGTCCACGAAGCGCCGCTGCGGCGCTGAATAGACGAATATCGAGTGACCGGTGATTAGACTTTTTCAGCACCGGTGCACGTCGCAAGCACCACAGAACCAGAATATGTAGGTGAAAATGCGGAAGTCCGTCAGTATATTGAACAGGATTCACAGTCCGACCGATATTGCTGAGGGTATGCAAAAAGAGACGACGAGATGGGTGAAATCATCCGGTCGAGAGAAGGAGAAAAATAGATGCGCAAATGACGAGGCTAAAGCGTAAAGGAAGAATAGAAGAAGCTCGCCCCGATGCTTGCGGCCCTTTCAGGCCTCGGGACGGCGCCTAGACTCGGTTTCTGCCGTGGAATTGGCTTCGCTAATGAATAATCAGGTTGGGGGACTTGGGTTCTTTGTTCATCACCTAAGTGCATACCAAAGTACTTACACTGAAGGTACAGTTTGACAAACACTACCTACACAATTCTTTCGATCATCTAACCATTTCATACCGGTCAACTCAATATCTCTGGGGACATTATCGATAGATCACCTCCCTCTTGATAAGGAACCACTTTTGACGTCGCCTCCTTAATGGCAACGCCCGCAATCTTATCGCCAGTTGACGTGACAAGGCTGTCAGGGGACTCAGGTAATTTCTCAAGGCGCCTAGTCCACACTTTGACGCGCTCAAGGTTCAAGCGCTGAAGCTGTGGTCAAGTTCCCCGCGTACAGAACATGGTGCAAGAAGATTCTGTGTATCGCACGAGGCAGCCAGATCCTCGATTGGGAGTATCACAAGGCAATATACGCATCACATTCTTTGGACCGCCACATTCCAGTCAGCCCTAAGAAAGTAAAACAACAACACAAATCATCGGACGACACGATCGTGTAGTACCACCACCTGAGCTGAGAAGGTAAGATCTGTCAAAACCGTAAGCGTCCCCATCTGTCATCGGAAAGTGCACAGGAGGTACTCGTACTTATCTTTGATCATCCTGCCACCAAAGTATCTTACAAAATGTCTTGCGGTGTCCGCCATACTCACTCTCTTACGCCTCAAACCACAATCATGGCGTCTAACAGAACCGCACACTTGACCATACTTCTATGCATGCTCTCACTGCTTCACCAGGCTCTTGCGTCCCCCGTCGCACGCATCTCTGCACCGAAGACAGACGCACTATCCTTTGCTGAGCTCATCGTGCGGACTTTTCAACGGATCCTGGACCTTGGCTTCCTTCAAGGCGTGCTATCTACCCTCCTGATTGTAGGCTGCCTTGTCGGCCTACTCATCTGTGGACTATGCGCGTTGGTAAATTACATGCGACATGTCGACACAGGAGAAATGTATGAGAACGTCGGTATAAGCGAATCTGGGGAACTATACTTCAGCAAACATGAGAAGCGAGGACGAGATGTCAGTAGTCTCTCATTCTCCCACCCACAGAACCGAAGTCGCATTTCACGATATCTGCTCTCGAGACAGGACTCATCAGTCACAAAGATCAGTATTCACACTTCGTCTTCCCCACGTCATGTCCTTCCGCCATCGAATGCGCCTTCCAGGTCATCACGAACAGCCTCTCCGTCACGATCACTATCGCCACCTCTGCGTTCAGCACTCTCAAAATCACCGTCACCCGCTCGCCGAAGACAATTAACGTTCTTCGGCTCGAGAACATCAAGCCCTACAGGCAGCTCAAAATCTGTTCGATGGGCCGATGAGATCCAGGTCTCCGTCATTGCTACTTTTGTCGACAGCCATACGTCCGAGAAGGTGGCGGAGGTTGAGATGGACATTGGAGTGTCCAGGTACGAGAAAGCGGCTGATCTGGAGGATTCTACCGACGTCCCCCCGGCATACAATGTGGCCGCAAGTGACGATGCCATCGGTGCACCAGAAACGGAGAAGGCTTTGACGTTGTGATTACTCCTTCTTCTTCGCCCACGATGCATTGCGAATTGAGCCGTGGTTGGACGTTTGGAGCATCTGTTGGCATTTTGATACCCGATTCTATGTATGACTGGCGATATTGCTAGGATCAAGGCAATGAGTATGATATCTTGTTACGATGTTGAGCACGAGAATAGATGGAGAATGATATCATGGAATGATCTTGAGCATGAATCTCATCACGCGTAAAGGAGATCCAAGACGCGTTGCCTGATGGGACCTATATTCTGCTACTGTCCAGCGCGTCAGTCATAGGATGGGTAAAGTGGACAACCAGTCCCATCCCTCACGCACGGACGACATCGCCACCTAGGCACGGACCCGAGGCACGTTCTACCACCCCTCACTCATCCAGTCTTCGTACTTTGCGACAGCGTACTCTGATCCGTGACCAAAAGCCCAGCGATCGAGGCTGACGTGAGCGTAGAAAGCACACCAGAAAACAACGCCGATAAAGCCACACGCGAGACATCACCCGCTCTCGACGGTGCGATCTGCGACAACACGCCGATCTGCGTACCCAGGGAACCAAAGTTTCCAAAACCTATGAAACACAAATCAGCCAGGGCCACCAGTTGAGGTGAGGGAACCGTACCGCAAAGAGCATACGTAGCAATCAGCTTCGACCGCGGGCTCATATTGATATACTCAGCCTCGCTAGTAAGACTGTTATACGCGACAAACTCGTTGGCAATGACCTTGATGCCGATAAGCTGGGCGACCTGCAGCAGATCGTTTCGTGGCACGCCCAGCAGAAACGCGACAGGGTAGCAAATGTAACCCAGGATCAACTGTAGCGTGAGATACGGTTCGCCGTCCTGCGTGATGTTGATATACCTGTTTCACCGTTAGTCCTTCATATCCCAACCAATCGCCTCCATGATCTGATATGTGTACTTACCGTCCCCACCACCCCAGAAGGCCATTAATCAGCCCGATCAACGCAATGATGCAGAGCAATGTCGCAACAATCATGCCCGCGATCTTGATACCAAGCCAAGCGCCATTTGCAAACGCATGCAGTGCATTAGTCGCGCGGTGCTCATCGTCGTCCGGCACAACGCACCGTCCCGAAGTAATCGTCTCCTCGGTCTCCGGGTACCGCATCTTCGACACAGCCAACGACGCTGGGATGGACATGATACATGACGAAACCATAGCCTGGGCATTCAATCCGAGACTGATATACGCCACCAGCACGCTCCCGGAGATAGTAGCGAACCCGCACGTCATGACCTGATGGATCTCGGCGAGCGTCAAGTGCGGCACGAACGGCCTTACCAGCATCGCCGACTCACCCTGACCGATGAACGGGCTTGCAGCAGCGACGACCGCCTCCGCGCCCGAAACCCGTAGACTCCAGAAGAAAAACACCGCGAATTTGCCGACAAACCACTGCAAAATCCCAAAGTAGTAGAACAGCTGGACGAGTGACACGAAGAAGATAATTGGCGGCACCACGCCCGTCAGGAACCAACCCAGTTTGGTCACTGATGCTGCTGTCAAGAACTCCGTTCCTTGGTCGGCGAAACCCAGAAGATCCCTCGCTAGGCCGGAGATGAAATTGAAAATGTCGTACCCGGCTTTCGTCCTCAACACGAACACGGCAATTACGAACTGAGTGAGCATCCCGCCAATGACCGTGTGCCACCGGATCTTGGAGCGATCGCGCGAAGTCGCCCACAAAACCACTATCATGATGGCCAGGCCCAGCAACGAAATAGCGCGGTTGCCGCGCGTGTTGTCTTCGGACTCCTCCGATACAAATGTGCCGACAAGGATCGTTGCGAGAGCCACGAGCGCCGCGAGAGGGGTTCGTGTGCGCTCAGGCAGAGCCTGGTACACGCGCACGCCTGTGTGATTCCAGACGAAGTGCATGGGTCGCGTGACAATGGTGATGGGCGCCCAGAAGAAGATCAGGCGCAAAGTGATGGCGAGGTATAGCAGGAATGGGATCAGCCAGCCGTAGTCGTGTCGGTGCAGGATGAGGCCCGCGATCCACCATCTGTACGACAACATATCAAAACCACGAATCCGAGAAGAGGAATGCGATCGATGGGTGGACATGATGATCACTTACCCGGTGAAAAACAGCCAGATAAAAAGATGTACAAAGATCTTGTACTTTCCATACATCCTCGAGATACGGTGAGTGCGGCCTTCGTCCTCGGATACATTCGTCGTCGCGGGCCCTTCTATTGTTGCTTTCCCTGCCTCCATGGCGACAAAGTCTTTCTCGTCAACCGGCCCGGTCCTCAGATGGTGATTGTTGTAGTCTTGAGGACCCTTGTCGCCGATGTTGGATTTATCGTAAGTAGTGCCCTCCGCATAGAGGACTTCATCATGACGACCGGCTAGCGAGGCCCGATTGTGGTGTAAGTGATTATGCTGGTGTTCATGCGAGTAATGTAGGGTCAGGTCTGGGTTCTCGTCGACGCCAGTCTGCTTTGAAGGATTGTGTCCATGGCCGGGAATGTCATGGTGCGTATGGTCAGGATCTCTACGATCGTCCACCGGATGCGCCGCGGCAATATGATCTTGGTCTGCGGCACTCATTCTGGCTCTTCCTCCCTCCTGGCCGGTTGTTCGTCAAGGTACCTGGACAGCACGGTAGACGCAAAAATGACAAGCACACGAGCAGAACCGGCACGAGAGCGACAAAAGTGATCAGCAACGACGACATGGTGGGGAAACCAGTTTTTCTTTATAAGAGCCGCGGTCAGATAGGGTTATTACCTTGTCACGCAGACAGATGGAGACCTTGCCCATCTGGACGGGTCTTCCGATATGCAGGCGATATGTGTTGTGGACATCTGTGTGGTGTGGAGTTACAGTAGCTTTTCTTTCCAGAAGTAATATTCGGTGAATGTGTGGTTGGAAGAAAATGAGCCCTTGATGCCGAACCAGTTGATGTCACCCGCTTCTATACCGCTGACCACTAACACCGGGTTTGACTGGTTCGTAAAGAGGAGGCCCGCGCCACTAGACTGGCGATCCCACAAAGCTATTTTCTTATTAGCCGAGCATCACTGTAACGCCGTTGATATCCTGTATCTGACTTATCTGTGCAAATATCTGGCTTGATTCGTCGCTTGGGGCACTTCGCGAGATAGGCAGGTCCGTCTGATTCAGCCCTTGGCTGGACCCAAGAGATTGCCAAGTGATAAGGAAAAATAGAATGGCCTTGTCCTGTTCACGCGACTCCTCAGAAGCATCTTGGATGCAACGTTGACCCTAGCCTCGATGGGGCTTATGGGGCCTAACAGGCCACCCTTCGAGGTCAATTAGGTAAGTCCAATGTCTGGATATACCCCAGCTGAGAACCCATGCTATTCGGTCAGCTCCGCTTCTTGCATTGCTCTAAAGGTCTGCCCGGACTTGCGGGGTTGCTCCCACGATACGCTGTACGGAAAGTGTGAAATAAGGACAAGTATCATACGGAGCTCGGCAGGGCTGCTTCTCCTTGCTCGTCCAGCCACATATCCGGGATACCAGCATCCATCACTTAGCATGGCGTCTCTTCCGCAGGTGTCAGAGCTTAGTACCGCCGATCAGCATTGTAGCCATGAATTGCGCGACTGGTTCAGTGAACAAGAGTGGACGGAGGGGCCGATAGGCGAAATCAAAGATAGAGCGAGTTGGAACACAAAAGCCCTCGAACTACGCTCGAGGTTAGACATTGCTCGCGAGGTCTACAAACATCTATATTACGGCTGAATATACTTTAACTATTACAGGGCAACGCTGGTTTACTCGCATTGCAGATCGCCTACCCCGAGTCTCTTAAAAAGCCATCGCTCATCAACGATAAATCCGCGTACCATGTAATTCCAATAACTATCCTGGGGGATGAACCGAAAATAGAAGGGTTGAAAATATCGGAATTCAAGACGTATTTGTGCTCGAAACAAACAGCTATCACACCGAGCGTACAGATATTATGTATTCTGCACCGATGATCTGCAAGAGATTGTATTCTCAAACCCTCGCGTACCAGTTCCACTGTGGGGACTGTAAGAAGAGGTCATAAAGGGCATGCGACTTTCCCATCCAAAATTCAAACGGCAGAAGAAAATGATATCAAGATTGCATCTTGCTCGACCGTCCCTGATTCCCCAACGCCAAGCTGGTCACTTCAATAGAATTTATACTGTGTACAAAACAAGCACACAAAATGGTAGAGACAACCTCAAATCAAAGTTCAGTGCTCAAAGACAACCCTTGAAGCGCCTTACTTCCCGCCTTTGGACCATGCGTGCTCAGCATTCCGAAGCGTAGGAACACCTCCGAACAGGTGACCAGTATGGAGATGCAGATCAAGACTATGATGATCCATGTGATACGCGACATCTTGTCGTCTGATATGTAGTCTGATAAGACTTCGGCCAAATCCAGAAAGACACGACATCTCTCATTTAGCATCTGAATTCGAGGTTTGATTTCGAGGTACTCCCGGACCGCATTGTAAAGAGGATGTAACGTTGGTTCGCTGTCCCAGATCAGGTTGGGCACATCAAGGACATTCGACGCTAAAGTAGATTGTCAGCGACGGATACACAACGCTCAAGACAGCAACTTACATAGATTGACTTCGACCCGGCTCTTGAAGAGGCCACCTAGCAACTTGATGACCTCCTCTCGTTTCAGTCCTAGTTCGCCGGTTTTGGCGAGTCGCCCCGGCACATCCTTTGCTTCTTCCATCTGGGAGGCCATCGTTTCCTCGAAGAAGCCCAGCTTCGTGCTTTGCGCTATGGCATGGCTAATGGCCAACTTGATCATGTGATCGCCACTGCGCAAGGTGATCATGTCGTTGTATAGTCGGGGCCGGGAGATTTCATTGTTATACTCGAAATGAAACTCTTCAGTCTCGAAATCTTCTTCGTCCAAGGGCACCACCGTCAGTGAAAGTGGGGTGACATTATTGGTCACCGGATCAGATATCGTCGCAAAAGCGAAATCGGCGAGCACATCTTTTTCTTGTCTCTCGGTAAAATTCCAGAAGACAACAACTCCGTAACTGAAGACGAACATCTCTGCGAAACGGTAGGCATCAACGGGAACACCGGCTGGCCCAGGACTCACGGAACGCTGTGAGTGGTTGCTATCTCTCCTTTGTCCGTTCAATCGAGGCGGGTCAACCTCTGCACTGTTGCGATTCGAGTCGAACCCATCTTCCGCTGGATAACTCCCCCTGACCGAATGTTCTTCTTCCTCTTCCGCGTAGTATGTCTCTCGGTAATCTCTTTGTTCACTGCGCTCGATGGCTTCATCCAGCAGAGTTCCGCCTTTGGTACTCTGGACTGGAGGACTGCTTCGTAGACGATAGCCTTCATTACCTGGTAGTAATGGTAGATGATAAGCACAATATAAGCAATCGTCGTAAAGTTTAGTTCTTGCACCGTGACGTTGCCGGACAAACGTTGCTGTCGATTGCAGCTTGTATGATTGCGCGGTACAGTATGCGGTCACTCTCGGAAGCTCCTTTTCTGTCCGCCTGGCCTTGGGTAGTCTTTCTGCATAACTCTTCACTCCTTCCTTTCCAGGTCTCCGAACGTCTTCGTCATCCCTTGGTGGCCCTTTGTCGGAGTCAAGGCCAAAGTCGCCTTTTTCGTCCTCCTCTTCATCAGCCTCGGGCAGCAGAACTAGTTTTTCGGATGTCTTCGTTGAACGGGAGGGTATATGCGGGCCGAGATAGCGACCAGTGAGTCTGGGATCGAGGGGTTTGCCAGAGCCGGTTCGAAAGGCTCTTGGGCGTGGTGGCTGTCGCTGCTGCATGGAAGGTGTGTCGGATGTGTATTGAAGGACACTGTCAACGGTAATGATGCGGGAGGGTTGTCTTCTCTGTGGACCAGGTCTGACGATAGAGTCCTGCCGGGCCTGTTTGAATGCGACATCAGCTATGTCGAGCAACATAATGAGATGCGATCTAGTCAATACTTACCAGTACACTGGGCCCTTTTTTCGCTGTTGAACTTGGGGCCATGGTGACTGGATTGTGCTTGCAACCTCGCAAGCCAGATGGTATCGAGTCAAGGTAGGCACAAGATGGGATCGACGAGTAAAGATATCGAAAAAGTGCAAGTACCACTTCTCGCAGATGGATGTTGCTCCGGTTCATGTTCCAAGTCGGAGAAGTCGATGATCCACGTGTTCTTCGTCATAGTCTTGGCATTGATTGTAGATTAGATTAGATGATGATCGGCTCTGCAAGGCACCGACCGAGAGCAGTCGCGACTGCGGGGGGATTGACTGATAGCGCCGAACAGAGTACATCGTCTTCCATACGATTCCCTTCACATTCACATACTCGAGTCCATCTGCCATTTACTAGTACCTATCGTCACCTATGAGCATCACTTCAACGGACACACCATTTATGTTGGTTTCGATATGTTAGCCAGGCGTCGGCGCTTCCTGTTATTCTGTCTTTCGTTCTAGGACTAGTCAGCCTCTATTCACGGCTGTCATCCTCTCACTTCTCCCTGTCTACGGCCTAGGGACGACGTATAAAGTACTCGGTCTCTCCAATCATGGACAGATTGCCAGACGGTATCGTTTTAGATATCCTCGAGTACCTCGAACCGCACGAATTAATCTCTACCCAAAAGACGTCCACTGCCTTAGCAAGATCGGCACGTGACAATCGACTATGGAGGGTTAAATGCTTCGAAAAGTCTCCCAGTGCTGCAATGAGACGGCAAGCCGGTACTTTGAATAGTCTGACGAGTGCCTTGCAAGGTCTGACTTTATCAGATCGTCCTGCTATTGCATCCTCGAACACTTCCAGTCACCAACAAGACTTAGAAAGTGTAATGAGAGAAAGTCCCAGAGCCCGTGCGGTGAACGAGTGGGATCGTTCATCAAAGGACGAGCATGTTGACTGGTACTCCGAATACAAGGCAAGACACGCACCACTGAGTGCCGAGTGGCTCAATGACCAGCCTTCGAAGCATTTAGATATCAACGGCCTTGCAACATTGACCGGTTCCGATCGAGCAGTTGGTTATCTGGATGACGGCAGCGTGTGCGTGTGGGACTTTGCCCAAAGTATATCAGGAAAGCGAAAGTTCCGACAACTCGGACGAAGCAAACCGATACTCTTTACCGACACCATCCAGGCCGACGAGTCACTGGTAATAGACTGTGTCAGCACCTTCTCACCACAACAGAGGGCATTCATCGCTATCGGCAACATCTTGAATGAAGTCGACCTCAACACCCTCCGAGTGGTCTCACATTCGAAATATGCATACCCAATAACAGCATTGTCCCAATGTACCTCTGCCGATCTGCCACTCACGGTCGGAACACAATGGAGCCTACACATTCTCGATCCCAGACTTTCACACTCACTCACGTCACAGACGGACACCGAACGTGTCGAGGAGGTCCCCGCCGTCTCGGGCAGTAGGACTGCAATCCTCCCCGACTTTGCCCATAGTCCACAGCTCTTCTCGTCAAATTTCGGTCCTTCCGCTCCTTTCTCTGAAGAACCCAGCTGGTCTCCCCGTGTATTGAATTTGCACCCATCTCACCACCGGCAAAATCCTCACTGGATGGCATACGCCCGCGTTGAGCCCGGGCCACTATCGATCCTTCACCATGCCGAGAATGAGATCCTACTGGCCGGAAGATTTCCCAGCATCCTCTCCTACGACCGACGATACTTCCCTCAGCTTCAATATGTCATACATTCAGGCGCAAGTCTCTCATCCCTTGCCACCATCCCCCATCCTCCCGCTGGTGCCCCTTCCAGCGTCACCAGCGGCTCCACACTCGTCGCCTGTGGCGAATACCGAGGCCGCGGATCTCTCGAGCTCTACTCGCTTCCCCACATCAAAGCAGGACAGAATCCTGTGGGTCAAGATCCTCTTACAAGCAACAATCCCTCAGACGACGACCTGCTAGATCTTGGGCGTAGCCCCGCCTTGAGCTCAGACGGCTCCCTCTTCAGCTACAAGAACAGACAAGAAGCCGCCCGCTCGAAAGTGCTGTCCGTTGCCTCGCACGGAACGAAGATCGTCTTCTCTGACTCTGAAGGCGGATTGAAGTGGATTGAGCGTGACGGCCGCAGCCTCGTTCGTAAGTGGAACATTAATGGTTTTGAGGTTGGGCAAACAGGCGCTTCCGTCAACGGCGATCAAGTCGTACGGAAGATAATACCTCTTGATATCGCCGACAGTGATCGCGGGTGCCGTGGCGACGGGGATCTCCTCGTCTGGACGGGTGAAAAAATCGGGATTGTGACAACGACTCCCCAGTATGTGGACCACGAAGAGCTGGTCAAAGAGCTTGAAAGTGGCGAGAGCGCCAGTGCGAAACAGGAACGGGAAAAAGAAAAAAAGGCTGAGGAGTATTCGAAGATGATGAGGAAGGCACTGGAACGCCAGGCGGATGAGCGCCGATGGATGAGCCAGTTCCGCCTTAGAAGGGGGTATTTCTAGGAGAGCCTCAGTGATCCTTGAATTATTTCAAGCCCGTTATATATAAGTAGTTGATATCTAAAATAGGTTCGAGATATTACTTGCCGGGTTGCATTTCCTGCTCGATGTCTCAGTGTGACCGTGGAGACAATCAAACCTCAGTACTGCGCTGGCGATATAGGTAGTTGGGCCAGGCTATGCTGGACACATTCAGCAGTTGGTGGCGGGGACCTTCGACCGTGCCAGTACAGTGGATGCTACTACTCATGTTATAGTGTAAATACAAAGCATTGGTGTGTCGTATCATCTCAGACCAAGAATTATGGCAGTAGTGGCTGTGGCGTTCATTTAACTTATGTCATCTTCGACGAAATTCCGCAAAGGGGCATGCGTACCTGCCTGATCGGGTAATTTTCTTAGTTTTTCATGATCCAGCAACAACTCTTTGCCATAATTCAACGAACAGTTTGGATAGTACAGTATCATCTATCTATCCATTCCGATGCTTTTACTCCAGATTGAGAGCATCACGGCCCACACCGCGGAGTCACTTTCCTCTGTTGCATGATGTCAGGATTGGAGGCTTGGAGAAGAGTAGAAGGGAAGCTTGCAGACTGATGCCAGCATTAATCGATAGTTGAAGTTTGGTTTTAAGGATGGAATGACTTTTGTTTACACATTAGACATGATACTGTTGGAGTATAGTAGAGCCTAGTCGCTCCCCTTTTCCGCCGCCATTTCCTGGTATCCAATAAAAATATTAACAAACGCTGCAATAAGAAATACAGATAGTGACCTGCTCTCGTCGGTGCCAATGTGTTGCGTGCCGGCCAACTCAAGCTCGAACTATCTACGAGATAACGTTGTCGTATTGATAGCAGAAGGGACCAGCGGTCGTGCTGATCAACTCCTGAACCTGGATAGGATTCATCTGGAAGTATCCCCAGTCAGGCTCGGTGGTGTTCAGCGTGACGACCGGGCTGGGTGGGACGTTCAGCGCAGTTCCGGTGCTACCGTCCAAGGTGTTCGCCAACTCGGGGTAGTTGATCTGCCAGCTCGTGTAGACCTTGTCGATCATGGTGTGGAGAGGATACCAGATGGGATCTTGAGCGGAGACGTGAATACTATCCATTTGTCCGCCAACGCTGAAATGCGCGCCGGAGTGGATGCCCAAACTGGAACTACCGATGACACCGTTCAGAAGATATTCAAATTGGCTGGCATTAGCAGCGTGGGCGGCAGCGACAAGTTCGGCTTCGTTCGTGTAGGTTTGCGAAACGTAGGCGTTCAGGTCGCGCATCAGGCAGATGTCGTTGTAGTCGAAGGCACCGTCCGGCAGGGTGCCATTGAAAAGGTACGAAGGGTCGATGTACTTGATCGGTGCGACCATGTTGGCGAAGGGGCCTGTGGTGACGCAGCCACCACCAGAACCGTGGGGGATGGAGAGTGTTGGGCCAAGTACTATTGGGCCGGTGTTGTTGTACACGCCGTTGCCGGACATGGAGTACTCGGAGCCGTCGAAGATGGGGAACGCCGTGGGGTTGGAGGCAGTCGAGGCGAAGTCCCAGTATGGGAAGGCGCCCTTGTACCCGCAGGTTTCTCGGAGATCACTCTCATACAGCCACAGGAAATATCGATGCCATGTGAGGAAGAAGGCGTCGAGATGGACATGTTGGGTCCGGTTGACGTGGATGGTCGCGTAGTCCATGTATCGGTTGACCGCGACTGGGTACTCGGCATTGTCGATCTGGGAGGGTTGGGCCATCAGGCACTTGACCGCGTCGGTGTAGGCTTTGCGCTCGGCAGGGGCCATCTTGTTGAAGTCAACCCGCGTTCTGATGGTCTCGGAGTTGCATGGTTGTCCCCATTCTTTGCCCTGGCCCCAGTCGGACCATTGGGCACTCGGGTTGCGGGCTTCGTGAGAGCTGAATGGAGCGGCGGAGACAATAGAGGAAGAGATTAGGGCCGTCGCAGCGACGAACGGCAGAATAGAGTTAAGCATGCTGGGCAAAGTGTGTCAAGCGATTGTATGGTCAATGGGGTGTAATGAAATGTATTGGTCAGGTGCCAGTTAGTGAGTGAGTGTGTATGAACTGATTTGTAGTGAATGAAAAGTGAAATGTACGGCTCAAGGGCGAGACATCATGAGGACTAAATAGCCCCAGTGAGGCTCGATCCTGCTTCGGGACCTGGGGAGGCCTCAGTCAGCGTTGCTCCGCACAGCCTTTGTGGGAAGTAGCCATGCCGTCTGTACGAGGTGGCAGTAGCGGGTGTGTTCGGCCAGACCTCTATGGGAAACTTCAAATATGGTGTTGTGGTGGCGATGTCACAAGAATTGGAGCTGGCAGCCGTATGACACTCGCATATGTCTGTTCCCATAGCCTGGATAGAGGTTTATTTTTGGGCTACCCAGGCACAGACTGGGTGGCTCTCCAGGCTCGGTTTACCAATAGCAGTTCTCTGTGGCGTTCAGGCTGGACACCTGGATCTGTCGACTAAGCTATTGTTGGTTAGTTCCCGCCTATTTGCATCCGACCCCAGTGAGGCTGCGCTTATTTCCCCTCATCGCCTTAATAACATCTCTGGGCGCTGCTCATGATTCATCACTGCGACTACTAGGGTGAACCCGGACCTGCAGTATCTTGTACCTGCTGAATGGTTGATTCTCTCCGTCTTTAGTTCTTTCGCTTGGCCATGCTGCGCCCGAGGTTGGCAGAGCATGGGCCGTTCGACTCCTGTGGCTGGCCACTCCTCACTCCAGGATACGTTCAGTATAGTCTTTCCGAAGCCTCGGATATGCTGGACGGGTGGTGACTTGTCAAACCCGGGTAGTGTGCATATGTTGATTTTCAGCTGTAATGCCACCGACTTTACTCGTCGGTTTTACCATCCGTTTGCCATATGCCAAGTTATCAGCCGTCTCGGGACGTGCAGTTTAAGAAGTACCTAGTATCTGGAGACGGGATAGGATGTTCAAGCAAGGAGGGTGCGCCTCATTCGACCTTGATGTTTCGTTTTGGGCAATCTGTTTGTCATACATATTATGTGTATGGTGTGCCTGAGTTTTCCTTGCCGTGTTTTCATGTGAGAAAAGCGGGTTGGAATCACAATTGCAGGCAATATGGAGGGAAGATCCAAGCTCATGCTGCACTTGGCAACGGTTGCTATCGAACCGTGAAGGTGTCAGTCTCAGGGAGCTCACTCTTCCGGCCGATCTTCACCTGCTGAGACGAAAAGTGAGTTTCCTAACTATGCGAGCATCCCTCGTCCAATGTACGTAGCCGCCCTTTGAGCGGCAGGTATGATCATGTGCGATTTGTTTTACCGGTCGTGCAGAAAAAGCAGGACAGTGGAGAGTGGCTGGTGGAGAGCATATAGGCCGACATGGGTTACACAGCAGTAAATTCGTAAAATTTCAGGATTGGGTGTAATGCAGCTCATGTACTCACGCTCCTGGTTTTCATGTCGAGTCACTTCGGTTGTGCTACCTGTCACTGACTTCAGACAGACTGATATCCGGTGTTTCATCATGAACAACCAGCACCCGTCGACTTCATGTGAGTATAGGGTTCGTACTTCCAAAGTCGTAGAAATCATGGACTGGGAGGCCAACACGCGCCACGTGGTTTGGATGTTGGTAAGGCTGCCTTCCAGCTGCGCCATAAGCTCAACCTGAGGTTAGCCGAAAGGGCAGGGGGTGGACGACAAACAAACAAGAATGGCAAGATTCCCTGCGACAATGCTGACCATGCAGGAAAACAAGGCCACCGTGCAGACCGAGCCTTGATTTTTCACGGGCAATTTGCATTTGATCTGCTTGCCTACAGGCAACCAGGGACATACCTTCCAAACCCAAACACCCGCATATACGAAATGCAGCACACCATTCAAACATCGAGACGGACACACTCATCGTTAACCATCGAGGTCCAAAAGAGCACATAGAGACTCCCCATGCTCGGTCTGGACCGGAGCAGAAACATTGCAAGGTCACTTATAGGCCGCTCTTGGTCATGATCTTCTGTACTGAGTAATTGAGGCGTTACGTGAGCCAATAGTGGCGTCTGGACTCCAAGAGTCGATTTCTCTGAGGGAAACTTGCATTGTTTGGCCTAGGTACTCTTCCGGATGAGCGAGGTTAGTTCATTCTTCCGGGGTCTTCTCTGATAACATTATACTTGCGTCCTCTGACTTGCTGACAGCCATTACTTCTATCGATTGATCGATCCATGGTGAATTGCTGGGGACTTCCTGCTGCCTTGAAACTGTGGGAGTTGGTTGTCATGTCGTAAATACGGCCTCCGGAAGCTGATGGCTCCAGTTCTGGAAACAGGTTCGCCATAGTCAGTGTTCGTTTGTCGGGGTCGTTGATCCAGACACCTTGGTACAAACATAGCAAGAGGACAGCATCGATCACAAATGACCCTGTGAAACCCTTGATCCATCGACAACGATTAGAACAAGGGACATGTTCTTTGACACAAAGGTGTATGACCCATGGCTCAATATATCAGTGGTGAAAGAGCCACAAAGCCGTGCCGTAAGACACTTTTGATAGCCCAGAATGGTGCATTATACCAGCCCTCTGATCTGATCCATGCGATTGTCTCAGCTCAACGGCTATGCGTGCTTAGTTTGCAAGATTTCCATCCTGGAGAAAGCAGTGTCTCATAGATACAAGGAAGTCAGTCAGGGCAGGTGGGCTGCGCATTGGCATGGTTGGCAATTCTCGCTTCGAGAGAGGAAAGCGATAAAGAGCGGGCTATTAGAGACGAAGTAAATGAAGCGATAATCCCCTCTGTCCTCGCTCCGCATCCTCTGCCAGAATATCAATGACATGGAGAAGTGAAGATTCCAGAATCGTCGGTTTGACATTTATTTCATGGTCACGTGTGTTTGCCAAGCCAAGCTTGTTACTCGTAATACGATTGGCCAGCGACAAAGGGAGCAGCCGATTCTGCGGTCACAACGGCAAGACATCCATCTCTACCAACTTTTTATTGACAATCCTCCTGAAGTGACACTATTGCAACAGAAGATCATCTCAAGGCTTCCGACTCAATGGTCCACTCTTGTCCATCTCTTGCCCTTTCCAAAACTCTCTCACGGCCGTCCGCCGTCCTCCAGTGACATGCCGAAACGCGAGGCGGATTCCTACATCACAAAGGAGAACGGTATAACTGCGAATACATCTCAGGGAGAAGACAAGCCCAAGATGTCAACCGCAGCTCAGCTTGCAAAGAGAAAGTACGTCGATATCCTTCCTCCTCGACCGCCTCATTCCTAGCAGTGTTTGTTGTTGTTTTGGCAAAGTGAATGCCATCGAGCCGGTTCGGCGCGCTGTCCCGGTTCCATGCTTGTTTCTTCCCAGATTCAAACAGCCAACTTTGCCGTCCAACGCCATTTTCGCAATAATGTTAGGGCAGTGACATTAACTTGATGCAGGATTGCCACGCCAAAAGGCAGGCTAGGCGCGAATCGATCTCAGCATTCCTTCAACAGCGGCAGCGCAGCCACGAACCCTTTCGGACAGAGCACCCAGCAACATTCCTTCTCTAACACGAACGGTGGCACGACGTTTGGCGCAAGCCAGTCTTTTCCACAACCTGGACCTGGTACGAATGCCGGTTTCAGCTTTCAACCTCCTTCATCGAGTTCCTTCACTTTCGGCACTACCTCCTCCACCCCTAATCCTTTTGCTTCGGTGAACGGATCCGGGGAAGCGCCCAATAACCAACAGGACATCTCGATGGAATCACCACAGAAGAAGGCTGCGCTCGGCAATACCTTTGGGGCGACCAATGCTGGAAGCAATATGAATTCCGGGTTCAGCTTTGGGCAGCCAGCACAGCAACAATCAGGTGGAACATTCAGCTTTGGTACGAATCAAGAAGCGAGTTCTCCTGTCAAAACAAATGGTGAAGGTCTCTTTGGTCGAGCCTCGAAGCCGGAGGAATCTACGGCAACAAGCAACCCGTTTGGTCAACCCTCGCAACCTGCGTTCGGTGGTTTCGGTCAAGCAGCATCTGCGCAGCCACAGAACCAGACATCAGGCTTCAGCTTTGGCCAGGATACAAATACCTCGACTGCTCCGGCGTCTGCTTCCAACTTCAGTTTCGGTACCCAGAGCACGTCAACCGCTCAAACTCCACTTCCTGCTTTCTCCTTTAGTCAGTCCAGTACTCCGCAGCCTGAGGCGCCGAAGTTTAGTTTCGGGCAGAACACGACTTCGCAGGCCCAGGCCAATGGTGCGAGCACTCCCGGTGGTAGTAATCTCTTTGGGTCTGGCAACACCGCGAGCAAGCCACCATCTACGACTTTCTCATTCGGACAAACTCAACAGCCTGAAACTTCCAAGAACCCATTCAGCGGTCTTGGTGCAAGTACGAACGAAGGAACAGAGTCGGCGAAAACGTCTATTGGTGGTCCTGCGACTTCGCCTCAACCTTTAGCGTCTGAACAGCGCAGCACATCTCCTGAAAAGCCAGCTTCTTCAAGCTCTGAACAAGACTCGCAAACTGCAGCGAACCCGTTTGCCGGTCTCTTTGCCGGTTCGGCTAGTGGCTCTCCTGCACCCATATCAAAACCAGCTTTCAGCTTTGGCACGACGAGCCAGCCGCCGGCCGTGAATGCAGGCAATACGGATGCAAAGCCTTCGGTCACTCAGCCATTAAATGCCTTTACCTTTGGCGCAAAGACAGCACAAGCCGAAAATACTGCCACAGGGAAGAAAGCTGTCGAACAGGAGAAGTCACAAAATGAGGAGAATACATCCTCGCCCCCGAAATCAACGTTCAGTTTTTCCGCGCCTTCCCAGCCTGCGTCGAGCGGAGGACTGTTTTCTCCGGCAAAGATTTCTGCTGGATTGACAGAAAAGCCAAAAGAACTGTTCGGACAGTCTTCCAGCGGAGCTGACACGTCTGCGAAGCCTTCTTTTGGCGGGTTGTTTAAACCGGTACCTACAGATAGGCAAGAGCAAAGTGGCTCTTCTTCTCTCCTCTTCAAACCTTCGGACAACACATCAGAGTCCAACAAGGCTGCTTCAACCGCGATATCGGCACAAAACGCCCCTGTGAACAATCTTTTTGGCACTTCAGAACAGACAAAACCCCAGCAAGCACGCAGCGCAGAGACCACCGCCCCGGCATCGACCTTTGGCACTGCGACTATCAACAAGCCTTCAGCCGGTGCTGGCGGGCAGGCTACAGGATCACAGGATAAGGCCATGGAGTCTACACCTGCATCCGAACCATCAAGGAGACAAGTCTACACAAAGGCATCGTCGCTCATCCCTGGCCATCTCGGTGCCGAGCAGTTTCGCGAATATGACCGCAATTACCGTCTACACTCTCTAAATCTAGGTCTGCAACGAAAGATTGCAAGTCTAGATCCTCGTTCCAATGACTTTGACAATATTATCCGCCATTACGTTGCAGCTCGTGACAGCATTGGAGCTTCATTGGGTTTGTTCAAGCGAAACGTTGCAGGATCTAAACGCAAAGGTGACGACGTTGATGACCACGAGACGGAGCCTGCTCATAACAAGCGAACTCGCTCAGAAACTGCTGTGCAAGCTGCGCCTTCACAGTCAAAGCCTGTTCTTGCAGCCTTCAGTGGCGGCTTCCAACCACAGCAGTCAGCTTCCGCTACCGATACAACCATGTCTGATGGCACTACTCGCAATACTCCTTCGTCGCAGGCAACAAAGTTGTTCAACAACATGATTCCGAGCTCGAGTACGGCTGCTAAAGAAGCGCAGCCTCCTTCTGGTTTTCAGCCGAGCTCGAATCCTTTTGCTGGACTTACTGCTGGGTCGAGTGCCACTCCAAAGCCATCTGCATCCTTGAGGGGAGGTGATAGTGATGCCGCCCAGCCTGCGGCGACATCCACATTCAAACCCGTACCTTCCACGACACCAACGAAGTCACCTCCGAAGCTGCCAACTTTTGAGGTGCCGAAATTTGGAGGTGGCAATACGAACTTCATGAGTGCTTTCGGCCAACAAGCACAAGCAAACGCCAAGAAATTCGAGAAGGATTTGATCGACAAGCGAAAGGCTGAGGACTTTGACTCTGACGAAGATGATGAAGAGGCGTTCAACAAACAGCTTGAGGAAGAGGCACGAGCGAAACGAGCTAAGATTGAAGCTATTGCGCAAGGAGGATTTGCTCCCACTTTCAAGCCAACAAGCGGATCAAGTTCTTCAAAGGACACGTCCAAACCTGCGGCGGTTTCTGAAACACCAAAGCATGCTCCTGGTTCCAAATTTACCTTTGGCAATTCCTCCTCTACAGCATCTTCTTCGAACCCATTCGCTTCGCTTGCCTCGGCAAGCACTAGCGGCGAGCAATCGCAGGGTAGTACCGATCAAGCTGATGAACCCAATGAAGATAAAGCTGATGACGAAGAAGTTGAAGAAGATGAAGCCGAAGACGATGATGATCCGGAAGACGAAGCCTTGGAAGAAAATGATGAAGAAGAAGAGGAGGACGACGATAACGACTTGCAGGCTGCCCTTGACCGAGGAAGAAAGCATGCTAGCGCAGGGAAAAGCTTGTTCGACCGCATCGAGCCAAATCCAAACAACAAGGAAGATGTCACGTCCACTACCGAGGAGAAGGACGAGACTGAGCAGGATGAAACACCCATAATGCAGCAGGCGAAGAATTCTTCTTTCCCACCTGCCATTTGGGGCTCTCATATCGGCAAATCCACACCTGAGACTCCCGCATTCTCGCCAATGACCCCGGCTACTGGTACCTCCAAGTCCTCCTACAAACCATCCACCTTCACATTCACCCCAACACCACCGACCACGTCTTCGTCGCCAACTCCTGGCGCATCCATTTTTGCTGGTGGCCTTGTTAGAGATGGACCGGTGCCGGGCGAAGGTTTATTCGGATCACGCCCAACGACGCCCAGCAATGCAGAGAAATCGAGCAGCAGCCTGTCCAGAGCAGTTCTCGCCTCACCAGCAGGCACCGATAATACTTGGAAGCAAGGGCAAGCAATCTCATTCGGCAATGGTGACGACAACAAGAAAGATGGACCATCCTTCAAGTTCACTGCTCCTTCACCTGGCGGCTCGTCAGAGCAAAAGCCCTTTGGTTCTCTCTTTGGCACGCCTGCGAGCGGGTCAAAGCCCACGGATACTCCGACTCAACTCGGATTCCAGTTTGGAGCACCCGCGTCGAATCCAGCGCCAGGTTTCCTGGGTGCGGTGTCTCACCTGGGAGGTGGCTCAGCTACTAGCTCTGCTGTGTCTTCTCGCGCCACTTCACCAGGGCTAACGGATAACGAGTCTGTTGCCACCAACGACACGGAAGAAACAAATGACGACCCGCAGACATCGCTGATGGATTCACGAACAGGAGAGGAGAATGAGACTTGCCTATGGGAAGGCCGTTCGAAAGCCCTCATGTTTTTCACTGCAGAAAGTGCAAAGAACAACAACAAGATGACTCCCAATGACTGGAACTCTATGGGAGTGGGCCTGATACGCGTTCTCAAAGACAAATCTTCCGGCAAAACTCGCGTTGTCTTTCGAGTCGAGCCGAGCGCATCTATCTTGATCAACTCTCATCTGATCGAGAGCGTCACTTATGAGAATGTCCCTTCGAACAAGAGTGGCGCTGTTAGAGGTGCTCTCTTCTACAAAGGGAATCTTACCCGATGGGTATTCAAGGTCAAAACGCCGGAGATGGGTTCACAACTTTCCAAGGCCTTGGAGGATAACAAAAGTGCCTGATTAATTTGCTAATGTTTTATTCTACCAATGGGCTTTTCTCGATTTGAGCGGAGCTGGACTTTGGGCGACAAAAGTGGTCAAACTGAACAACAATTCAGCGCAGCAACGCATTGCATGCTCAGATTGCTGTGTGCAGCACCAGCCTATACATTGCACAGCGAAGGAGTTTGGGCTTTGTTTGACATTTTACGGCATTTGTCTTGCCACCTGTACAGAAGGAAAAGAGGGGGTTTCTTCGTTGTATCATTTACAACACGGTTGGATTGGAGGTTGTCATACGAAGAGGTCCCTGGGTATATGGATTGATGGATCAGCATGTGGAAATACAGGGTTTGATCTCTGTGCCGGGTATTGTTTTGGGGATGTCCACAGATCGGTCATCGAAAGGATTTTGTCTCCTAGTCCTCATTGTGGGCTATGTTGAGCTGCCTTTCGCCGACTAATTCTGTGTTGACTGCCAAAACGGCATGCTGTACAAAGATTTTTAGGCACTGTGGGAAAGGAGGAGGGCTGCAGCGATGACAGGTTGAGCAGCGTACAGGCATGGACTCCAACAGTGGTGATCTCTGACTAGGTCTCTCTTGGAGGCTTGTCATCGAGCTCCTGTTGGATAGCCGCAACTGCCGGAGGTATGGGTCTCTGTTCATCGCCTTCTTCCCTTACAATGGCAACCTGCACGAATCACACGAATCAAACAGGGATGGGGTGCGCAGGAGGATGTGGATGCAATGATTGTAATCATGCGAGCCATGCTTCGAATGACATTGTGTTGATAGATGACGAATACACGGATCTTGACTGTGCCTATTCGTGTTCTTACTTGTGCGACTATGGTCGCTCGATGAATCAACGAAGGTATAGATAGAGGCACATATGAGGAGCAAGAGAGCATTGTCAAGCGTGATTTCATTTTTTGATTCGTGAATCGCTTTGGCAAATAAATTGTCGCTTCTGATATTGCGAGCATAGCGTGAGGCAGTTCGCTCAGCAAATCCCTCCTGGGGTATCTGGCTGTACCCATCCCAAGCAGTCCTCTGTGCCGGGACTGCCTGCATGAGGGTTCTTCGCCAGCAGACAACCCATTGGTGCGCCGATTGCTCCCTTCGTTTTGAGTATTGAGAAAAAGGGTTTCGCTCATGCTTTTCGTCCATCACCAAGTCCAAGTTGCAAGATCTACGAGTCCTCAACAACGACAGTCTGCAGACCCTTGGCCTCCTTCTCCTTGACATTCACAGCCTGGACATAGCTGTAGAGCTTCTCCTTGGCGCTCTCCTCGTCGTTACGCTTACGGCTGATGCGCACGCGCAGACGGAAGGGAACACCCTTGATGCCGGACTCCCACACCTTCTTGTTCAATTGAGGGTCGAGACGGACGTCCTTGGTTCCCTGTTCGGAGCGTTAGCAACTGTCCTCAACTTTTCCCTTCGTGTGCTTCACACTAACACGTAGGGGTTTGGGGAGTATAACATACCATAGCGATGGTCGCAAACTTGCGAATCTCCTTGATAGCGCGGGGCGCTCGCTTCTTGAAGGAAACACCGTGGATCTTAAAATATATAATCAGTCTTCCGTCCAAAATGCTTAAGAAATGAGCGGGGATAAGCCATTCGGGTGGACTTCATAAAACTGATTTCCCTCCTCTTTTGTGTTTTTCCCATTCTTCGGGACCATAGTGCTTGGGTATTTCATGAGGCTAGACATACTCGTTTGTGTAGGTGGATGGTGTACTCGCGGGCGACGACATCGGAGATGGCAGAGCGCGACTTCTTGGGAGCCGGCGTCGTCTTTTTGGGCTGAGTCTTGGGGTTGTCTTTGACCATTTTGACGGTTCTGTTCTCGAGTCAGCAAAATCCCTTTTTCGTACTTGATGTTGAGCCTGTCGGCAGGATGATGAGGTCTTTACGTACTTGGTGAGAAGGACCGCGACAAAGAGAAGGGAAAGTGACGAGTTTGAAGAGACTGCAACTGAGAAGAAGTCGGATTGAACGAAGCACTTTGCGCAGACGGAGAACGAATTCGAGATGTGGGCTAGACCGAAAATGGAAAATCACGCCAAGATTTTGTCCTCGATCACGTGACTGGCACTTTTTGAGATCTGAGGACGAGGAAGGTAGAAGATGACCATTGGTCATTGAGATAGTGGTGTGGCATATTTTCCTTCTCATTCTCGGAGCTATATGGCTTTGAAGTCGGGCTGCCGTCCCTATCCAGACTCATCTTCAAAGCGTACTTTTCCAGCACTCACATCGGGATATACGTCAAACCTTCTTTGCGTGTAGATGGGAATGCCCTTCCTTGTCTCCTCAATCTTGTCTCCATCAATATCCGCATACACAATATCCTCATGCTCCTCGGCCTCAGTCAGAACTTCGGCGTTCGGATTGACAATCATCGAATGTCCATAGGCATGATATGTTGCTTCCGTGTCTCGAGCAGGACTGCACATAGCAACATAAATCTGATTATCCATTGCTCTGGCGCGAGCTTGTAGTGACCAGTGCATGGGACCAGTCGTAGTGTTGAAGGCTCCCGGATAGACAGACATGAAAGCACCTTTTCTGGCGGCGATCATGGCAAGCTCGGGGAAACGGACATCGTAGCAGATTGCAAGTCCAATCTTACCATATTCTGGCAAATCCACAATAGTCACCTTGTTCCCCGGAGACAGCACATCGCTCTCCTTGAACTTGATCTTGCCCGGTATATCGATGTCAAACAGGTGCGTCTTGCGATGCGTTGCCAGCAGCTTGCCCGTAGGCGAAAACACCAGCGAGGTATTGAAGTATTCTTTCGTGTCTGGTACAAACTCAGGTATGCTTCCACCGATCAAGTATGTTTTTGTCTCTGCTGCAACTGACGACAGCATATGCCACGAAGGTGACTTTTCTTGGGTTGGAGGTGACGGCAGAATAGTCTCAGCATATTTGGGAAAGTATTGACAGCCGTACGGAGAGTTGAAACATTCGGGAAGGACGATCATAGAGGCTCCAGCCTTCGCTGCCTCAATCACTTTCGATCGGGCATTGGCTAGGTTTGCTGTCTTGTCACCTCCTGCAAGCACGATCAGTCTACCGCAAAGTCATGGCTCGATTGTGGAACTTACCACTTACCTGACGCAAGCTGGACGAGTGCGAGCTTAAAAGGCTTCTTGAGTAGCCCTGCCATAGTGAAATTGGGAAACGAATGGAAATACCAAAGCTGTAAGCGGACGTAGAGAAGGGATGGTAGTTGTTCACCTGTTTACGTCGTCGACGCTGCGAGGAAGCGGGATCCGCTGGGACACGGAATCTGCTCCGACAAGCGGGGTGACGCCGGTTGATACAGTAATGACCTCTCTTCCTAAACTGCTTTATCAGTTTTCTTCAATCCTTATGCCCAACTCAACATGATCGGCTCCAAGTAGTCCGACTTAACGGATTGATGCTGACGAACTCGCATATTGAAAGTGATGGCACTGGCGGCTGGGTGCTGCTTGAGTAAGAGAAATTGTCGGTATGCAGAAGGCTGACTTCCATATGCACGAGGCCGCTCCAAGCTACAGCTGTTTAATGGAATGAGACACTTTGACCAAGAGCGACGTGCATCAGCGTGATAGTGTTGAAGGTGAGGTTCGATTGAGTCAGGAAGCACCTGCGGGAAGTCGTCAATGGTAAGGATGGGTCAAGACCGATTGAAAGGGTTGCCGCTGGGTGGTCAATACTGGTTCTTTTCACGATCATTCACTCATGATACTGGTGGTTGAGATATAGCCAGCCAACATTGATTCTGAGTGATGCTGTTTACTGCCTCTCATTTGCACTTGCCTTGTGAACGGGTCCCTGCTTCACCCTTTTCCTCTTGCTTCAAACGTGACAAGCACATGAACTGCGCCTACCCTCATCAACCCTTCATGGTATCCTTCATCTCATTGCTTTTCTTTCCTCATTCTTCATTGTCCATTCTTCACGACTTGTCCCCCTTCAGATTCAAAACCAAGACCGTCTCGCTGGAAACCGTGAGTCCTCATAAATCAATATACTCTTTCTCCTCTTGCTGATACTCACCAGACCACCGCCCGTGCGAACTCCATCATGCCTGAAGGGATGTCTCCTACCAAAACTGAGACCAAGTCTCACGAAGCTCCTGCCCAAGTCAACAAGACCGAAGCTGTTGCCATTATCCAAAACCCCATCAAGGCCACCGATCCCTCACCAAGCAGCGGTGAAGGCGTGTCTATTTCCTCCCCACCTGCTCACGCCATTAATAAGCAGGACGGCAATGTCACTTCTCCTGTAGACGGCGTTGATGGTACTGCTCCAGTGAAAGTCAAAAATCCTCCAAAGTTCAGTGAGGAGGTCGAGAAAGAGATCCGGACGATGATGAACAACGCACGGAGCGTCCAAGACCACAACATGTTCAAGAGAGACGAAGATGTCGTCAAGTTGGCCACGTTCATACAAACTTGATTCAGCTCATGAATGCCGAATACGTTGTGAGTTACTTCCCACCATTTCCTGATCTGCTGGACTCGAACTAGAGCTGATAATTCACCTAGGCCAAGGATGTCATCGTTCGAGCTGTTGCTTACATGCAAGGAGAAGACCACCTCTCGCCCTACCGTGCTCTCAACCAAGCTCACAGAGACCACAGAGCGGCTCGCCGTAACACCAACAGTGGAAAAGGTCCCCGAGGTCTTGTTGACCGCGGAAGCAAGCCACGAACCATCAGCGACGCCGCCAAGTTGGCCCTTGATGATGTCAAGAACGAGTCTGCAATCGTGGACGGACACAACTCCTCTGACGTTGATACTACCAAGGCCATTGCATCTCCATCCAATGCAAGCTCCAATGCAGAATCGACCGGCAATGGCAACGGCTCTGACAAGGAAAATGCTACCGCTAAGAGCTCCGGCCCGCATGCAAGCAAGCCGAAGAAGAAGGGATACTGGAAAGCCCGTCGTGAGGCACGCAAGAAGCATGGTGATGGCAATGGACACAAGAATGGACAAAATCAGCCAAGTGGAGCAGACAACGGTATGGCGGAGGCCAAGGATCATACTGGTGGTGAGACTGGCAAGGACAAGGCTATTGAGCAAACTCCAGGAGCAACTCATCAGGAAATTCATGGTGGTGGTGTTGCCGTTCAAGCTTGAAGTGTGGCTGTCACTGTTGACTTTCGAAATACACTGAATCTTTGCTAGAGGGACAGCACATGGCTATGGAAGATGATTGCAGCTTGAAGGAAAGGAGAGTGATCCATCATGTTAGACTTGGTAGTTTCGTACCTCAGACGATCCATAGCAGCATCCTTCGCATATGAGCTGAGAGGTGTGTGTGAGATGCAATATCATACAATAGACTCTACTGTTTGAGCTGCCTTCCTTGATGTTTGTTCTTCTCGTGCTTCCACGCCTTGCCAGCGGAGGTCCATTATTGTCCTCATCGTCGCTGTCTGATGCCAGAAGGGGAGTGAGTTTAGGAGACAATGCGGGAGTGAAAATTCGAGATCTGAAAACAATAACACCGCCCGCCGTCCCTTGAGCGGCACCTACTTTTACTTGAAGGCACGGCGATGACTCAGCCAAACGACGGTGTTCAGCATGGCGAGGACCTGAGGTGCAGAGCCCCAGAAGCTAGGAGTTGAACACTTATCGTCCGCCCTTTCGACCTTATCGCTGATCAGTCCGATGTCGAGAGGGTCTTCCAGCAGGACATCCTCCATTGTTCCGCGCATGCTACGCATCTCCGGTAGGCCTTGGGGCTGCTGTGATTGATACCGGCTCTCTCAAGGGGTTTCCTCGCCTTGCGAAGTGTTAGTTGGTTTGATTGCGGCCCTGCAATTCCTGCATCTTCTCAGGCGGTTCTTCTCGTAGTGAAATGATCCACCAATTCGGACCGGCCGTCATTTTCTCCGCGCAGAGTTTTTTGTCCGCTCTGAAAAGGCTTCCTGCTTGTTTGGTGCATATCTGTGTTGTGTGGCAACGTCTCAGGAGGCACGGCGGTGCTGAAGCTATGTTGCCTACCCTTGGCAACCGCCTATAATTCAATTGCTGGTCCGAGAGTGCGCAATCATATTTTGGATCAGAAATGGCCAGTCAATATCATTGACGCTTCTTTGCTGGGACATTCTCCCGGTCAACTCGCTCGATCGACGGCATGGACGTCAACGAAGATGGCCAAACCAAGTCCACCTCATCCTGCCTGCCATCAAGACAATATCGAAGCCAAATACTCCAAGTCAAGTTGAAATATTGAGCAATTCCTGTGAAAACATGCCTATGCAGTCTGTCAGTGAAATAAACAACTGATTTTTCGGCCGACCAGAACATACCACCACCCATGACCCTCGAGAAATATACCCCACGGCAAGCCCATTTGCCGACGCCAAGTGCGCAAATGAGAACAAAATGCGGTGTCCAAGTTCCATATCAAGAAACCAAGACCGACTGAGCCCAGCCCTATGGGGATCATCTTAAACCACATGGTATTCAAGATCTCCCGGTCTCGCCGTTCTCGCCTGACGCGTTCGACCTCGCTGGTTGCGTTCGCAGGAGCGCGTTTGGCCGTTCGTGATGGTCGTAAGCTCTCCTCCATGGAATATATACTCCGCAACAGGACGATTGTGGTGATCAAGGCGAAGGCATTCTGATGGAACACAGGATCCTTCATGTACAGGTAATACCCTGTGACAAACACGGCGATACCCGTTGCGAACACGCCGACCAATACGCGAGTACGCGTCGATTTGCCATGCGCAAAGATAGCGAAGAACATGACGCAAGTGGTGTATATCATCGAAAGTTCGTCGAGGAGTTGCATGCTATATTTCAGTGTCGTATGAAAGAAGAAACTCCCCAGGCCGATGACGAGGTAACTGATGAACCCGAGGAGAAAGACTGAATCGTGACCATTGCGGATACAATTACTGATGCCCTTGTATGCTAGGTACACAAACACCAAATTCGTGAGCGCATTGACGATCTCGGCGGAGTATGTCGTTAAGTAGTAGTCCTGATCATAATGGTCAGTCTTTCTGGGGTGTATCACTATGCAATAAGGCTCGACGGGTAATGTAGGTGGGCACGTGGGGTGGGCTAACCTCTTCGCACCAATTCAGCGTGGCTGTGACGGGACCCCAGTATGGTGGGTAGGGGGTCGGGTAGGGGATGTGTGGGAGGGAGAAGGGCATCGTGGGCGAGATGGAGGACAGCAATCGTCCATGAGCAGCAATGAGGACTTGACCTAGAAGCTCATGAAGCTTCATTGAAAGAAGAGACGTTTGTTATTTCGTGGTCTGATGGATCCACCTGTATTATGTAAGGGCTTGGCAAGCATGTGCCTCCTTGTTATCCTCAGCCTTGTCGAGACAGCCTTGCATTAGGCGCTTCTGCTGTTTGATCCGTTGAAGCATAAAGGCTAGCACAGCACGTCGACAAGAGACTCACTTCGGACCAGATGATAGAAAGATCATGGTCTTTCGTGCTCATGAATGGAAAGTTGGATGAGATGGAAGTGGGTTGAAACTGGGAGAGCTGACGAGGCTGAAAGTGTAGATTGGACTTCTGTAGTAATCTGTTCTGCCTCTGAGAAGCTCATTTTTGTCACACTTGCCATGGAAGCGCTCTTAGCCCATAATGAAGCTAGCCATCAGTTGTCTCACCGGCCGTGCAACCTGAAGTGCGGCATTGGTGCAGATGATATCCGGTTTGGTATCTCTTGAGTTCAGTCCACCGTTCACATATTGTTCAATTTCTCCTCAGCAGCCTTCTTGCCTTCCTCGCTGACGTTGGGATTGTTCATTGCCCTGTTCACGGTCAGTTGACTTGTCACATAGCTGGATGTATTGTGTGTAATCTTACGCTTTGTAACCGCGAGCTCGGTTGTTCGGGTCAACTCCATCATCAGCGCTGGGCTTGTTGTCTTCGCCTTCGAACTCGTCGAGAACTTCTTGGGCATGCTGCTTGGCTTCTTCCGAGACATTGGGATTGGAGAGAGTCCTAAGAAGGGTTAGAGGTCAGCCTTGTAGAGCAGGAACATCTTTTGCTTACGACTTGTAACCGCGAATTCGATTCTTTGGGTCAACTCCGTCGTCAGTGCTGATCTTGACATCTCCACCGTTCAACTCATTGTCGAGAACCTCTTGAGCATGTTGCTTGGCTTCGTCAGAGACGTTTGGGTTGGAGATTGCCCTAGTAAGAAGTCAGAGATCATTTTGTCTTGCGGGTGAGTTGGCCTTGACGTACGCCTTGTATCCTCTGGCCTTGTTAGAGGCTTCTTCAGGAGTGAGGTGGCTGGACATTTTGGTGTTGAGTAGCTTCAAGATGATCGAAAGGAGTTGGAGTGTTTGGGATATTTTGTGTGTGGTTGGTAAGAATGATGGTTTGAAAGGCTCGCAGAAGATTGATATACGTGAAATTTAGTAAAGTAAGTTCACAAGCAGCGCGTGCTTAACAAAGGCGGTGAAGTAAATTTCAATTATGGCTGATTCTCTTTCACACTCCACAGTGTTGCCTCTGCGATTCATTACCTACCATAGTATAACATCATGTAAGGAATTCATGGTACATGAAGCCGAATCGAATCGTACTAAATCAAGAATTTTCATATAGTCAGATGTCCACCCAGAATTAGTCGTAGCAGATTCGTAGCCATTTGAGACAGGCTGTTCTATCATGAGATGTGAGTGCTCGAAGGTCATTCAGTAAACGTCCGAAGTAAGAATGACACGGAAGATGCCGCAGATCCAACTCCGCATTTCGGATTGGACTTCCGGTCATCTGGAGAACTGATCTGCCAGCCTGACATGCCATGAGTTTCTCAACTCAACGTCGATTCTGCATGTTGTAGGAAATGGTACTGAAGCAGAGATGAGGTGTGCGATCTGAGTGAACATGAGGGCGTCGGCAGCTGATATGGGTCCGCAGCGTGCCTTGGATCAGGCTACGGATCCCAGCGCCGCTCGTGCAAAGGAAATATTCCCCATAGTGATACCATATTCACGTCATGAACCTTGATCTTCTTTTTTCTATGAGCGCGCATGGTCTCGACCGAGTCCATATCCCCTTTTACACCAATTCGACTTTTGGTACTCAGAGAGCACAAATCCCGATAAATCGACACAGTCTTGTAAACAAGGTCCCTGACAATCCAAAAAGCAATAATCATGTCTGCAAACGGTGGTGAAGGCGGGGAGTTCAAGCCGATCAAGGAGAAGCAACAACAAGATCTCCCAGGGTACGTGTAGTTCGTATGCCGACCGAAGGGGATCTTGACTGACTGTCTTGTCTAGGACTGAGGAGTCGATGAAGCCGACCAGCGAGTCCACAAAATTGGAAGGTTCAGAAGGGTTCGTTGAGTACGCTGCAGCCGGCAAGCTGAAAGGCAAGAAGGCCTTGATCACAGGTGGAGAGTAGGTTCCATCCACAGGAATCAAGGAGTCCACTTGCTCACAGACATTTCTAGCTCTGGCATTGGCCGTGCAGTCGCCATTCTGTTTGCACGTGAGGGTGCAGATGTCTCCATTGTGTACCTGCCAGAGGAGCAGAAAGACGCCGAAGGAACAAAGAAGGCAGTCGAGAAGGAAGGCAAGGAGTGTCTCCTCATCCCTGGCAACTTGATGGACAACAACACTTGCAAAGAAGCAGTTCAGAAGCATGTCGACAAGTAGGTGGTGTCTTCTCCCATCCTCGACCACCTCTAATCTGGTCTGACTCAAGGTTCGAACAACTCAATATCCTCGTCAACAACGCATCGAAGCAGATGATGTGCCAGGATTTCGCAGAGATCGATCTGGACAACGTGGAGAGCACTTTCCGTAGCAACATCCTCCAAATGTTCGCTGTGACCAAGTTCGCCCTGCCGCATATGAAAAAGGGGTCGTCGTAAGTGTTCGGCTTCGCTGGCCTGAATACGTCGCTGACTGATCAGGATCATCAACACCACATCCACTGTGGCCTTCCGTGGCTCTGCCGCCATGGTTGACTATTCTTCATCCAAGGGAGCCATCGTCTCTTTCACTCGAGCGCTGGCGAAGAACCTCACGCCCAAGGGCATTCGAGTCAATGCTGTCGCACCGGGTCCGGTTCATACACCACTTCAGCCAGCTTCCAGACCTGCCGAGCAGATGGAAGGATTTGGTGAACAATCACAAATAGGCAGGCCAGGCCAACCCAGCGAGATTGCACCGAGTTTTGTCTTCTTGGCCTCGAAGGATAGTGAGCTGTACTATGGTCAAATTCTGATGGCACATCCGCTAGGAGATTGATTGGTCCGTAGTGGGCACAATTGTTTCGTTGAATAACATAAGGTTGTGACACGGGATATAGGACTGGCTAGAGAGTGGCATGGTTACATGCGAGATACAAGTTCATCTGATTGCCCCTCCCGCGGTTGATTTTGTTCCCTTGACATACGCCCGGACGTCTCCACGTAAGATATGCCGCACCAGTCGAGCTTTGAAGGTCGGAAATCTCCAACAATGAAGCGAGACCGCGTGTTGAAACCGCTGAAGAGGAGCTAGAATGAGGATTCGTATGCTGGATCGACTCATGTATAGGCAAGACGCATGATCGCTGCGGCCCGTCGGTTACCGTCGCGAATACGAGTTCCTCAGGACGAAACCGTCCCGATCAGGAAATCGCAACCTGGATATCGGTACTTTTGGTTTGGCCGGCGAGTCATCGACCAGCTTTTTTAATGCAAAATCCTTGGGTGGTTGATCAACCTGTCACCGACCTCGGTCAGCTATTGGCGTCGGCAAGGTCGAGTGGAGCTCTGCCGTGCACTCTGGTCCGCTTATTGAAGTGGTGGATGTTCATTCGGTGTTTGTGTCTTCTCGAGTTCTGTACTTAAGTGCACCCGTTTCAGCACACCTGGGTGACCAGATAGCCACCCGCACGCTTCTTTCCAAAACCGCCGACAGCCTTCTCCGTGAGCATGTACAAATGGGAGAAACCGCGCAGAGACCGCTTGAACATCGTTCCAACTCTCCTCGGTAACTGGAACGGCGCTACCTCGAACCTGTTCAGCAAACCACCATCGAAGAGGTCTCTCACGAGCGGTCAAGCCGCCAAGCACTGTGGCCCATAGCATAAGGTCAGGATGCACCTGCCAATATCCAAGCTTATCGCACTCGTCAATGGTCAGCATCAGCCGCCGGGATGCATTTTCATGGAAAGGAAGGATTGCAGGCAACAGCTCTAGAGACTCGATCAGATGAACTAGTAGTCCCAACCGACACATGGTGTACAACGGATCGCTAGTCGTTTCCGTTGAGAGCGCCTGGTACTGTAGAACCCGTCTGACGGCGATTACAGTCCACAAGTCCACTCCACAGCCTGGGTTCTGAAGGAACATATCATAATTCTCGATAATATCATTAGTTCTTTCCATTAACTTCAGGAGTGATCGACCATGCGGTTTATTCCGTAAGAACTGAAATCCCGGAGGGCTCCGGTTGGCTGACTGGCTTTTGCGGAGATGTTGAAGTATGTAATTAGGCGAGACGAATATTGGAAAGGTAGGTTTTCTCAGGGTTGAATAGCATTCGACGATATCAATGCTGGTCGTGTAAGCAGCCATCACACTATAGAGGGAAGCATCTTACATAAAGACCATTGCTGCCACGCTTGGTATCGCGATATGTCGAGGTCCACCCTTCATCTTGGTGAGCGATATCAACGCACTGAAATGAGAAGGTTCCCATGGCTTAGTGAAGTAGAAATCGTTGTCTCTGTAATGTTCTTTGTCGGTCTTTGCTGGATGGAGATGATAGGATGGTGGACCATGCATAGTGAGAAGTGCAACAGCAAGCAATAATCCATCAGGGGGTTGGCCATGCAACTGTTCCACCGCTTCGCGTACATGTTTTATCGTCTCGTGATAGGACTGAATCCGAATCAGGTTGATCGAGGAGTCCCTCGGACCAAGAAAGAACCTATACGTAGCGCCGGCATAGATGATTGCCTGTAGTAGATACGGCTTGTCCAAGGCACACCTCATCGTGGTCAACTTCCAGCGCTCCACTACTGCTGCCTCGCTGGACACTGAGTACACAGGCCACTGGTGAGTCAGGGCTGTCGTTCAGTCAGTCCAAGCCCTACACAGTGCTGTGATGAGCATACCGAATTGTAGCATAATCTGGGCACAGGGGGGGATTCCCTGAATGCAGTACGCATCAAATGGATCTATGCTATCAGCACTTGGAGATGCTCTTAGAACGAGTGCTGTCCTCTCCTCATCCATGTTCACTGCTCCCCGCCTCGATCTGGTACGGTCCGTTCCCTTCTTTGAGGGCCCCCTGTTGCTCGGGGGTGGTGATATTCGTATTTGAGCCTTGTTGTGCGGCAACAGTTTCGAACCGATTTTTTTCTTTCGATGAGTGAAGAGGGCAGCATGTTGGTGCCGACGGAAGCGTTGCTCGTATTGCTCTTCATCTGACCGCTTCGAAGGAGTCCAAGAAAGGAACGTTATGGTGGGATTGCTGCCAGGTTCCATGGTTTGAAAGTTCGTAGACTCGAGAAAGTTGAGGAATAGCAACCTGAGGGGAGACAGTCTCTCGTATTTCTTGCACTTTGGGATCGCATTGAGACATGCCGCATCGTCGCCTAGCCTTGCCCGGATCCAAGCTAGGACCCGAGTTCAGGGGTCAAATTGGCAGATCTGAAGCTGGCGAAACCTGTGGCTGCCTTTTCATGCTCCTTCGGACTAACGACCGGGGTGCAGATTGCGGCTCTAGTTGTGATTTTGTAGGGTTGAGAGGGCGGGCAGCTTTTGTTGCTAAGGCCTGCATCAAGAGTCCACCAATCTTGTACAAGCATCATCTACCAATGTTGTACAAGCTTCGGCTCGATTGAGCAAGCGTTGGGAAGCGAAAAGTCTTGTTTTGCTGAAATCCCGGAGCATTGGTGACCGGGTTCGCTAATCGTCTCGTATTCACGTCTCGGCAAAGCTTGGCATACACTGTATCGACATCCTCTTCCTTTGGAGGTGGCACTCGTAACTTTCCGCGATGTGCATCGATAGTGGTCCGCTCTGCAGCAGCGGACATGGGTCAGTCGCAGTCGTAGGAGGCACGAGGAGGTCACTTTAGGCGGCAACCAGGAAAACGTCAACACACAGCATGACCAATTCCAACATAAGTGGCCATAGTCATTTCTGTTTCCAGTAGAATCGCTTCCGCACAAGGCGTCATGCAATGACATGTCGACCCAAAATGATTTCCTTCCTTACAGACCAGTCGTTCTGTGTGCCACAGATGAACTATTTTAGAATGACGAGAGGGGCTGTTCCCCTCCAAGGCAGCAACAATCTTCAGCAATGTGTCGGTTCAATCGTTAGACCTGGAAGTACGCCGTGGGTCGATTTGATGCGACCCCCGCAGTTCTTAACTGATCTAAGCACATGCAAGTGCCGATTTGCAGATCTGAGTGTGGATCGTCGGTAAATTCCTGCCACGATACCTCCCTGACAGGCGTTCAGGTGCTCAACATTGGCTGTATCTCGAAAAAGCGTTACATATCTTCCACCACCGATCCTCAATATTCGGGATGGGAGTTGGCGCTTCCATACAGGTTGGTGATTGGGTTTCAGGAGGCTGCAATGTACTCATTCCGGAGATCTTGTAATCTTGCAAGGAGTCAGCTAAGCCGAGTCCAGGGTTCTCAAGAACTGGTGCCATCGCTGATACAACTGCCTTTGACGACGATAAATGACAGAGGCCAAGCGATCGGGTGCTAGGGTCTCTGTGGAGGCTATTAAGAAGGACTTTGGAAGAAGTGATGTGATGCAACCCATTGGCGCAGTGTGCATACTGACATGTGTACAAACCTGGAAGGTGGAAACCACCTTGCCAATGTCGACGCTATCGCCGAAACTCACAAAAGCGCGTTTGCGGGCAAAACGCGTTGTTGCATCGATGCCATTTTGTAGTGCTTTGTCAGATATGAGTAAGCTCATGCAATCGCTGGACAATCCGATGCAGCATCTTGTGCAGCGCATGAGCAGTCAGGCAACGGCAATTACTGGTCGACGAAAATGACCTGTCGATATCATGGTAATAAACATGCAGAAAAGATGAAGGATTCTTGCCAATTATCGAGTGACAAAGATTGGCCTTGCCGCTAATACTGTTCCAGGCAATCTACGCGACGTGGAATTGTACTTAGGCATCTTCCGCCCAGGCTTCCTTGGCTCCAGATAAGACCTTCAGGCAATGAACTTCTAAACCTCTAAACCTCCCTTCATAAGCATCGTAAGGTTTTTTTCTGGTAAGGCATCAACCAAGTGGGGACGAGCTGTTTACTGGTTGTAAGATGGCGACGAGGGTGTGATCGAGCACGCAATCCTCCGAAAAACAAAATCATACATAAAGCGGATGGATCATGGTCGACCATCAACCTCGCTCCCTCGACGAGGATGCTGTAAGCGAGGAAACTCCCCTCATCATGACAGACCCTTCCGTAGCAGATTCAAAACACGTACGGAGCGATGCAGTGCCCGCAGCATTCGCTGGGCCCGACACACGACCAGCCCCATCCAACCTTGATGAGAGCGATTTTGTCACGGTCAGGGAAGATCAAGATCTTCGAAGAGGTCTGCATCAGCGACATATCGGCCTTATCGCCATCGCGGGAGCTATCGTAAGAACCATTCACTTCTCCGCTCTCTTGGATGTCCGACTCACACATGGTGCAGGGTACGGGTCTCTTTCTAGGACTAGGGGGTTCAATTCAGACTGCTGGTCCACTCGGCGCATTGCTCGGTTACGCAACCGTTGGCCTCATCGTCTGTGCAGTGCAATTCGCGCTAGGCGAGGTGACCGCCTTACTACCCGTCACTGGGAGCTTCGTTCGACACGCTGAGGTGCTCGTCGACCCAGCTCTGGGATTTGCGATCGGGTGAGTTGCGTTGTTCTAGGAGTTCCTTCCATAGTATCACTAACTCTAATCACAGCTACAACCTGGTATACGGCAATTGCCTCTCCATTCCAACAGAGATCACTGCAATATGCGTCCTCTTTCAGTATTGGACCGACCTCAACTCCTCGCTGTGGATTATGGTATTCATCGTGTTGACTGTCATTGTCGGTCTCTCATTCATCGGAATCTATGGCGAGGTTGAATTTTGGTTTGCACTACTCAAGATTGTCTTCATCATCTTTCTCATCCTTCTCGGTTTGGTCATCGATCTGGGTGGGGTCCCCGGTACTTCTCGAATCGGATTCAGATATTGGAATAATCCAGGACCGTTCGTCGAATACATTGCGAGCGGGAGTTGGGGTCGCTTCCTTGCTTACTGGGCCGTGATGAGCAATGCAGTCTTCAGTTTCGCCGGCGTCGAAAGCATTGCCATGGCTGCAGCGGAGACACGAAACCCTAGAGTTGCCGTGCCCAACGCATGCAAGAGAGTGTTTGTCCGAGTCGCAACATTCTACATTCTGGCTGTCCTCATCGTTGGCATGCTAGTGCCCAGTGACGATCCCCGGCTTGATGATGAATCAGGAACAGCGGCACAGAGTCCGTTTGTCATTGCGGCGAGCGCCGCTGGGCTTCGCGGTGTACCATCAGTTGTCAACGGCATTGTGATCACATCAGCTTGGTCGTCCTCGAACCAGGCCTTACTTTCTGGCACACGAGTTTTGTACGGGTTGGCACTGAAGAAACAAGCGCCTGCCATATTCCTCAGGACCACGCCTTGGGGTGCGCCATATGTCTGCGTTCTCTTCTTCTCGGCTTTCATGTTTCTTTCCTTCATGAGCCTATCAGATGGTGCATTGACAGTCTTTTGGTGGCTGGTCGACCTCACCGCATGTGGTGTGCTCATATCTTGGATTACCGTTTTGCTGAATCACTGGAGGCTCATACGTGCGATGAAGAAACAAGGCCTGTCTTTGTCACGACTTCCATGGCATAGCAAGTTTACTGGTACGTATGCTGCCGTCACGTCTCTGCAAGTACTGACAACAATGCACAACAGAATATTCAACGCCGGCGGCACTGGTCATCTGCGTTGTCATCCTCTTCACAGCAGGATTTCCCGTCTTCACCACAGGCAACTGGTCTGCAAGCAGCTTTGTTTCGTCGTACTTGTGAGTATCAGTTGCACCCTTGGGTACCGGCGACATGTGTCTAACATCATCTGTCACAGGGATATTCCTCTTGTTATCACCGCCTATGTGGCTTGGAAGGTATACAAAAGGACCAGCATCGTCGATCTGTCCGAGATACCACTAGAAGAGGCCCTGGAGCGCGCAGTCGGTGACGTGGAGCTGGAGAAAGAACATCCTCTCTGGAGAAGGCTGGTCGGCATACTCTGGGACTAGATGGTACGATGGTCGACATCAATCATATTGGACTTGCATCTCCATGGGTTATCTAGCCAATCTTTGTACGGGCGGACAGGGAAGTCATGTGCCAGGCACCCGAGACCTATGACCCTCCGTGCCAAGTCCTAGCCACGACGTGATGATGGGCTGCGGTAGCACAGCGCCGATCGCTAACAGCAGAAACGAGAGACAAGCGCACAGCCGATAGTACATCATTCTCCCAAAGATACAGTCAGCACGCACAGTGTGCTTGACACTGCAACGACCAATGGGCCACCCATACAAGCCGGCCATGACCTGTTTATACATGTTTCCTCCTTGCAGGCAGTTTACGTACTGCACACTCGAGAGTCCAAGCCAATACCACTCTTGTTATCCAATGATCATCACTCAATCACACCATATCCGTTGCACACACTTCGGTCATTGGTCGGACATCGACGGCGTCGTGGGTGGGAAGATATACCGGTCGAGGTAGCATGGGCATATCGATATAGTCCGGATCCTGCAGCCCGGTATTTGACGATACGACAGAGGAGAGTCGAGCCTGTCTCTCGGTTGACACTGAAGAGGATCGGCGGATATTTGGCGTTCTCGTCCCGACCGAAGCTGTCGAGCCTAGGGGAGTGTGATCATAGGGCGGCGGTACTTGGCCGGTGGTGTTGGTCGGATGCAGAGATTCCTCGTCCTCAAAATATGGACGGGTAGCAGGCTGGTGTTGTCGCAGCCTCCACAAACAAAAGATCTTCCATATGACGATGGCTGAAGGTGGCAGAGAGACAATGACGCCAACTATAGCAATGATTGAGTCTGCAGAAAGAGCCATACTTTCCTGCCGAAGGTATGCAAGGACAGTGAGAGTACCTGATCACGCACGATCGAAACCGTCTCACAGGGTGACCAAAAGCCCACTTGCCCAGAGGGCTTTGCGGCTTATATGCACAATCTTTGTCTCCGCCCTACCTACCAGTATTTCTGTGGATAGGTGAGATTCGAATTATACAGACAGCCCGGAGTCTTGCAATGCCATCAAAACAACATGCAAGACAAGTACGCGAATGCTCGCCACAACCACTTGAGGTTTAGTGCATGGAGGAGGCAGCAGCGAGTATTTGCTATTGGTAAGATTCATCTTTGCGATAGTATCCCGTCAACACCAAGGATGCATTTACCTGCGTTTGGCACCAATTATCATGCGAGTTGGACCCAATTACAGTATCTTACATCGCGACCCGTCTACGTCATCCCATTCGAGTGCGGTCATCCTCGATTTTCCCTGCATGGCCCGCGGGTGCATTCTCAACTTACTTCGTCTTCCGAGCAACCTTCACACTACCACTGCCTCTGTCTATCCTCGCTACCGCCGCCTTTAAGGGCAAAAAAAGACTTGAACTAATATTGAACCAAAGAGAAAGAGGAAAGGAACACTCGGAGTCCCTCCCTAATCCCCTGTCCGGCGCCCTGGTTCTCCACTTCGCGCATGCAATTTTCATGAGTCCAGAATTCCAGCCTGACCACCAGTCAGGTTATTACATGCATTCCAGGATTTTGCGCAGCATACGAGGTATCTGCGCTCTCTAGCTCGCCACCTTCAATGTACGAGTTTCAAGGAAGTCCAATAAACGATGAGTATTGTTCTCGAGTCCAGCTGTCACGGTTCTCCTGCGTCAATTACGGATATTGTCCGTATTCCGAGGATTCTGAGTGCTCATTGCGCCCTTCTTGAAAGTATCGACGTCGTTCAGAGGGCCGATGTTGAGTAACCGTCTCGTTATCATGCAGAAGCCTGGGCGACGGCAGCTTCTCGCCCGAATATCGCTTTCAGGACGTGGGGAGAGCAAGAGTGGGCAAATGAGCAACTCGAAACAAGCTCTGGAGTATGTAAGGCCAGGGGGGAACCAATCAGACGAATGGGATGGTGCAAAGTGAGATAGGATCTTGTCTTCATAAGAAGCCGAGTTCGAAGACGAGTAAATCCGCAACAATGAAGCTAAAGGTGGGAGCCACTGTGTGATGTGCTCAATCGCGTCGCCATCATTCAACTGCGCATGACTAATGTCGAAGAGAAGAAGGGTGTTGATGCTTGATGGTTGTTTGAAGGAAGGGAAGAGGCAAAAGCGTGTAGCAGCTCCTTTTGAATATCGCTTGTCGGAACCTCGAGCCGTGACTCGTGCCCCCTCAGAGGTGGACTCTTGCTAAGAGAGACTGCATTCAGCGGTGGAGTCAAGCGAGGCCAAGTATATATGGTTTGCTCTGCTCATTGCAATGTCAAGTACGTCACGTAGCCACAGTCTTGCTCTTCCCGAGTTCGGTGAATGCTGACACAACACAACGCTTCCTCTGGGCAATAGTGACCTCCAGTCCACGCTCTGCTCAAGTCCTCGGCCACCCCAGAGCCTCCCTACGACCCGTTGAAGCAGGGTCCAAGTACGGCTTTTCACCAACACCTGATGCACGCACACCAATTCGAATTCCGTCAACAAGATGTGTATCGGGCTGCAGGGTCAACAAGGTCAGCATTCAGTTCTGCAACCATGTTCATCGACAAGGCTGGAATGAACTCACCGTCGCCGCATGCAGAGTACACGGATTGCTCCAAATCGCACAAGCCTGCTGTGTCCAATGCATTCTCGCCACACAATCGTGATTCCGGGTGATCAACCTCAACACATAGTCACGAATGAGCTGGTCCTCGTACGCATAAACATCGTTGATCCGGGAGACATGCAAGCCGACACCAGCAAACAGACTCTTCCACCCGGTCACAGGATGAGTGCGAACGACAGGATGGACTGGCGCGAACTTATCGCCGACATTCAACGGCGACCCACGAGGTGATGTCAGTGGGTATCCGCCAGCGTCAGACGCCGATTTCAAGACTGGCTGTGAGCAAGTCGCGGTCAATGTCTCGAGGAATGCTTGGAATGGAGGAGAGAGACGGTCGTATCTGGAGCACCAATGTCAGCACCAGCTCAAGGACAGGTTCAATCACAAACGCAGCATCTATTAGAAGGGGTCAAACGTACAACTCATATCCCGACACCCACAGCGTGTCGCCGCCTGAGGGCGGTGTATCTTGCATCCTGAGAAAGCTGAAGTCGGCGGGACATTCTTCGAACAATACTGACACAATACGTCAGCGAACCGCTGTGGACCTGGAAAGGATCGAGACGAACAATCACTATGCCACTCGCGACTCAGATCTTTCGGTTCGCCTGTACTGTTCGGTCGATCTTTCATCGTCTTGTACAGTTTCTTCATGGCCTCCGTGTTGATCACGTATCTGTTCGTAGAGAAGTCAGTCGGCCACTCCAATGATTCAATGCCAAAATCACAGCAAGCAATCCAGAATCAATGCCTCAAAAGCTTCCCCCTCTCACTCAAGAGTTTCATTCTCTTGCTAGTCTTTTCGACGTCGCAGCCTCGTTTCGCATCTCTCTTCAACCATCTTCTAACCACAGTTCATGCCAACCTCAAAGGCTCCTATTAAGTACGCTGAAAAGGGAGAAACTCACATATTCTCATCCTTCGTCCCATCCTTCATCGGAATATTATCAGGCGCATTAAACAAAGGATGCACATGCAATCCATTCTCCTTTGGTCGTCCCGTCAATTTCCCCAAAAGATCAGTAATGGTCTTCTGTTCCGCAACACTTAAATCATCCTGCGGTGCTCGGAAGAACACCACGCCCCTCTCGCAGATAGTAATAGCTAAATCGCGGAGTTGGTCTTCTGAATTTGGCGCATCGAGGATATCCTTGAGTTTGGCCTTTGAGTATTCGCGGCCGATGATGGGTGTGACATCGACATACTCTAGGTGGTCGATTGAGCCGGAGTTTTTGAGGGATGAGCGCCGGAGATTCGTGGACATTGACCCCATTTTTCCTTTTCGTCCCCTTTATTCTTGTACGTGCACGATCCTTTAATGTGCAACGTTAATCTCACGAACTGAGTAAGCCAGTGATTGAGTAGGTGAGGGTTTCTCGCGTCGAAAGACTCGAGGAAAGTATAAAGTCAGCAAGTTTCAGTTCGTCCTATGTTGTATGTATGTTCGCTCGGCTCGCGGCACAGCAACACCACCATCGTGAGATGAGGTGTCGTGGGGCTGCCATCCATATAAAGATTGCGGAGTATTCCCACAATCTTGTTCTTCGATGTGGGGAAGTGTCCACAGGTTCATTATCGATTTGGAGTTCATCATGGCCTGACCCCATGGGCACCATGGATAATGGCCTAAGCCGGTCGAATGCCGTTCTTCCGAAGGACTCATGAAGAAAGGCCGCCCAGAACAACTGCCGTGCTATCAACCCCAACGCGATCCACCTATGAAACAAGAACGCTCAGCGGCACGTTGGGGACGAGGACTTGGAGTTAAGCATTTGGACCGCAGACTAGGCAGAAAATAGTGTTTGTCACTCCACCCCTTTAGCGGGCAGTGGCGGGTTCAGCCTTGTCCGCCACCCGGCAATGTCAGCCTCGAACACCTAAATACTTTGGATATGTTCATATTCCATTATTGTGCAGTACGAGCACATATCCCCCAGTTCAATATCGACCCGTGAACATACTAAATACAATGAAACCTGCCCATCGATCAAGTAAGTAATTTGCGGCCGTGACACAACATGTAAAATCATAAAGACATACTTTGTACAGCTGCCCAATGCAAGATCAGTAGAAATATGCGACGCCTCGGACGGCACTCGCCACATGTAAAGTCCTGGATCAACCTAGACCGTTCAGATCCAGTTTCCCTGTTCGAACCCAAAATTCATGGCCAGAAACTCGTCCCCAAAGCCAAACGCCATGAGTTCATCTGACGTAAAGTCCATCGGGCCCAAGTCTTGACCAGGCATACCATACGGCATCATGCCTTGATTATGCATACCCATCTCAGCAACTCCGGGTAGCATCTGAGGTTGACTCATTGGTTGCATCCACTGCTGAGGTGGTTGTTGAATAACTGCTTGTGGTGGAGGACCAGGGCCCATTGCAGCATCCGACAACATTTGAAGGCCATTCCGTGGTTGTTGTTGATGCGCTTGAGTATTCTGATCCATGCTGGCTCGACTCTGCGTATTCCACCCGAGACTCGCAGGATCTTGTTGTGGTGGGACAGCTTTATACACGGGTTGCGTACTGCTCCTTCCAGCCGGAGTGCGTTGTCTCGAACTGGGATTACTGCCGTTGCTTGTTGGTTCCATTCGCTTCATGTGCCAGCTCTTCAACATGTTGAATATCAGGCTGAATTTATGTGCAACCCTGCTCATGCTATTCTCACACGTCCTCGCAAGCATATCAATCATCCGGTCAAGGTAGTATTCAACCTTCAAGTCCTTGGTCTTGAATATTTGAGCGTACTTCGACCCTTTTGCCGAAACAGCAGAGTACAATTTGATTAAAGCAACCGCAGCGTACGAGGACCTCACGAAGAACAATGTTGGTAGAGCCCGAAGCATCTTTAAGTCAATGCTCAGGAATGCATCGAAAACATTATGTGCAGAATGGATGCACGTCGTCAAAGCTTCAATGTGAGCTGGTGTGACATTATCAGGATCTGGAGGCCCTTCGATAGGAGTGGCGTTGAAAGGAGGTCGAAAGTCGTCGATGTTGTGGTTGTGATGCATGGCGATCTCGTGCATGTACAGGTTGATAATACCTTCGGTGTGTTGCATAATTGGTTTCTTGAGCATCTCGGGCGTGGCAGTATTACGCCATTCCTCTAGTCGCCGCTCGAACGCCTTGAGGTGATATTGCGTTTTCTGGTCGGTCAGTGTCAATTGAGACAGGGGATCGTCCATCGAAAACTCCAAGCCAATATCTTCAGCCATGTGCTGTGCATAGACGAGGTGACACAGGGATTTATCCGAAGGCAAAGCATCCGAAGCAGTATTCAAGATTTCCACGCATTCTTCAGCATATGGACTCCACCGAACAAGTAAGGGACGTCGTAATGACATGGCCGAGCTGGGAAGGAAATTAGACTCAGATCTGACGGGTCGTCATAACACTTACTTGGAGCACATGTAGTAGCAACCCAACCAGCATCTCCTCGTCTCTGCACTGTTGGGATCTGATAACGGTCGCTTGTTTTCGTTGTAAGGTCGCCACATGTTTGGGCCACCCCGTTTGGCTCTTTTGCCCATTCCCAAATCCATGGCCATGACGGCAGCAATGTGGATAAGCTGGTTGAAATTCAATTCTTCATACTTTTCAGGTGGCTGATAGAAGCACGCGGTGACTTGGATTGCCTGGACCAGCTCGAGTGATTTCTCTCCTCGGAAAATGACTCGGTCTGCAAGGGCTCGGGTGATTTCACTAATCAACTTGGGTTGTATGTCGGGACGGATGGTGCTGGAAGCCACAGCAAGGACGGATAGGAAGAGGACTGGCTTATTCTTGCGGACTTCGTCGGCGTTGGTGCCGGGAGGAAACACTACCAGTGGAAGATGTTCACCCATTTCTGCCATGTAACGTTCGAAGCATTTCCTGGCCGAGTTGAGATCAATGAAACCACGCTCAATCGGGTCAACAGATGGCAGATCGTCCGCTTCAGTCTTGACTGTGTTCTCTCGCGAAAAGACAGGCTGATAGTGTGACCCTGGAGCGGCAGGCCTCAGTGATGGTGAGGATGCTTTGTGCAGCTCACCCCCAAAATAATCGTAGTCGTTGGCGATTTTCCGCTTAACACCTTGCTGTGTGGTGGAGGGGGACATGCTGGTGACTGGTGGGGGAGGTCCATGCCATTGTTCGCCATAGGGTGGAGGGCGTGCTGGTTGAGCGTGGTGTATGCTAGGGTCAGTCGCAACATCACCCTCACCTCCCCGTGCTGCTAGACTCTGAGTCAAGGCATCGATCTTCTTCTCCAACTCTGCCACGCGACTGTCGGTCTTTTTCTGTCTCTTTCTGCTTGGCGCGGTGACAATACATTGTCTGTTCGCCTTTGCGCATCGCTTACACGAACCTACGGGGTGATTGTCGTCCAGCTCACATTTCACCTTCAACTGTCGACAAGCCTCACATGCCCGTGGTCTCTTGAGATCATTGGGATCGTTGGGATTTCCTGAAGGACTTTGGTTGTCTGGACTCTCTTGTGCTTGGTGATTAGGTGGGTAGTAGTTGGGAGTTTGGATACTCTGGTAGGAGGTATTGGGAGATGGCTGCAAAGGTGAATAGGCAGCAGCTGCGTTGTTCTGGTAGTGCTGGGTTTCGCGAGGTTTGGGAGGACTGCTCAAAGGAGCAGCTCGCAAGGCTGGATCGATGTGATTGTAGGACTCGATGCTCGCCATGACTTCAGTGGCCGGCGCGTTGTGGTGGAATGGAGGTGGAGGACGTCGATTGTCGGTGTTGCGGTGATATCCACGCCGTTTGTGCTGGCCGGTGTTCCGACCTCAAAGTCTTATTATTTGGGGGACTTTGTCAACAGCAGGACAATGCGAGCATATAGTCGCGACGGACGATTGTGAGACGCATCTGCGCGCCTTCTATTGAATATCTCTAAACAGTGACTGCACGAACAAGAACTCTGGCGCATGTAGTAAGTGACAGACAACTTGAACACTGAGTGATGAGTCTAGTCCTCTTCCAAGATGACGGAGGAACAGGCTCTTGGCGGAATGTATAAGCGACTTCGCTACCGGCTACTATGGTTAGCCTACGATGCCCTGCCGTTACCGAGGCTAACTTAGGGTCAAGTAATACTCGTACTGTGCTCATCGTTCAGGCCTCAGTAGGATCATTAAAGTCATCCTTTTGGCCCTTTCTGTCTGGAGGCATTGAGGGCTTGGGGTTTGGTCTCTTCCATTTCAGGAGCCGAGCCACTTTAACCATAAGAAGGTTAATTATAGAATTCTGTCAATACGCCTGACACGAGCAATGGCCGTAAAGACGCGAACGCGTCAAATCATGCCAAAGAGATCTATTGTTCATTGTATAAAATACTTGACCAACGAGGTGGGAATCTTCATGAAGGGCAATCCTCAATGGTCTAATGCCATGAGAAGTGATCGACCCTTGCAAACACTCAGAGACGCCAACAACAGCTCCAAAGATCAGAATTATACCGCGCGAATGCTGTCCTCATCATCCTTCGTTCATAATTCGTAATTTCATGCCAGAAGCTTGTGCACCGGGCACTCCGCTTTGCGTCCGAGCCAGTCGACAATGCAGCTCTTGTGGAACTTGCACAGACATTCGAGTCGTGCCAATTCATCCCCAACATCATACTCAACCATGCATATAGAACACTCCTGAGTGCTACCATCCTCGCCAACGCAGTCTTTCTCGTTGGCAATAAATGGTAACATGTGTACCCTTGCTTGAGAAGGACCTCCGCCATTCTCGGCATGTGACAGAGGGTCGCGTGATCTGATACAGTCCATGATGTGAGTCTCTCGAGCCGATTCGTCGCCATCATCACCTCGAGGAGGTAATGCTCGTCGACATATCGGACAAATATCCCGCTCATGGAGACGGGGCCGAGGAGGACCTTCGATGAGGTTTTGCAGAACACGCGGGAATCGTTCATTTCTGGGCTCATGAGACAGGCGTCTTGTCGCATGATCCGCTGGGCTCCCAAGGTTGGAGGCGGACATAAAGCCTTCGTGAGATTGGTGAGGCTGCATATAGGGCGGGCGTAATATGCCGGAGCCTGGTCGGACTTGCAATGGTGACAGAGAATCTCTTGAAGGTACAGATGGAGGGCCAGCTAATGTTCCACGATGTGAAGTCAGCCAGCCCAGGTGACTGTCTAGCGCTCGAGAACCACTATGGCCCAGAGAGCTAGAGAGTGTCGTGCGCTGATGGCTTGCTTCGTCCCTCAGAGGCATGACTAGCCTTGAGTCCGGGCTGGGGTTATAGCGGCTTACTGGCTGGCTAGATGTTCGCGAATGTCCCACCTGAACATTTGAAGGCGGTTCTTGTTGTGTTTCATTCCCTGGTGGATGGTAATATGGAGGGTTTGGCTGAGGATCAGGGACGCATGGATTACAGAGGCGCACCTTCTCGCCGCCTCCGAGATAAGGACTTGTTACAAATCGAGGTGGAGGAGAAGATAATGGTTGCGGTTCGTCATCGTCTGTATCATCGCCGGTCAGATCAATGGTAGCAAAAGCACGGTCAGGTCGATGCACCGGTGAGACAGTAACGTCCTCGCCAGGAGGCTGTACGATGAATTGTCGCGGTATGGTGATGCGGTGAGGGGAGCAGTCATTGCAAACGACTCTGCCACATTTCCTGCAGTGATGTCTCCTGAACATCCAGGTGAAGGGCCGTTTGCAGATGGGACATTCGCTAACCTCAGAGTCTGGCTGCCATCGAGGCACGACATAGCGTCTCGAACTGTTAGAGGATGTCCTTCGATTCACAGTGCTCCGTCGAGGTGTGGTAGGTTGTTCGGGAGATGAAGACGTCAAGTCCACAACCTCAGGGGACGACTCTGTAGGATCTGAAGCGACCTGCCCGCGGGATTGAGATTGCCCGCCGTCCTGGTGCAGTCTCCGATCATGATAACTGCCACTGTTTGTTCTTGTCCTTCCTTCTTCATAGTTTGTATTTGTCAACCTTCTCTTTCGGTCCATCGCTATAATGCTTCGCCTGCGCTCTTCAGCAGTTTGGTCAGGTGAGGGCCGTGGCAAGGGACGGTCACGCAGGATGGCAGCCAGTGCCTGTCCGCTATGACTCGGTCGTCTTCGCACCAGTGGATTAGGTAGCGGACGGTGCGTCGAGACGTGTGAAGTATGTTCTTCGTCATCGTTGGTTCCGCGGCGATCGTCTGTCGGAATAGTCGTCGTGGCAGCAGTCAAGTTGACACTGCCTTCCGAAGTGTCCGAATCTAGGGAAGACATAGCACCTTGTCAAATGACCCCAGTGAAGTTGCCTTTGCGAGTTAAGATGCGATTGAATCTGCGGATGCGGAAGACGAGCACGCGGGCAAATTGGGGTTGTCACATCATTGTTAGAGACAGTTCACGGAAGGGAGAACCGGTGGGGGAGGTTGCGCCGGAGCATCCGAAGTTCGTTCGAGAAGACTCGGTACGGTTCATAAAGATATTTTACATATATGACAGATGTTGTCTGATGGCATGAGGCTAGATTCCCGACCACATAATTGTAGAATTGGGGAGTTTGGTGGATGATAGTGTTGATAGCCACCACCATGACAAACGGCCCTTGCCCGATAAGTGGTCGATTCGGGATACTAACCAAATACAAAATAAGTAACGGATATGGACGAATCACTTTTATGATCGACACAGTTTTGCGAGAATTGGGATCATTTTCTTCACTTCTATCGCGTGACCAAGTCGTAGATCAATCCCCTCGCTTCATTGATTGACTTTGTGCATATTCAATGCGTCTTCCAGGAACACAGTGTCTGAGAACCAAACCTGAAAGAAGTGATACAGCATGGGTTATGTGTGGGACACTATGGGACGCATTACCAACGTCTCCTCGTCCAATTGGTCTGGTTGGTCATTATTCGATGCGAGGCACCAAAACAATTATGCGAGTGGTCATAACCCAGACACGTGTTGGCTCGTTGTGTTGCGCAATGAATGAACAACAACAAGACCCGTAGGCCAGGTTCGGAAAAGAGAGAGTACCACGAGTACTCCTCGCTTATTTATAAAGAATGAGCATTGGTGGGATCCATCACTTCTGCCACCGATACAGCCGCATCCTGGAGGCGAGCAAAATAGCAAAATATACCCGAAATAGCATATACTAAGTGTTTCTAGACAGTCACTAAGGGGAGATCGCCACACTTAAAAAGCCTAAGGAGCCTAAAGAGCCTATTACCGTCGGCCAGCATAACTGACATGACAGGTGCATCACGATCACAATAGTGATGATCGCTTTTACTATGGTAAGATAGAATCATAGTACATCTAACCATTGGGTCAATCAACACTAGAGATAATCCTGTAGTTGGTCTACGAATACTGTACGACTACAAGCCAAATAGAGAAGAGAAACCTGCTGGCAGCCGACGATCCCGATCCCTGGGAAGGACCAAAAAGCGTTTCCCCCCAACCCCAAGACTCACCTTTAAGCGTCTCTAACTCCATTCGTAGTTGTAAAAAGCACACTAATGCTTCCCTGCGCCCGTCTCGGTCTCCAGGTGTGAGAGTTCTCGCTTCAACCCTTTCATCATCCTCTCTCAATCAGGCATTTCTTCTTCTTCTACTGACCTTCTTCGTCACTCGTTGCTTCGATCGTTTCTTTGGACTTCTTACTACGAGCTTTTTGAAGACGACTTATCACTTTGATTACCAAGCCGGCTCTAAACCATCATCCGCTGTCATTAGTCGCCAATCGCGTGGTGTGAACCTCCTCACGAGAAAAAGATTCCAGATATCGGCATCTGGTCCCTCTGCATTGCTGTATTCCTACCTGGAGCATACAACCCGTGTCCTGACTGCCGCTGGCAATCGACGTCCTCGACAACATTCAATTGAAACAAGACCACTGAAGACGTCACTCCACCTACCGCAAAGGGGACTTTTTGCTGCGGCGTTGTCTCATTCGTTTACCTGACGAGCGAATTCGATTGTCTCCTCGAAACCATGACACACTACTTTTAAGGCACGATTGATGATCAGGAGGAAATACCATAGCACACCAGAGACGATGCGCGGTCAAGATGAAGTATCGGGGCCACTCTGGGAGCAGGATGGGAAGAAACACAAGAAGTCTTCCACAAACTGGAAACGATACGTAAGGCTTCAGAACAGCCCGATCGTCGTCATTCTTCTACTGTCACTGTTCTTCACCTCCTTCGCCGAAGCGGCCTACGTCGAATTTCAAAATTGCTTGGACAAGAGTATCACCAACTCGAGTCCACGACTACTTCAATTCACCCCGCTCAATGTATCGGCCATCTTCAACACTACATCCACCTATCACAATCTCAACGTCACCGTCTACGGCAATGTCTCTGGAAAGGCGACTGCCCAGACCTATCCATCCCCGAATGACCCGTCATGGAGTAATCCCAATGATACTTTTGGCAAAATCCCCGACGTGAGCGAGTCCAACAACAAATATACGACTTTGTTCGCTCGATATACCTTTTTAAGTTACACTCCGTGGAGTGCTGATCCAACCAGGTTTTGCGAGTCCGTCCTTCAAGAAGAATGTCCTTTAGCCCCAGCATTCTTCGTCAATGCGAGTGATCTCAGCCAATTGCCCGCTTTTTCGGTGGCGCATGATATGGAGTCGAGCTACTCTTTTGCCTCCATTCAAGCTACTCTCCGGATTCAGTCAGGCGACTCCAACGGCCAGTACTACAGCTGTGTCACGGCAACGATCACCCCGGATCTGGGTGGATATCTCAGAGGTCTTTTGCGATTTCTGCCTCTCGCCGTCTTGATCGTGGTCGGCGTCGCAACGATTGCTGCTTCCACTTGGAGTCCTTGGGGATCGACCGACCTATTCCACTGGACCAGCAATTTTGGCCGTGACGAGGATCTCTTGCGTCTCGTCACGCCTGGTTTTGGTGACTGCCTCCAATACATCCAATTCGTTGTGCTTACTGGCAGTCTAAGCCTCAATTATCCTGGCTTCTATCAACCCGCCGTTAGTCGCGTCAGTTGGTCGTCGCTCATGTTCAACGAAAGCTTTGTCAGTAAGGGAAACGGCACCCAAAGTCTGGTCGACGGAATTTATGAGTATCGAAATGGCACAAAGTATGGACTTGACAATATGAGTCAACTTGTGGGCATGACGTCCGACAGAGATATTTGGGCTGATATGATAGTGTGGCTGGTTGTCCTCGTTGGGGGTGTGACAATCTTGACCCAGCTGGGTTTCGCAGCACGATGGGGATATCGACTATTCGCAAGGGAGTCCGCCGAAGACCTCAGATCGAAGAATGGACCCTTCACGATTGGCAACATCGTGCGCCTCGCTCTCAACTACTTCCTTCTGCCCTGGACCGCTTTGTCCTTCTACCAGCTGCTGATTGCGACTCGCGGACCATCATACTCGGTCGCGTTAGCAGCAGTTTCACTGGTCGCAATCGTTGCCTTCTCTGTGCGGCTCATGCTTTTATTTGTCAGGACGAGGCCACGCTCATTCCTCTTCGATGACCTGCTGACTGTCCTCACATACGGACCATTATACAACACTTATTGCGATGACGCAGCAATTTTCGCTTTGATTCCACTACTAGTCAACTTCCTACGGGGCATCGCCATCGGAGCTGTCCAGCCATCCGGCGTTGCACAGGTCGTTCTCCTTGCTATCTGCGAGTTGGTAATGATTTTAACACTCAACGCTTTTCGGCCCTACCCGTCGGCTACATCAATGAACATCTACCATACATGTTTCGCCGTGATCCGCCTCTTTACGATCCTATTGTCAATCGCCTTTGTTCCGTCACTGGGTGTGGAGTCGGCAACTCGGGGCTGGATAGGATATGCTATCCTTGTTATCCATGCCTGCACACTTGTTTTCGGGTTCTTTCTCAACGCGGTCCAAACACTGATCGAAGTCATTGCTCGGATGGCTGGTGCAGGAGGGCGTGATCATGACACTGGAGGCGCCACAAGAGGTGGATTGAACAAGGTGTTCGGCATGCGACAGTTGTCCCGTCGGATGCCGCGGGCCAGAGATCAAGCTTCACGCCACAGCATGGCTTCCAATACTGCCATGTTGACCGCTGTGGACAGTGATCAGAAGACTCTTCAGATGGCCAAAACTCGATCCCGTAGTGTCTCAGCCGCATCTGGGGCATTGCTGGACAGTGGGATGAGTTCTCACAGGCTGAGTCAGAATCTGGACGGAGCTTTAGGTCAGACAACACCTGATCGATCTAACAGAGCTTCGAGGCGCCTCACCAATAGGTTGAGCGGCAGCACCTCACTAGGTGGTATTGTCGGCCTGCACAAAGCTGAGACAAAAGATCCCTACTACCGACCGCCACGGAGAAATACCATGGATCAATTGTCTGGCAACGATGCACGTCCTGACGTATCAGTCACGGGTAAAACCGTGGTACCGGACGAGAGAATGGTAGACGATGATGCAGGCGAAGGGACATCGACCCCTCTGCAGCCCCAGGAAGAAGGATTCGAGGATGTCGTTATCGAGGGACCAAGGTCCAAAACCGATTATGCCGTAAGAGAGGTCGATTTCTATTATGGTGTTCGTGGTGCAGCGCTGTCAAGCGGAACACGAAAGTTGAAGACTGGCCCAGCTGACCCTACCGGACCGGTCTCGACAGCCAGAGGTTGGTTCAAGGGTATCATTGGAGGCAAGACCAAAGAGAAGACGAAAGGTTTCGAAGTCGTCCGCAGCGCTCGTGCGCCACCACCGGGTTTGTTTCCGCCTACGCCTGAAGTCGCAGCCCAAGAGTCAGAGCCATATCACGACGAGCAACAGCAGGTCGAAAACAGCCGACCTGATCATGAACATCCAAGAGTCGTCTCTCCTGTTTCGCGGAGGGAGGGTGCAAGCGAGGGTGTATATGACGATGTTTCCTCTCTGGAGTACGATGAGGAGGATGAACCTATTAGCCCCATCCCATCACTGCCTCCATCACTTCCCCTTATTGATTCAGTTGGCGGGATTGAGCTGCCAAGCAGGATTGGATCCGAAGTATCACGAAGATCTCGCAACAAAAGGCCTCGGCCAGACGAGCTCGACATTCCAGCTGTACCAGCTATACCACGAAAGAGTTCGCGGAGACAATCAGGCTCGGATACAGAATTCCCAAGAGGGTCAAGAACATCTCTAGCAGGACCCTCCAAGTTTCCGGATCACAAGGGACATACACAGAGCCTAAGTGCCGGTCGCATTCCATTTACCAACACTCAGCCCTCTGCTGCAAGATCGCAGAGATACTCGACCGGAGCTGAGTCGACGACTTCGAGTGTGATACGAGATGGTGAAGAAAACCCGCCTGCTCAGTCGTCCTATATAACCCGGCTTCGACACTCTGGATCGGCGCTGGGTCCAGTACATGGAGCTAATATACGGAACGAGCGGCCTTCAGGTATGGGCTTTGTGCATCAACACAAAACTAGTGACAACATCCATTACAATCCCACAACACCAGAATATGAGGGGAGCACAGCTGAGGTGATGGGCCGACCTGGCTACTAACCTTCTGTGGCTGGACAGTAATTGAAGACGACGACTACGAATTTCATTGAAGAGGGGTCTACAACGCCTCTCAGCATTTGGTGCTGTCATCCGCAACCAGACTATTCGGAGGAATTTCCTGAAGAAGAGGCATACAATTTTAATATATTGCTGCATCGAGGAGCGATGGACACGAAAGATCTGAGATTTTTTTTTCTGTGGGAAACATATATAGCATGGCGTCAAGGTTTTTGTTTGTGTAAGTATTGAGGGAGCATAATGCTGGGATGGTTAGGCAAAAAGTTCGGACACGATGTTGTGTGTGTGAGAAATATGGCTCAGAGTACAGACACAAGATATAAGAGAGGTCGAGAGTCGTTGTTCAATGCAAATATGATGATGGAAGAGTAACCATACACACCAGTCTATCTGGAAACATATTCGTCTAAAGTCCAGGAGTGATTATATCCATACAGTAATACAGTAGTTGACATCTAATCTGGGTATACAATATTCCCGTCCCCGTGCTGGCAAATGCAGCATCGCCAGTCTAACTTTGACATATGCACCAATGCAGACAGGACCCCCCGAGGCCCCATACTGGTTCGCGACGCAATGCCAATACCAACAGCCAGTTCTGTCAGCCTTGGTCGCGTAAATGCTTGAGTTCATCCAGGGTATCATCTCGATCTCGACTACCAAATCTTCTCAGGCTCAACAGGGACTTTACTCTCCTGCTTTGCAATATCCAACAATTCCGGCAAGGCTTCGACATCGAGATGCTCGTAGACCGTCCCGGCGTCCCTCAAACTATCCTCCACGACCTTCATATACCCCAGGACTTTCTCCTCCGTCAATCTGCGGCCAACGACCTGCACGGCACAGGGTAGACCCGCCATCTTAACGCTGTCATAATGTTTATACGCGCCGCGCTCGACGCCGTTCGCCGCGCGGAACGTGTTATTCAGTCGATCCCTATGCGCGTCGACTTTCGTCACGGGGACAATACCCGCAGTATAATCCAGCAGATTCCACAGGAATGTATATCCGCAGCTGGACACGGCGTCGTGCATCGCGCCATGGGGTAGTGCGGGCGTAGCGTTTCCAGGGCACAATATAAAATCGAAGTTTTGTCCAGGTCGTTCCCACCAGTCGAACCAGGTTGCGCGGAAAGCTTCGCGTTTGGCGACCCATTGCCAATTCTCGGCTGCGGAGAGAGGGTGGAAGTACCGCAGCAGGCTTGCCCAGACGGAGTCGCGCTTGACGTACCGCGTCCACAGATACCATAGGTACTTGACCGGCTTGGGTAAGGACATGTAGAAAGAGATTTGGGCGGCGCCGCGGTCGTTCCATTCGCCGGTCCTGAAGAAGGATTTGTATGTTTTGCCGCCGTCGGCGCAGAGCAGGACCGATGCGATTTGTAGGCCTTGCAGGGGTGTTGCTGTGGGTGGGAAGCTCGACGGAGTTATCTCGACGACCTCGTGGCCTGCAGATCTTAGGGCGTCGGCTGTTGTGTGTAAGGCCCTGGCGATTACGGGCGAGGGCTGTACTACACCGTCGGTCGTCATGAGGCAGATGCGTAGCTTCTTGTTGGAGACTGCGGCGTCGTAGAGTTCTTGCCGCCAGGGGAGAGGGTGGACTGTGTGGTCGACTTCCCATGGCTTCATCTGAATGAACGACTTGGTGAAGTATGTGAGGTCGTCGAGCGTGCGGGCCATGGGCGAGAACACGGATGGGATGCCTTCCTGGCCTGGCATGGATGTGTTCATGCCCATCTTGGGCCAGCGTCCCGTGCTGCAGCGCAGGGAATTGATGCCGGACCATGCAGCAGGCGCTCGTACCGAGCCTGCGACATCTGAACCTATTCCTATGCGTGAACCGTTGAGGGCGAGTAAAGCGCCTTCACCACCTGTGCTTCCGCCAGGGGAGTATCTGGGATTGTGGGGGTTTTTGGCCACGCCCCAGAGGTCGTTTGTCGATTCGAAAGACAACAAAGTGATGGGCAGAGCCGTCTTGACGTGTGGGATTGCGCCTGCTCGCTTGAGCAGCTTGACCATAATGCCATCTTCTTGGTAGGGCTTGAAAGCGTGTCGGGAATATCCTACTGACACGTCGAAGCCTGCGACGGCGATGGTGTCCTTGAGAGATACTGGGATGCCGGCGAGCGGACCTTGTAAATTCACGTCACCGCTTTTGGCCCATGACTCGGCTTCGGGGAGGAGGAGTTCGGTCACGCAATTTGTGCGTTCTTGGGCTATGGCAGCGGTCTTGCCGTAGGTGCGGAGGATGTCGACTGGGGAGAGTGTGCCATTGTGCACGTCGCTCACAAGCGAGGCAATGGGTGTGTTGAGGATGGACCGTTGTTGGGAGGTCAAGGGTCCTTTGTATGGGTCTGGAAGGGATTCGAAGCGAGCGTCACGTTGGCGCTGCTTGATCACGCTGTAGAGAATATTGGTGATTAGATACTGGATTTCGTATGCTCGTGTGCCTCTGCAGGCCGCATGCAGTAAAAGGGGGCGGAAAACCAACTTACCAGGCTCGACGGTGCTCGAAGTAATCCAGTGGAGGATACATTGCGACGGTTACATGACTGTTGCCCTGGTGTGAGTCCTTTGAAGAATGCAAACAATCAACGAGGCTGTCTGTTCAAGCGAAGAGGAGGGAGAGAGGTTTTCTGTATGTCGTGGCAGATTGATAGATTGCCAATGCCCCCATTATTTTGGGTTGGACATTTCGGTACCTACGCGCGGCTACCAATGAAACAAGAATCCATCAAACATGCTTGTCTTCTTCTTACTCAAACATCTGATAAAGATGCTGACGACGACGACGACATCTCATTCCCCCTTCATCTAAACGAGGTATAATGCGCTTGCTGATCCTCATATCAAATAGCTAATAATACATGGCATGGCATGGCATGGCATCGCTTTGCCTGCCTTGGCCCAGAATTCCTTTCCCATGGTCGTCACATCATACAAGCATATCTAGTTGGGCATATCATGACTTTTGTGCGTATATGTTCGAACCCTCACCGTGGCCACCATTGCTGTCCTCCCGGGGCTCCAGCGTAAGGTCCTGTCGAGACAACATGTTGCGGCTGAAGGTGATGGTGAAATTGTTGTTCAATTGCCATAGCATACTCGTTTGGATCGTACATGACTGGCCCCCGTGGCAGCCGGGGCTCCTGAAGCGGGTATGGCCCGGCATATGGTATCGAATAGTTCCACCCTCGCTGCTGCTCTGCTTTGTCTCTCGTCGGCTCGGTCATAGATTGACCATGTGGTTGAATGTTGCCCATTGGGACGTTATGAATGTTCGCTACAGATTGTCTGCGTGACATGGAGACGTTCTCGCCATCCATAATGTGACCAGACACCTGCGATGGCTCCCTGGATGGTTGATCAAAATGCTGGCCTGTAGGAATTGGCGCATATGCCATATTTGCCTGCGCGAGCTCTCTCGGCGTAGCCGAATTTCGACGTGATTGTAGACCAGGCTCGTTTATAGGCGACAGGAGGGTCTCCTGAGGTGGTGTCGGAGGCCTATCGGTAGCGACCCTTTGGCTACCATTGAATTTGCCATTGGCGTAGTCAGATTGCGCCTCTGTCCGCCAGGTAGCGTTTTGCTGCTGCCTGATGTCAGCGACACTTCGACGGCGCATATACCCATCAGTGTGACCGAATGCTTCGTCCTTATGGCCTGACTGGTCACCCATAATGGGAGAGCTGACGGGGTGATCCGCATGAGCATATGGTTCCGCCATCGTGTTATAGAACTGCGCTTCATGCTGCGGTGGACCTTGATTCGGGTTTGTCGGTGTTTGAGCGCCAGAATTAAAAGATCCAGTAACATCCATAGGGACAGCATCGCCTTGGCTCAGAGGGTGCATACCGACATTTCCCATGCCGGCATCATGGCCTCCGTGAGACTCGTTAACGGGTCGTGCTGGCTGCTCTGGCCAAGGCACAGGGCCGTTGTAGAAACCGTCGGATTTCTGCTGAAACCATTGTATAGGCATAGTGCCGATGTCTAGTCCTGGGTCCGGTCCCCAATATAGGGGAGGGTACCATACCAGTGGAGGCCCTACATGCGTGGGGGCAACGCGTTCGCCCTGGGAATAAGAAGGTTGGCCTGGAGGGTAACCAGCATTTGCATACTGATTCTGGACATCTGCATTGAAGGAGGTTGCGGCACTGGTGGTGAAAGAGTGCTGATCGAAGCTTCCCGGTATCGACGAATCATGGAAGGATGCTGATCCCATATCGCTGTACTCCGCCATCGAGTGCGCATATGGCTGCCCAGGCCCAGATTGCCAGTGATGCGGATGGGCATGCGAGGCTGTGTCCGGCGCTGCTTGCACTTCGCTGTACCTAGGCCGTTTCTCTGGGCGGGACTCATCCTGAAACGCAGAAGGATTTGATCGTTTCGCTTTTGAGAGCCCGCCATTTTCAATCGGCGTCGTAACATCGCCAAAATCATTGGATAGTGTCGTTGGCTTTTGGCTGTCGACAGTCTTCATCGATGTGTCATGGAACTCAGGCTCATCTTTGACCTGGTTGCTGCCGTTTCGCGGCGTTTCATTATCCTTGATCGCGGCGAGGATCTCGCTTAGAGTCGAAATTGCCAAAGGGGCGATGGTAGATCTTGATGAGCCTGTAGCATTGTCCTGGAAAATCGTCAAAACTCGCTCTACCCTTGCAATGTCGGCTTCAACTTCGTTCTCTCGACGCAGCCGAGAAATACCCAAGATGACTGAGGCGCAGTATAGTCCAAAGCAACGAGGCCACGACGAAGTGGCCTTGGCAGGGTCAAGATCAAAGATGTAATCGAAAATGTCGGTGACTTGTCGAACTGCCTGCAACAGATCCCTAGGGGTGAACTTCGAACTCGGCTTGCGTGGGAGCCGTGGTCTTCCCCCCTTGTTTGCCTTCTCGTTGATATCGAGGCCTTGCTCAGCAAAAATCGTACGAGCCATGGCACAGTGAAGCAGTACCTCCAGTAACTGGACCTCAAACTGATGATCGGCGATAGCAGTCCACAGCGGTATGTCGGTCAAGTGTTCTTGCTGAAGCGCCGGTAGCTTTGCCTTGTGTTCCTGCAACCACTTTAGATGTAACTTGGACGCCTCTATGCGGTCCTCAAAAGAACTTTCAGCATCATGTGCCTTTGAGGTGTTGTATTCCAGGATCTTCAGCGCTAGCGATGAGAAGTCCTGTAGATTTTGCCGCAGGGACCTCTCCTCCGCTTGTAGACCTTTCAAGGAAGGTCTCACACCGTCCCGAAACGGGACTGTAACAGGCCGCCGACCAAGTATGAAGCTGAGCTGGCTATCAAGGTCCATCAGGAGCCACCAGATGCGCCGTCGCGACTCAGCATCTCGATTTCCTGATGCAGCGTTGTCAGGATCCCTATGTGATTCCACTATCATTGTCAGCTGAAAGGTAATTCCCTCTAAGGAAAAGGGACTTGCTCACAGCCAAGTAACTCAGCCTCGCGCACCAATGTAGGCAATACCGTCCAAGCTTGAATGACATTGCCTGCCTCAAGGAGTTGCCTAGTGGACAGGTACCTCAGATACAGGCGGCGAAGCGGTCGGGACAGCTCCCTTTCTATGTCCGCCGTGACGAAAGAACGTGGTCCGACGGAGCTCAATAAAGATGAAGAGTCCGTCAGATCGCCCGGGAGTGGACGCTCTTCTTCCTCAAAATGAGCTATAAAGAGCTGGTTGGTCTGTAATGGTTGAATGAGCTCCTTCACCCGATCCTGCCTGAATGGAACCATTCTGAACTGTAGAACAATTAGTCGAGGCCAGATTAGCTTGATGCCATGCCGAGCGTACCTCTTCAACACTCCGTGCTAGCGAGAAGTCGCCAAAGAAGGTTTCCGGCGGCTCGAAAAGATGTCGGTCACTATCGCCATCATCGGTTTCACCATCAGAACTCTGGTCGTTTTGACTGGTGCCATTGTAGTCGTCGTTCTGATCTGCCTCGACTGGGCTAGGTTGAAGACGCTACCATATATGGTCAGTCACGGGAAAGGAGAAACGGCTTGGAGGACGCACATCACCGTCCTCGCCATCTCTTGCGAAAGGACTCTGGTAGTAGCATCGGGGTTTCTGTCGCTTCTTCTGACATGTCAAACAAGGGATGCCGCCAGAGCACTGCAGATACCGTCAGAATGAGTTGCGCAGACATGTGGAATGAATAAATAGTACCCTCGACTTGCTCATGCGACATGGTATACAGGAATTGGCCCGTCTTTTCGCGGTTTTGGAGAGATTACCACCTTGAGACGACCGAGTCGGTGGTGTTGTCATTCTGATGTGCCAATCTCATGGTTTGTGCAACGGTTGGCTTTGTCCGGAGCCGGATATGTACACCAGCCGCAATTCAAATCCAGATGTTTTTGAGAAGCCGCCAGGGTACAATATACAGAGGCACAGTGCCTATTCAACGACAAAAATGGCCGCCGTAAGAAACACAATATAGCCACAGATTCGTATAGACGTTAATGATGAAGCGGACCATGCGCAAAAAGCCACAGTGCATCCAACTCTTATCCTCCTTAGAAATCGTTAAAGGTGAAGCCGCGATCGTAGTGAAGACAAATCGCAAGATGTCGTAGCAAATGTGGGCAACGTAATAAGGTCTGTTGGTGGCAAGAATGTGAGATGAGTATCGGCGTAGTTTGACAGCCAGATGCACGAAATAAGTGCTTCATCGGTCCAAATGGCATGAAGATGCCAATTCAAGGTGGAGGAACAAGTTGGTGGAGAGGCTTGATTTGGCATTTTAGCGTTGGTGTCTAAAGCTGACCAGGATAGTTGTTGGCCAAGCGTACCAATCGGGAATGCGCTTCATCTGAATCTGTTCCTGCGGGACAGAGCGAAAACAGTAGAGCAGAAAGGCCTCAAGGGAGGCTTGCAAAAGGGGGCTCTTGGGGCTCTTGGAAGGCATAGGTAGGCGAGGACTGGACAACACAAACCCCACTGCCGCAGCTATCCGTGACGCCAATCGAACTAAGCATGTCCATTCAGATCGGTCGCATGCTCCACGACGTCTGAGTCGTCGAAAGGGTAACAGGATGACCTGAGGCTCAGAGGGCAGCTTTAGCCACGAAGTACATGACCTGAGACGATGGAAGTCTATTCGGGGCCATATCTTGCGCCCCAAGAAGCGCCTGGTCAACTAGGGTTGACTGGTTGAATTTGGACAGTTGTACGGTGTACGTTTGCCACAGATCTGTGCTTTAAAAACTGGGCTGAATTCCAACATATCGACCGGGGTGGCCAGCCAGCTAAGCGAAAATACGGCAATCGGTCCCCCGGAAATTATAGATCACAACGCGACGACCAGGATTCAAACACCTGTTGCAAGGATGATTTGAGAAGGAACAGATCTTGCGCGTGTGCATCTCCACGGGTCGAGTCCGATGCTGGCAGGCCACGAGTCTTCATCGTGCACATCGTGTCAATCCTTAGAGATCATGGCCTCATGAGGCCAAGTAAGGCAGTTGCAGGTAAATCGTTGCAAATGAATCAGTTTCAGTGGTTGCTCTGGGGTCGATCGTTCCAAATACCTAAGCCAGAAGGGTCTCGACTGGAAATGAGGTCGATGCTGCAGGGCGGGGTTCGACAAGGATAGAGTGTTTGTTCGTGACAGGCCGGAAACTATTTTTCGAAGCAAAGATAGACGAGATCGAGTCAGATCTTGCCTTGCGGGCTCTGCAAGTGCCACCCGTGCCAACAAAGCGGACTGTGGTTGAGATCGTAGACTGACTAACAACATTTAAGAGCGCCCCAAGCCACTTTAGGTCCAAGGATTGAGTCCCCAGCCTTGACCAGTCATCTTGGGTTCGCAGCGAAGCCAGGGATGCTGGGAGGGTTTGCGGGGACCTGAAAAAATGCGACTATATGCGCCAGTTCAGGGCTCTCCGACACTGACAGGGCGCCGGCCTTGGGCTTTGCAGCTGTCAAATAATAGTGACATGATGGAACAGCGCAATCAAATCCTTGTTCTGGCTCTTCTTGCAGAATCATTCCCCTTGTGCCTTTCACTGCTGATGAGGAGAGCCTGCAAAAGAGGGGGGCCTCTGGAACAACGTTAAGAGGAACCGAGAAGGAAGGCACGTCCCTAATCGTTCCCTTAACCTAAGCAGGCCACCCTTTCACGCCCAATTGAGGATAGAGACTCGCTTAGCTAGCGGTGCCCAGGCGGAAACGGTTGACGTTTGCTAGGGCCTTGCGGTAGGCTTAAGATGCCTAGGTCGTTGCCCGACTGGCGCTCGTCCGGTCAGGTGTGAGTCCCGGAGATATCACGCACCAGTAATCACAATAATGGGTCGCATTTATATGACAACATCTGCGCAGAATGGACGAAATGGGCCTCCCACAGTCTGCCACAAGCTGAAACAAAATCCATGCACAGTACTAGTGATGGTAGCTGTCAATGACCTCGACCAATGTGCATTGAGAAATCGTGGTTAGTAGGCAAACTTTTTTCATGCACACAATCGTTTCGAATTTGCTCGCCCACTCCGGCATGCCCGGGCTGGATGCCAGGGGCTTGTTCCCCCCGGTAGAAAAGAATGACTTGGCGTCCCAGAGGTGTGGTCGGGTGTACGTACAAGAAACGACAACCCCTGCTTGTCTCACGGGAAATGAGGCTAGCATCACACATATGAGATCGGCCCCCAACCTGCATCACAATAGTCACAGAAGGCCTCTCGAATTCAGCAACAATGTGCGCGTTTGCAACAGGGACAGGTCATGTAGGCTGTAGTTTTGAACAGACCGGCTCTGGGTTGTACTTTGTAGGTTTGTGGCGTCAAGTTAAGAACATTTAATGAGCAAACTGCATAGTGCACGGACTTGTTCGTATCGTATTCGTAGGCTTTATGGCTCGCAACGGAGACTCGGAATGGGCCGCCTAACGCTCGCACTGCTGTGTAGATCTCAGGGATCACATCAGGACGAGTCCAGAGGTACGGCAATTCCTTTTCCTGTTCGTATGATAAACTTCTGGACAAAACGACACATATAGTGTTTCATGAAAAGTCTTCGCTGCTTCATGAAGGTCGTCGCCTCTGCATGAGGTCTTCTCGCATCACCATGCATTGCGAAACCCCCTAGATGACCGTCAGTAACGTCATCGTCCCAGGCCACATACGGATGTACGGCAAATGTTTGCGCTAAGGGGGGAGCCCAAACTTCTGTCAGGTAATGCATATTTGTCACGGGAGCCAGATCCCCCCGACTAGCGGCTTAGCTGGCTGAACCAAGTCATCCACTCAAGGACGAGTTGACGAGGCAAGTATAAGCCCGGTTGACGTACCTCCATATGTATCGACTGCAGTAGTAGGTTTTGGTGCCGGTAGAGCCTTCCGAATATCCCTGCTGCTGGTGCTGTGCAAACTGAAAGGCTAAGATTGGATTTCCGTTCCGGGTGCGTGAGTAAATTGTGAAGAAGTTGATGGTTTCGATTGAGATACACGAAGCTGCAATCTGTCTGACCAGGAAAAGCTATAACAAATGCGCATAATCAATATGCATACTATGGTTATTGGCGAGTTCTCGGCTTATAAGGGCATACCTTGCCGCAGCACGGTGGATTTCGTCGATGAGTTGTGGCCATCGAGTCAGTCAATTTGTCGATCCAAAAGCCGAGCTCATGAAGGCCATCCATCTGTCCAGGCACCTATTGGCCTTCTGTCCAGGCACTTAGTAAGGACAGTACAGATCATCATGACGATGCGTTCCCCTGAGTACCAGAATATCCGATAGCACAGATAGGATCTGTGAAGTTGGCTTTAACGCTGGGAGGCCCGACTGCTTTGCAAAAGACACTCCTTTGAGCCACGTCCACCAATTCAATTTTGACAGGCACATATGAAGCGTGGGTCGCGCTTTTCTCCCAGCCTTCTGGAGTCTCCAACAGTCTGGCCGGCGCATCGAACGGCAGAAGACGTCCAGTTAGGCCAGTGTCGCCATCACGTAGAATAGTCTCACTTCGCTTCTGGATTCTTAGATCCCAAGTCTCCGGTAGCGGTGCTTCTTTGAAGTGGAAAGCACGGAAGAGCGCGCGCAGGAGCCATGTGCGCCTGTCCGTTGATTCAACTTCTAGCACGCCTCGTCGTTGCCTGAATTCTTGCTGGATGATGTAATTGTCCATCATTTCTTTCGTGAAAGGCAGCTCGATACTGTCCGCACGCATCCCGGGCGAAATAAGATTTTGCGCTTCAGCTCGCAAGTATGCGTCCACTTGCCAGTGTGCGAGCACATCTGTGCATCGTCGGATTGGGCTTGTGCACCGCAAATATGCCGTGCTATCCAGATAGACGTGCGGTAACGGTTCAGAGGAATTCTGCTGGAGGGGAAATCGCTTTAGTTCGTGCTGTGCCATCTTATTGAGCACAGACAAAGGATAGCCGGGCTGAGTTAATGCACCCTGGAAGCAGGCAGGAATACCTCGAGCGGCAACCCACTTTCCCGCGGACTCGCTCGCCAGGACCATGTTCATACCCGTCAGGGTGTCATCGTTCTCGCGCTCTGAGATAAGGAATGTCTTTTCCTGACGGAGACTGGAGTATTTGATAGCTGGATCGCCCAGGTAATGGTAACTGCGAAATAGACGATTAGGATCATTATCTTGCTCCACATGGTCAACGTGGACAGAAGCAGGGTATATGGTGAGTGGGAAGCTGGCATATTCAGGTATCTCGCTGCGTCGTGCTCGGCTGCGAGCCAATAACAGCTTGTGAAGTTTCTGAAATGTTTGCTGGTGCTTCCGAGCTGCCTCAAGTTGTGCCTCTGGCACTGGCTTTTCCAGATCTATGGTCGTGCCAGCCTTCTGACCGACAATGAGATGAGCCATCTCTGGTTGAGATTGGCCCAATACGGCAGCCACAGCGGCAGGTTCGAGGTTGATAACATTACGAATCATGGTTGGCCGGATCTTGATGTCCTTGACCTCGCCATTTTCTGTCATTAAAGTACTGACGGTGAGTGATGGTGCGCCTGCGCGGAGGCTCATAGCCTGTGCAAATCCTTCTGGAAACATTGGATAATATCTGGGGCCGTAGAGGGTTTGGCCCAGGCGCTCTGCCCTTTTCGAAAAGATGTGGTCCGGGCCTATAAAGGCGCTAGGATGCGCAACATGGACGTGTATCCAGTACGTTCCAGGATGGTCGTTATCAGCTTCAAGGGAATAACCATCATCCCTAATCTGCGTCGACCCGCCATCTACACAGAAGACAGGCATGTCTCCAAGATCTTGTCGTAGGGAGGCCATTGAATCTTCCAGCAGTCCGTGGTGAGGGTTCTCGGTAAGTCCAAGTTCATCGCATACTCTGTCGGACTCGGCGCAGATATCGTCGACTTCAGAAGCAGCCCTGGCCTCAGGGATTTGGAAGCCGATGTGCTGATAAGCTGAACTTGCCCACGGAGCAAGCACCCCCATCTCCTGTAAAAGGAGGCTGCCAATTTTGCGTTCAAGTCGTAACTTAGGATATGCACCAATAGCTCGTAAGATAAGAGAGCCGATTGAATGGTTGCGATTTTTCAGCATAGGCCAGGGTTCACGAACGTAACAGTCCCAAAGAAATTCGAGGATTACCTTGTCCTGCTCGGAAAAGTCTATACCAGTTTCTTTCGTAGCGATCTTGTCGTTTGAAATCGATTGAATCGAGCTGGGTCCAAGAGTGCCCGTCGTGGTGGGAGAACGCAGAGCCCGACTCTTGAGTATCAAACGTCTGGCTTTGTCGACAAACGCGGTTAAGGGGTTCCGTTCGAGGTCCTGCGAGACATTTTTCCCAAGTGCAGCCTCAGCAGCGGATTCTTGATACTGTCGCGCCCAGCCACAAACCTTCTCATTGCCCTTTACCAGTCTCCGAGGCAAAAACGTGAAAGCCTCCGCGTCACGGAGGCGAACGACAGGCTGTATGGTGTCGAACTGCTTATCCAGTGCGAGAAACACGGCAACTTGGGCGGCATAGGGTAGTCGATCCTGTCCAAGGCCGAATAGTTTCCGAAAGATATCATCGTAGAGGACGAAGACATACTTATCGTCCTGTGCAATCTGTTCGTAGATGGTGTCCAAGATTGGAAGATTCTCTCGACGGAACTCGTTGATGTCGTCGCGAAGCTTTTCAATGCGCTGTTTCAGATCGGCCGCAGCACCATGAGGCACATCATCAGCGAAGTGCCTGATTACTTTGATAGCTAGGCCGTCCTTAGTCATCTCCAGTGGCTTCACCGGAAGATGCTTCGTTATGGACTGAACCTCCGCTTCAGATGCAAATCCCCGGAAGACTGGGCACACTTCTATGTTGACCTTGTCCTCCATAACCCACCGTCCATCCTCGAGAAGGATTTGACTCTGAAAGCCGACCATGCCCAGATAGACACCGAACTGCGGGCGACCCTTGACCATCTTCGAACGGATGTAAAACAGATCGCCTATACCAAGACGCATACCCCACGCCCCTTCAGCTCCCCCGTACTCATCAAGCTCCTCTTCTGGTTCACGTTCATCATATGGTGTCTCTTCGATGAATAAAGACTGTGGTAGTGTAGACAGCCTCGCCGGACTGTTGTACCGTGCTTCAGCATTTTCAGCCTGGTTTCTCTGATTTTGCAGGCTCCATGCTCGAAGGTGATCACGAATGACAGAGTTCTCTGTGGGTTTCTGTTTATAAGTTGGACCCGGGGGTTCAGGTATAGAGTCGGGCGGCGCAACGGAAGTGGTAGGACTCTGTGATGTTTGTGCTTGGCTTCGTAGTTTGCCCGTCAGGCTCAAAGATCTTGCGCTGTTCGATGGTATGCATCGTGCCCTGGCTGCATCGCCTCTGATGGTGCCAGTGGTACTGTCATTCTTTCGTTGCAGGAGAGTCGCGAATTGACGACGCAGGTGGCGATGGCATGCTGGGCAGACATAGAGTGTTTTGTAGAGGTTCAAGGTGCGTATTTGAGTTCCTGACGTCCACATATCCTAAAATGGTCTGGTCTATGCAGGGTAAGATGCGATCGCAGGGACGCCGACTTGATGTGGACAGGACTGATATCGAGAAAGTAGATTGGTGAACGTCGCGTCTTGCGTACTGCGACTGCGGCGTCTCTATCCAAAAATTTCTCCGCATCAAAAAGTCGGACCAAGTTGTTTCTCCAACTGGAGTTTAGTCAGCACTTGACCACTGAATGGCCTCTTCATTAAACATCGACGTCTTCCCCAGGCTGCGTTACGGGCGGTGAGTCAAAAGGTCTCGTCCTCAGTACACCATATCTTGTACACGCATTCTAAATTGTTCTGAACAGATGTTCCAGCAGTCCTCTGACCAGACATACACAAACAGCTTGCTACTGTCATCATGCCTATGCTCCAGCAGCCCGCGAATCAAATCAAACTAACCAACGTTTCCCTCGTGCGCTACAAGAAGGGCAAGAAACGATTTGAACTTGCATGCTACAAAAACAAGTTACTAGAATACCGCTCTGGCACGGAAACAGATCTCGACAATGTCCTGCAAATTCCTACCATTTTCCTCAATGCAACCAAAGGCGAGACTGCACCCAATTCTGAGCTGGTAAAGGCTTGGCCGCCTCCTTCGCAAGCCTCGGAGCCGTCGCACGGGGGGAAATCAGGTGGGAAAGGCGGCAAGAAGGGAAAGGGCAAGTCGGCGGACGAAGGCGACCCCGAAAAGTCATGGAAGGACGCTATCATTGAAGAGATCCTGAAGAAGGGAGAGATCCAAGTCAACGCCAACGAGCGGAAAGAGCTATTGGACAGGATGGAAAGAGAAATAGTGGAAGAAGTCGCCCAAAGACTGGTCGACCCTCAGACGAAAAGAGTATACACGACAGGCATGATCAAGAAAGGTTTAGACGTTCTATCCAAACAAGGCGGGCATGCACCACCACAAGACTCGCTCGGGCACAAACTAGGCAAGCTAAATCTTGGAGAAGGAGCCAGGAAAGGAGACAAATCCAGCGAAACGAGCGGTCAAGCAACTCCAATGACCGACGACGACTCTACGGAAACCGCAAAAGCGAAGAAGAGTGATATGCCGATGTGGACGGGTGTAGTGACGACAAAGTCAGTCAAGCAGCAAGCACTGGAGGCCATCCGTGCCTTAATTGCCTGGCAACCTATACCCGTCATGCGCGCCAGGATGAGGCTTCGAATCACCTGCCCGACAAACATAGCGAAACAAGCTACGAAGTCGAAAGCCGCCAGCACAGAGGACGATGCGGGCGCCGAGCAGAGCAAGAGCACAGGGACTATCAAGGACCGAATATTGTCGTACATCGAGCAGATTGAAAGCCAGGAGATTCTTGGAGACGACTGGGAAGTGATCGGCTTCGTCGAACCAGGTGCATTCAAGGCACTGGGAGAGTTGTGTTCCGCCGAAACAAAAGGCAAAGGGAGACTTGAGGTTCTGGATATGGCCGTCACACATACCGACGAATGAAGCTGTTTGGGTCGACGTCCATCCGTCTGATCTTTTTGCTGTTGGTACCCGTGTCTGGTCTATAAAACCAGGACTGTGACCATACGGCGTCCAAAAGAACTACCACACAGTGTCGGAATTGGCGGCTCCCCTACCATGTAGCGGAGAGAGCTGCTTTTCAACTCGTTCAAATCCCGTGCTTCTATCAGGAAGTGCCTCTCGAGCAAGAGAAAATTAACTCGTACACGTCACCACGGCATCTCTTACCAAAATCGCAGACCGCAGTATCTTCCGGCATAATGATGGTCAACGTCGATAAGAGAAGTGATGCTCACGATCTATCGGGTCAAAACACGGAGCAATCACTTCGATCGCGTGATCAAGAGGATGGAACATGTGATGCAGCTTCATGCAGCTAGGTTATGTTGCTGCAACGTGGTCGGAAAGGGTCGTTCGAGCGAGCATTTGAGCGAGCAAATTCCGTGAACAGCTGGAGATGGAGTACAGCCATGCAGATAAGAACTTTTATGGCGGGAATGGGTAACAGGCACGGTGGGGGCAAACACATGCTGCAGGTACGAACACATGTGGTGAAGATATTGAGAAAAGGTGTGATTGATTCAGCCCACCACTCAGGGACAGCATATTCTAGGTATGCGGTGTCCGTATATCATAACCTTGTCCAAACGGTACCGTACCGCGACTCTACCGTATAGAATTGTAGTTTTCTCGAAACCGTGTCAGGATCCATATCCTGCAATGTAGATCCTCCGCCCAGACGTCCAGTCCAGGATCACAAAACTCCAGCTCCCAAATGCTAATATGCTTCATCACAAAAAAGGTCCCATCGCAAGGACGTCTTGATAGTCGTGTCCCGTGGTCCAACAACCATGTCAGACCATAGTGTTTAAGTTTTATATATGTTTATACACATGGCGAAAACTGTTTGTCGGTACAGTATTTGGTGTCTTCCTCAAGCAATGGCGCGCCGCCGTGTCGGCATCTGATATTCTTCGTGGGCGAAGATTTTGGGCTTTAAAGACGCACGAGTCATAGCTTGCTCGAGCTCCTCGACGGTAAACGGCGTGTCGTGGGCGGTCATCTGCTTTGTGAGGACGATGTCGGGCATATCCATGCCAATGCCACTGTCCACCAGTTTCATATTGCGCTCGGCAGGTGCAGAGGCCACTGCAGTGGTGTGGTTCGATATCGATGCTAGAAAGTTTGTTAGCCATAGGCAAATGCAACGAGAACGAGGAATAAGCATACTGCTTGCAGTCTCGATATCAAGAGCTGTGCTTGCGGAAATGCTCGCAGTGCCTGAGCTGCTGATGCTGCTGTCCGCATGTGCTTCTGTCCTCAGATTCGAGCGATGTACGTCGAACGAGGGTCGTCTACTGGGGGCTCGGCTCGTCGCTCTGCTCTGCGCTCGGCTGGCCATCCGGCTCGCTGCCCGACTCTGTGCGTTTGTGCCTCTGGGAGAGAATGTACCGGATAAGGCAGCGGAGCTGCGTTTCTTGGCAAGTGAAAAAGCGTCGGCGAGGGAGAAAGCGGCTAGACTGGCAGCGTGCTCCGGGTCGACTCTGCCTTTGTATTTTGACTTGGGGATTTCATTGGGTTTATAGTATTCGATGTCCGTACGGTCGGTATAGTATTTTTCACCCGTGGGCGAGCAGTCTGGGAAGCTGCTCTTTTTCGCAGAGGAGGAGGAGAATGTCTTCCGTAACTTTATTCGGAGGCCCATCTTGTCGAGGCTCTTGAAATGTTATCGAATCGTGTTAAGTTTGAGGGCGGAGTTCGTCCGGCGAGGTTCGATATGCAGCATAGAAGACCTGAGGGTGTGGCTTATCTTCGAGGTCGTTCCTTCGTATGGCTGTCGGTGGTTGTTTGCTTCGTCGTTTGTCGTAAGGGAAGGTCGTGTCACATAGGTTTGATGCAGAAAAGAAGACAGGGAGGATTTCACGGAAGGATATCCATCCTAAATCAGAGATATGGGGAACGGGTAGCCACCGGCATATCAGTTCGGTTGCCAACCAGAGACTGGAGAGTGACGAAGCAGTGGACAGATACTCTGGGTCTGGATACAAAAGCAGTGGGGGCCCGGGGACTGTGGACAAACCTGGCGCCGACGTCTGGGATAAGACGGTCGTTGCATGAGTGCAACGCAAGATATGCGTGATTGTGTATCCACATCCAAACATCATCTTTATCGCAGTCTTCAGAAGTTGTAACATGGAGGATCCATAGGAGGCAAAGAGGTGAACTTGACAGGCCAGAAACAGCAGAAAATAAGCCTGGCACTATCCGGCCATTCCGCCATTGTGCCTCCCATAGGCTCCTTAGCCACTTCTAGGCCTGTGCTCCGGGCGGCGGAGCGCTAAGGAAACCCTTATTGGGCGACCGTCTAACATTTCGGTGGGTTCTTGATCCTCCTATGCTACCTCACTATCCCTATTATTTCAATCTGCTTTCAATTTCTCCGTTCTCCAGTATTGTCCAAATATGCACAGTCACAAATTGGGGTTACGGAGGTGCCAGGGACACCTGCATAAGCAATATATGAGGCATGCAGAACTCACCAGATGGTCAACAGTGATGTACTTTGATTGTCAGGGCGCATGCGATCTGCACCTCATGTCAGTCAAAAGGAACGTGAGTGTCACCTTCTAGAAGACACTCGACCAGGGGTCTCGGCCCTGATACTGACCGTGACTGGCTGATTGTAATGGCAGCTTGCATGTTCCTTGCATTGGGGTCGGCCTGGCCGTGCTAAAGAGCGTGGCATGTTGACCTGTAGGATCACCCTATGGTCAGCGTGCGTACTACACAATCGGGTGATCTCGCACAACCCCGACCGATGTGCATGAATTCGTAGATAGGCTAAATAAAAGACCCGTCGAGCGCCGTGTTTTCCTGATAAGCGACCCGTGCCCATGTGTACACCTGCCCTTTTGCACCTCCTTTAGCTTCTCGAAACCCGGAAAACACATGCTAATCCAGTACCCAAAGATAAGGATGAGGTTAACAAAGTCAACAGCCATTCGGTGGTCTATCCTGCTCTAGCCATGCAAGCTGGTAGCGTGCCTTGTAAATGAAAAGCTCGATAAGGCAACAGAGGCACGAGGCCTCCTTAATTCCGGGTGGCAGTGGTGGCAAAGCAGTCCACAGTGGCACGGTCTTGCCATGTCGGCGTTGACTCGGCATCTGTGATCACGTGTAGAACGACGACCAGAATGAGGTCGTCACGTGAGTGACAGAAAGAGGATGTCGTCATTAGATCACGATCTTGATTCTTCGGTCGTTTGCAAGCCAAATAATTGATGTCGCCGAACGCGTGGAACCAGGTTCAGTCTCACCATTCAGACCTCGTTATATTGCTCCATAAGTAGGGAACAGTATCTTGCGTTGCATTTTTGGTCAAGGTTTCTCCAGAACGTCGGAAAAGTGGGCAATGATGTGCAGCTTGCCAGCTTTTAGCGAACATATTTCTCGGTTAGCGACACGAAGCTGACCACACATATCAAGGACGGCTGTGTTATGGTAACATACTACATAGTATTGGCTTGGGACGATGACTTCATCAATATTACTTCTAAACCTGGAGAACTGACTTGCCAGTGGTCAACTAACCTCAAGAGAGTCAATGCTGATATTTCACACCTTCACTGCTCTACCCAGTAGGTGAAATCGCAGGTATTGGTCGAATGGGCATCATGATCTACCTCATATTGTGTTGTGTGGCTTGTACCATACTTGCATAGTAACCGCAAGATTGACGTACCATTGCACCGAGCTTGTGACCGTACTCCGCAGCTTTGCCCTGATTCCAAGGTCGTTTGGCGTTTTTGATGTAGGACGTGCAACCAAAAACCGATGACGCAATGCCAAACACAATGGTGCAAGCAACCTCATCAGGAGCTTCACCGCGTCCTCACCTCTTCGAATGAAGATCTTGTCCATATGAGGCATTGTTCACATTTACTTACAGTTGTGTGTCACTGATTCCTCCACTTCGAGGTAGGCAGGCGACGAGTATGGATACGATCAAATCACTACTGTGAGTACTGATGATGAAAGTCTAAAGTGATCTACCAGTAGCCTGACCAAGTTGTATGGAAATAGTAACAAGGAAGTGGCTGAAGATTCGAACAAGACGAATACATCTGCCAGACTGACTGGCCAAGGTTCACACTTTCACAAGGACGATCAGAGTGAACCTTCTTCGTCTGGCTACGTCCAAGGTATGTTCATTCTTCTCATCACTCTTTGCATCACACTCATACCTCTTAGGCACAGACGCAAGGCAACCCACAGGGCCTACCTCTAACGAAGAACTCGGTACTGTTGCCATTGGCGGTACATCCACATATCGCAAGCACCATCTTCCCAAGGGAGATACAGTAGGCAGCGTCATCGACCCAACCTCAACCGATCCTACCACATACAAGATGCCCGAGCATACATATCAAGCGAACACTGGGGTGCCGGCGGGATCAGCTGGAACGGCGGCCACCTTAGCCTTCAGAGACTTGGACCCAACCGGTATGGAGGCACATCTTGATGAGGTTTACGCAATATACTGACCCGTATTAGCTTCACAAATTCCAGGTGCATTTCCCGGAGATGAATCCTTGTCCGCCGACTCTACACGCGGAGATACGTCTGCTACTACTGGATCTGCTGGATATGGATCCTCAAGAGAACGATTCGGTACAACTGGCGATGAGACTTCTACTCGTGAGGGTGCTGGATACGGTTCTTCCACAGAGCCGTTTGGCACAACGGGCACACAAGATGAAACGGCTGGAGGTGCCGGCTATGGTACATCCAGAGAGCAATTTGGCTCAACTGGCAGACAGGACAATACTGTTGGAGGCTCCGGCTATGGAACATCCAGAGAGCAATTTGGCTCAGCTGGCAGACAGGACAATACTGTTGGAGGCTCCGGCTATGGAACATCCAGAGAGCCATTAGGTACCACTGGTGTCGAAGGTGCTGCTGCTGGTTATGAAGCATCGAGAGAGCCGTTCGGTACAACTGGCGGTGAAACTACCACTTCTGGGGATGCTGGATATGGAACGTCCAGAGAGCCATTCGGCACAACTGGCGGCGAAACTGTTACCGGTGGCCATGGTGGGTACGGATCATCAAGGGAGCCATTCAGTTCAACTGGCGCACAAGATGCAACTGCTGGGAATACTGGAAGTGGAACATCAGGAAAACCATTCAGCTTCTATAATGCTACAACCGTTGGGGACTCGGACCTGGGGAACACTTCTTCAACTGCCGATCGATCAATCGGCTCCACCACTGCGGCTGGCGAGACAAGCAATTCAGGAACTTTCGGCAAAATCTTGGGAGCTGTGGGATTAGGTGGCGCCGCTGGCGGTGCCGGAGCTGCGGCCTCAAGAGCTGGTGAAAGAGACCAGGTACACACCCAATCTCAGCCAACCACTACCACAGGCGTCGACTCTTACACTGCCCCTACACAGTCAGGCACATCGGCAACTTCCGGCCAGTCAGCCTCCTCTACAGGTCGCGACTCCTATGGTGGTCGTACACAATCAGGGCCCTCATCTTCCCACTACCGCAAAGAAAGCATCCCTACCACCGCGTATCCTGCAGGTATCAACTCTCCATCGCCTATCAATCCTCCAGTAGGTGGCACGACCGAGGCAGTAGATGACTCTGATCGTCACCACCACACCGGCCGCGACGCTGGTCTAGCTGCAGCAGGCATCGGCGCAGGTGCTCTTGGCGCACATGAGTACGAGAGAAATCGACCACAACGTGACGACTCTGCAAGTCAGTCTGCTCCAAGATCAACCGGGCAAACGACTTCCACAGCTGGCTCTTACGCCCCTGCCACAACCAGTTCCGGTCTAGGACGTGATACTACCAACATCGGCGAAAACGATTTCGCGGCTCCATATGACACAGCCGGGCCTGGTCCCGAAAGAGACACTGGGTATGGTAGGACTGCAGGCGCTGCAGGCCGAGGTGCTGGTGCTGATCCTGCTCGGCCAGCGCAAGACGATCGTCATCTGGGACGTGACGCGGCTATTGCTGGGGTTGCAGGTACCGGCGCCGCAGCCTATGGCGTGCACGATCATGACAAAGACCGTGCCGAGCCTTCGACCCAATCACAGCAAACAGGCCAGTATGGCTCTGGCCGTGATGCTTATGGAAGCGCGCCTACCACTCAGTCGTCTCAAGGAAACCAGTACGGTTCTGGTCGTGACGCTTATGGAAGCGGGCCTACTACTCAATCATCGCAAGGAACCCAGCACGTTTCTGGCGACGACGTTTATGTGCCCACTTCTCAGCGAGGACAAGATGAGCGCCATTATGGCCGCGACGCCGCTATAGCTGGAGCCGCAGGTACTGGAGCTGTAGGTGCCTACGAATATGAGAGTCATCGTCCGGAGCAGACCACCAGTTCTGGCCGCGACGTTTATGGATCCGAGCCTACTACCCAGTCATCTCAAGGGAACCAGTACGGTTCTGGTCGCGACGCTTATGGAAGCGAGCCCATTACTCAGCGAGGACAAGATAGTCGCCATTATGGCCGCGATGCAGCTGTGGCTGGAGCCGCAGGTACTGGAGCTGCAGGTGCATATGAATATGAGAGGCATCGTCCAGAGCAAACCACCGGTACTGGCCGCGACGCTTATGGATCCGAGCCTTCATCTCAGGGAAACCAGTACGGTTCCGGCCGTGACAACTATGGAAGCGACTCTACCGCTCAACGAGGACAAGATGATCGTCATTATGGACGCGACGCTGCTGTAGCCGGAGCTGCAGGGACCGGTGCGGTGGGTGCATACGAGTATGAGAAGCATCGCCCAGAACAGACCACTTCTTATGGGCGCGACGTCTCGGGAAGCGAGCCCACTACTCACAGAGGACAAGGCGATCGTCATTATGGCCGCGACGCTGCAGTAGCAGGTGCAGCAGGCACAGGAGCGTACGAATACGAGAAACATCGTCCAGAGCAGACTAATACTTATGGCCGTGACGTTTCTGGAAGCGATCCTACCACCCAATCATCTCAAGGCAATCAGTACGATTCTGGCCGTGTCGGATATGGAAACGAACCTGCTTCTCAGCGAGGACAAGATGATCGTCACCTTGGACGTGACGCTGCTGTAGCCGGAGCTGCTGGTACAGGCGCGTACGAATATGAGAAGCACCGTCCGGAGCAGGCCACTGGCGTTGGCCGCGAAGACCCTGCCACCTCCACCAGGGATACCAGAACCGCCGCTCCGGCTTCTGAGAAAGCCACAAGTCGCCAGCAGGCAACTGAGCCCGAGAAGGAGCAGAGACACACTGGTCGTGATGCTGCACTTGCCGGTGCCACTGGTGCTGGTGCAGGTGCACTTGGAGAGCATGAGTACAGCAAACATGAGGCTGAAAAAGCCGAGGCTCAGAGACAAAAGGATCTGGCTGAACAAGAGGCCGCGCGTCAAAAACAGTTCGAGAAAGACCAGAAGGCTGCTGAGAAGCAGGCACATAAGGAGGAGAAACAGCATGCCAAACTTGAAAAGAAGATTCAGAAAGAGCATGAGAAGGATGAGAAGCAACATCACAAGGAGCTTGAGAAGGAGGAAAAGCACCATGACAAGGAGGCTGCTGGTGCCGCCGCTGCCGGAACGGGTGCCGCTGCCTATGGCGTCGATGAGCACGACAAGAAGAGAGACAATAAAAATCTTACCCGGGACGAGCAGGCGCTCCACGAGCCACATTCTGGCAACCAGCAGAGAAGACATGAAGCAGAATCACTTGGGACCGGTGCTTACCCTGGTGGCGAACGTGAACGCAATGTAACATCTGAAGATACGGATCGCACCCGTTTGCACAAAGATCCGCCGCAGCAGAAGAAAGAAGGTTTCTTCAAGCGCATCTTCAAGTCACGCAAGAACAAGGATACTGGCGAGGACGAGGATTACAGCACAGACGAGGAAGACACCACACACCATCATCGCGGTGCCGAAGCAGCCGGCGTGGGCGGTGCTGGTCTGGCTGCTGCAGAGGCTGATCGTCACCATGAGCGCAATGCAGTTCATGGTACAGCGGGAACTGCAGGTCAACACGCAGGCCAATCTTCTTACGAAGCACAGAGCGGTGGTTTGCAAAAGCCCTCGTACAATCCTTTCTCCAAGCAGGACCCTACCGTGATGGACGTGCCAACCACTTCCAACCGTACTGCAGACACAAACCTTGGGACAGGTGTCGGTACGAACCAGTACGACACTGGTTACGAAACTCGACCAGGTGAGACAGGCACAGGTACCCGATCTTAGCGCCGCCAACGAGGAAAGATAGGTGCCGGTCAGGGTGCGACTGGAAATGGAGCTGCAGCGGGAGCCAGCCACAACCCAGATGGAAAGCATAATAGCAGCCAGCAGCAGGGAGGATTCTTCCACAAGATTGGCAACGAGCTGAAGCCTCTTCCAGAAGAGCACCACTATCCACGTTATCAACACTCGCATCCTGCGCGCGAGTAAATGAGCTCCCGCATGGTCGACGTAGTGTTGCTCATCTTGCAATGTGCTCACTGGGCTCAATGCTCAATTGATACTCCTCTCTCTTTCTTCTCACATGATACCACATCATCCGTCGGCTTGCTGGGATTTGCTGTATGCGTACACGACATGGGCGCTGTGGAGACTGCTTTACTTCAATACCGACCATACCTAAGTAGCTGAGTACTTAATTTAAATCCTAATAAATGCATGAGTCTGCCGCAGTTGTTCTGTCCTTGAAGAATGTCTTCCGTTCCAAGAGAACCCGACTGAGTGTCTCGCCGTTCTCGGATCCAGCAAGCCTGTTTCCAGAAAGTGGCACTGTCTGACAGGGCGTACATCGACGTATAAGTTCAAGCTCCACCAGGTTCGCGACAACGAGTGCCCTGACTCCAAACTAGGTACTCTGTATGGTAGCGCTAATGTCCTTGCCATTGCCAGAGGGTAAGGCTATCTCGGTGCGCGCGAAATTCTCCCAGGCGACAACGAAGAATACACTTCTAGTTTCATAGAATTTCATATCTAGATCATATTCTGAACTAGTCTTCTAGCGCTCCTCGCATTCGTTCCTTTTTCCATCCTCCTCGAAGACGCAGCTCTGGGATATAATACAATACGGTGCAATCTTCACTGCAAGCCCCCATATTCCCTGCCAACTCCGCAGTTTGAAGTAAAGCAGCAGAATGCACGCTCAATGTGAAATACATAAACGGTGTAATGGTGAGGCGGAAAGCATTTTCTCCCGCTGTACGCACGCCATGTTCACCATCACCAACGTTTCCTCTCCTTTTCTCCGACAAATGGCAAAGAGGCAAAAGAACTCATTCATCCTCATCAGCATGTTGTTCACGTGCCCTCTTGACCTTGCCATCTCCAGCTTCTCTGGCAGCCGCAGAGGCCGCAACAGCAGCATCTCGAGCGCGTTCCTAACGACTTCTCTTGGTGTACAGCCGGGCGGCAATGTTCATGCTCCAGAGTTCCTGGAACAACAGCTTCGCAGCATATGGGATATGGATCTGACTGATCTTGTTCTTGTTGTTGCAATTCTTGCATTCGAACGTGTTCTTCTTGAGTTTGACGATGACTGTCATCAATCCGCAGATGTCGCATACATGCACTCTGAACGGATCCGAGACATCGAACAGGCGCTCCTTGAGGAACGAACTGGCGCCGTGGGCAATCATACAATCGCGCTCCATTTCTCCGAAACGCAGACCACCGTCTCGCGCACGACCTTCGACGGGCTGGCGGGTGAGAATCTGCGTAGGACCACGAGCACGAGAGTGGATCTTGTCGTCGACCATGTGTCGCAGACGCTGGTAATACGTAGGGCCAAGGAAAACTTGGGCAACCATCTTGCGGCCCGTGTGTCCGTTGTACATCACCTCGAAACCACGGGACTGGTAGCCCATTCTGCGAAGAAGGTCGGAGATCTGAGTGACTGTGACTTTGGTGAAAGGCGTGGCGTCGCCTTCATCACCACGTAATGTGGCGACTTTGGACAACTGACACTCGATCAAATGGGCAATTGTCATTCGAGAGGGAATAGCGTGAGGATTGATGATCAGGTCAGGTACAATACCTTCTCTACTGAAAGGCATGTCTTCGTGACGGTATGTGATACCAATCGTACCCTTTTGACCGTGCCGGGATGCGAATTTGTCGCCGATCTGAGGAACCTTGGTTGTTCGCACTCGCACCTTGGCGAAGCGGTGACCTTCTGCGGTAGTGGTAAGCATGACTTGATCGACAATGCCTGACTCTGTGGACCGAAGTGGTGTCGACACGTCGCGCTTGATGTGCTGTTTCTGTCTTTGGCCAAGTTCTTCAGCGTCGGGCGCCATGGGCGCTGTCTTGCCCATGATAATATCTTCACCACTGACACGGACACCTGGAGCGACGATACCGTCATCGTCAATCTTGTCATATGTACCGTGCTTGAGACGGAGAGTATCGGATCTCAATGGCTTTTCGAACTGTTCTACAACCGAATGTCCCACACTCTTTTCTTGATCTTGATAGGCACGGTAGAACAGCGACCTGAAAAGACCACGGTCGATTGAGCTTTGGTTCATAATGACGGAATCTTCCTGGTTGTAGCCCGAGTAGACGGCGATAGCCACGATGGCGTTCTGTCCAGCTGGAAGTTCTCGGAACTTCAGGTAGTCCATCGACATTGTTCTGGCTAGAGGTTTCTGAGGATAGTACAGAATGTTCGCCATCGTCTCCATGCGCTGGTCGAAGTTTGTGAGGAAAACACCCATGGCTTGCTTACCCATAGCAGACTGGTAAGTGTTACGGGGTGATTGATTGTGGTCGGGGAAAGGGATGATGCTTGCGCACACACCCAAAATCATACTTGGGTGGATCTCGCAGTGAGTGAAGGTATGTGAGAAAGGGTTGAGCAGGGGATCATTCCTCCTAAGCGGATCTTCCTCGCTCTCGATCTCCATACCTAGCCATCTCGCCTTCGAGTCGGCCAACGCCTCGGGTGTCATGACCAACATGGCAGTCTCTTCTTCTTCGGCGTCAAGATATTCCACCACGCCAGATTCGAGAAGGTCTTGCCAGCCATAGGGCTTGACTTCGTCGTTAAACTGGAAGCCACTCTCTTTCAAGTAGGCTGTTTGGTCGAGCTTATTGATATGTTCCTTGTTCAAGACCAGGTTTCCAACATTCTCCGACGACCGATCTGTCTCGACGACGAACAAGGGTCGCACAATCCTTCCAGAGTCACCAGAGATCTTGAACTCTTTTTCACGGATATCCCAGACCAGACTGACTTGAGAATCGAAAACACCTTTCCTACGGAGTTTGCGCAGGTCATCGACTAGACGTTTGGGATCCCGCAGAACGACGGCGAACCAGACACCATCAACGAAAACTTTAGTAGCTTGCGGATTGAGGCGAGGCTCCCAATCTTCCAACGCTTCTACGTGTTTCGTTAAGACGTAGTTGACCAGAGGACCAGTCTCGTAGGAATTCGTAACCATAGACATGAGTGACAAATTCTTGACCAAACCACAAGCTTGTCCTTCAGGAGTTTCGGCCGGACACACATAACCCCAGTGAGTGTTGTGTAACTGACGTGGTTTAGCGATTTTACCTTCTCGACCAATTGGCGCGTTGGTTCGACGAAGATGTGAGAGCGTTGATGCAAAGGTATATCGACTGAGCACTTGAGACACACCAGCTTTGGCCTTGTCGAGTTTCTTTTGATCACCCCAGTTGCCAGTAGCCAAAGAATACTTCAGGCCACTGGTGACGATTGGGTGCTTGAAACCAGCCATCACATTGATTGGCTGGCCTGATTCCACACGCTTCTGCATGTACCGGTAGAAGTCCTTGGTCGCTTTGTCGAATTGCAGACGGAAGAGATTGGTCATTAGTGGTCCAGCCAGGTCCAATCGTTTCTTACCGAGATGGTCTCGATCATCTGGTTCTGCGCGTCCAAGAGCACATTTCAACAGGCGGTTGACCATGTAACCAAGGAAGAAGGCTTTCCTCGCAGTAGCATCGGGACCTTGTCCAATGTGTGGTAGAAATTCCTTCTGCAGGATGTCCGTAGCATGTTTCTGTCGCTCATGGGCCTTGAGTGTCGGAACGTTACCACGACGGGCAATGAAGTCTCGTGCGACATCAGCGCCTTGTATAGCTTGACCCTCCTGTAGCGAGCCCATCAACATATCCATCATTTCTTTGTCACTTTGATCGAAGCATATCTTCTCCAAGATATCTGCATCAGAGACAATATCCAAGGCTCGGAACACTATCACAAGCGGTACGTCTGCTTTGACGTACGGTAGCTGGACTCTGATGGGGTTATCGATCTTGGTACCTTCGGGACCGTCGACTCTGCGGAAGAGTTTTACCGTGCATTGGGACATCATTCGAGCGCCACGGTCGATGACTGATCTGATTTCGGCAAGATGTGTGAAGGGAGCCGGTGCAGCTTTCTGGAAGACCTGCACGATATTGCCCGCACTTCGTTCTTGGGCAATGAGGACTTTCTCACTGCCATTGATGATGAAGTAGCCACCCTGGTCGTACGGACATTCTCCCCATGCGAAGAGATCTTTATCGCTTTGGAATCTGTCGCTCATGAGATGGCAGGTCATACTTCTGACCATGATCGGTATTTTCCCTATGTACACCTCTTTTTCGCCTTCCTCATTCTCGTCTGGATCTGTGCTCTCTCGCCAAAACAGCTCGGTGCCATCATCCTTCATCACCCCTTGGTCTACGTTTTCTTCATCCCACGGTCGCTCTTTCGCATAATATGTTTTTCTTGTCATTTTTACGAAGACAGGGCTCGCGTAGGTAAGACTTCGTAGTCGGGCTTCGTGAGGCATACAGTCGGTAGTAACACCGTCGCCTTCCACCATGTTGGGTTTGCTGAGCGTGACTTTCCCAAACTTGACTTCGTGTCTCTTGATGACCACTGGATTCGGGTCATCTTCGTCGACATTTTGCGCATGATCGAGCGTAACGCCTCCCTTCTCGTTGACCAGATCTTGTAATCCCGATCTCATGAAATGATTGAAGGAGTCGATTTGCATGGACGCGAGTTTCTTAATGTCAAAGAATGAACTGATGACTTTCCAGCAGTCTTCAGAGGTGATGTCCTGGTCAGCCGCCTCATCCCCATAGTAGCCGTCGGCGTCTTCGTAGTCCGCCATGATGAACGCGGTCGGCTACAGTTGAGTGAGAAGAGGATGAAGTTGTCCAGAAGTCCTGGAAACTTTTGGTTTGAGTTGCCTCCTGCGCGCGACTCGGACTTGAATAAGCGCAGGCGGCGAGAAGGGGCCATTCACTGTCTTGGCAGGTTTGGCCCATTTACACGTGAACATTGGTGCAGGACACAAGGCTGTTTCCAGGAAAAGTGGCACCGTCTGACCTGGAGTATATCGACCCTATAACTCCAATGTCCAGCTGGTTGGCGACAGTGGGTGCCTTGACTCCAAGATCGTAAGGGTCTACGGTAGAGCTGATGCTCTTCTCCTTGCCAAAGGCTAACGCTATCTCGTTGTGTGCGGAGGCCGTTCGGATAACAATGAAGAATAATACCTACTTGAACCTGAAGAGCAACAGCGGTCAGACAGTGCCACTTTGTCTCGAAACCGGCTGGAACAGAAGGACAACAATCAAATTGCAACCTAGATACAGCCTTAGCCATGCTTTGACAGTCTCACGTTCAACTGGGGACATCGCAAGCGAAGTCGTGCATATGCTTGAGTGCTACGTCTAACTACAGGAGCTCCACGTATCCCAGAATTGAGGTTGGATGCGATTCCCGATTCCCGTGCAGAAGTTCCCCATACGTGTCTCTCTGCCCACCTTATATACGTTGTGTTGTCGCCGTTTGGACAGCGGCAATTGTCACCCTCTCAGCCACGGACCGATGAATGCGTAGGTCTCGTTGACTCTGCTTTCCGGACAACGTCTTTGTGGCTATTTGTGGTCCAAAGTGCCTCCAGTTTCAATGATATCATGACCACGCTCTGCTTACAGACCTCACAACGTGCAGCTACGCGCGTATGCTCTTTTCAGGACAGCATGTTGGCCAATGGCAAAGGAAATGCGACATTTCGACAGATGCCCAATGCAGGTCATTCATGAGTAGGTAATGGCGCTTACACTGATCTTACGTGGACACGAGATGGCTATTCCGCCCAGGAGCTTACCTGGTACTTCCATGAACCATTGAGAATATAAACAAGAGTGCCGTGGAGCGCCTCTACTGTTGACTAGAAGCTTTGAATTCTACCACAGAGTCGGCCTTGACACTCACCATAACTGCTTCCATCTCATTTCCACAATACTCCCACAATGCAAGGTCATTGTAACTGTGGAGCGGTGACCGTTGAGGTCAATGTTCCTCACAATACCGAACACAAGGGGATTGTCTGTCACTGTCGCAATTGCCAGAAGTCTAGTGGCGCAGGTGTGTTATCGATGTTGTCACATCCGGGTGTTTGTGACAGAGGACCTGATGTATCGTGTCTAAGGTGGTGCCTATCTCCTGATGTTTCCGCTATCCGACATCACGTTCAATGGGCCTATAAAGCACTATTTGGACAAGAACACCGACAGCGGGCGTCATGTTCACCGCCACTTCTGTGACATATGCGGCTCGTAAGTCGAAAACTCTGTTGCGTGCTCCTATTTGCAACATTCGAAGCCCAGAGAATCTGAAGGCTGACAACGGTGTTCTTCACAGGCCAATCTATGGACTTCTCAAGGAGGTCATGCCTGGCACGGCTTGTGAGGTTGACCGCATGTATGTTGAGTTCGTGACTGACTTCTGTTTGATTCAGTGCTGAGGACGACATTGTTCGATGAGTTCAAAAAGTCGCCCCCGATCCCAAATGCGGAGTTGTTTGTAAAAGATCGTTGGTCCTGGGACCAAGTCCTTTCCGGAGCCCAACAGTGTTCAGCAAATACGTGAAGTATTTGCTGAACACTTTCGGTCATAAGCCAAGGTTTCAGGCCACGAAGTCATCGCGAGCCTCTTTGGATGACTGGAGTCCAAGTACTTTGGTCCATGCTCCTGGTCGCTTCAGTGCGGGAGCAGAAGACGCCGCAAACGCTGGTCTGGGTCGCGAGACCCAGCCTTGTTGGTGTGACCGTGGAGTGGACTTGGTGAGCGCCTTCCTAGCCCATATCCGAGCTTCGAGGTCGGACAGATGGGGTGAAGGTGGAAGACGTCAACCTTCCCATGGCTTGGAGGCTTTGATTGAGCTCCCGCACATTCTGGTACATGCCGTGAACATCAAGGACATGGTGTAATAGAAAGAAGGTGTGTTCTTGAAGAACTTGGGTATCATATTATGTATTATCAAATGTCATACATTTGTTGCTGGACCCGGTTAGCTCTTTTGTAACCGTGAAACATTGACATTCATTGCTCAACGCACAATAGCAATGCTTCAAGCATCTCTTCCGTGGCTTTTGCTTCGGCACTTGCGCTCGAATCCATCCCGTCAAGCTGGTCTCGCAGGCTGCGCTCGAGCACTTTCAATCCATCCTCCCCCATAAGGACGGCGATTGTCTGCCGAGCCCCATTGTCTTCCGCCACCAACCAACTAAGTATCAATTCGAGAGCCTGAAGGGAAAACAGACCGGCGTCGAGTTGCCGAGACAACCACTCGTCAGCATGTTCTTCCGCGTCCGCAGCATCCATCTCGTCTCGCTCCTTCTGGATCTGAGTGTCAGTCTTGACAAGCCTGATCTTGTATTCCCGCCGCAGTTCGACGAGCTTGAGTATCTTCTCATAGTCGTTTTCGACAAACTTCGCCAGAGTGCGTATCCGCTCAGCAGATCCGCCCGGGAGATATCTCAGCAGGCTGGCAAGGATACCGATTAGATGCTCGATCAAAATCCGCTCGATTTTCTCACTTTTCATGAGCATGCCGAAAATCGTCTTTAGCCCGGCTGCGTCAACTAGACGCATTGAGACTGCCACTGCATTGCCTCCACTCAGCGCGTGGTCGAGGACGCGGAGTGCTCGTGCTTTGGCGAGCCGTGCTTCTCTTAGCATGATCAAACACAATTCGACACCTTCGCCCTCAACGAATTTCTCGCTGGCGAACTTCTCCTCGACACAGCATGCCAGGCAATCGAATAAGTTCTCTGCAAATTCCTCTTCGTCGGAGTCCTTTTCGGGGTCTCTCTTGCGATATATGCTCAACAATTGGAGAAGAGCGTCAACACCCTCTTTCTGCGCGAAGCGGTCTCGGTTGACTTTATTGCTCTGCAACAAGATGGCAAGGATCTCTGCTGCATATTGTCGATTTTGTCCTACCTTGCCGCGAGCGTTGGTGTCGGTTTTCTTTATCCGCGCAAGCAACCATTGCATCAGTGTGTCTTTGGATCCGACGGCTTCCAAGTTTTCTGTATCGGATAGAATATTTTCTATAACATTGAGGACATGGTAAACTCCGGACCGGTCACTTTCGTTGTTTTCGTCTAGCCGGCCTAAATTGCTTGCCAGGAGATCTACCACGTCACTCTTGATCATGGCCTGCACTAGGGTTTTCCATTGATCTTCGGTCGTGGCAGAATCTTCATCTGTGAGTTCCGCAAGTAATTCGCTGACGGCGATTGCGATGTCCGTGTTCTCGTGTGCAAGGAGCCCGACCAGGCTGCCTGCGCAGCCCAATTTGACGAATTCCTCGTACAACTCGCCATGTTCACTCAACAGGCTGAGGCCTTTTATCTCCCCATCCAAGTCAGCCTCACTCCCGACGAACTTCATGGGGTCGCTCTCGTATTTGGCGCGTAGTTCGGCGTTCTTGTTGATCTTTCGCTCGAAATTGATGGCGGTCCGGCGAAGCCAGGGAGAGTCTATCTTTTCTTCCACATCTCCATCCTCATTCTTCTCAATATAGTCGATGACTTCGCGTTCCTGCTTGGTCACTCCCCCGCCAAAGAATCGACCCTCTTCATCGTCCCCATCTTCCTCCTCTAGATCCTCGGACGGCAGCGTCGGCCCGGCTTCGACATCTTCTTCGTCGAGGACTTCGTCTTGTACGAGCGCGGCTTTGCTGCTGGATCCGTTGGACACTGAAGATTCACGCGTCCCGTTGCTCGAACTACGTGGGGAGGAGCCGTCGGTCAATTTGGAGGATTTGTTGGACGGCGTGTGAGAGAAGGCCGCGGTTGGGTCTTGAAGTTTCCGTTTCCCACCAGCACTAGGCTTGCGGAAGAGGTCGTCAATTGAGGTCATCTTCGCAAGAAGGCAAGCGTGTCAAGACATGTTCGCGTCTGAAAGATATTGCAAACCCAAAGTCCGCTGGAAAAAGGAATGTAAAGGGTATAACGATCCAAACAAGTGTTCGGGATAATTCGGTCATCCCAAATTTCTTGCTCGGAGGACTTTCCCATTGGATTGGCGGACAAACTTCGGTGACTGTGGCTTCCACCGTCCTTCAATAAGCGCTTGTTTCCTTCCGCTAGACGTCTCATTGAAGAAGCACTTCATCGACTATGACGCGATATATGAAGGCTGAGTGCGAGGGCGTCAACTCCTCGTCTCGCAAAGCCAAGATGACATGTACAAGGACTTGTCAACCAAAGATGGAAGCCTCTCTGGTGAATCATAGATTGATCAATGCTCCTCACAGCTTTGCGTACAACTCAGACACGGAATATCGACCCAGACACTGATTCGCAAAATGCAAAAACTTTGCCAGGAACTCCTGCTGAATAGGTAGGAGGTCCTGGTAAGTGAAAGCCTCAAGGGCTTTTTCCGGTCAGTTCGCTCAGTCGGACCCGGGTTCGCAGGGTCAAGGGAGGAGGAGAGTCGAGGTCTTAACGCCTTCTAGCCCGATGCTAGTTTGATAGCCTCAATTGAGACCCAGATAAGACCTAGGACTTGTTGATCGAAAAGTCGGCTGATTGTGTGGTCAGAGCGTGGACCGAACTGGCGACCAATCCCTCACTGGCGCAGGTCGCCTGCTAGATGACCTGCGCCAGTGAGGGATTGTTAACACAAATTCCGTGGGTTAAACATATCACTCTCAAAGGCCGGCAGGATCGTTGCCAAGAGAGCAACAAGAGTAGGTGAAGTCAGGGGCTGATTAAGCGGGCGAGCTTCCGGCTTATGACAGTGCGCTGCTGTCTCACAGTTCATTCTACATGGTGGACGCCCCTAAGTGCATGCGATGGTATACGGCGGTATGGCTGTGTCTACGGCATGCGAAGAACAAGGTAATGACGGGGGGTAGATTGCTTCGAGGCCTCAGCCAGAAAAGCTGAAAAGCGTGTCGTCATGCCCCATTATGTCTCATTATAGTGACAATCCTCAATGATAATCACTCGTCCACCGCTCGGCTTTCTTTCTAGCCATTTGGAGAACAACTTCTTTTGCTTCATCCACAGTCTCCAAGCTCGGGCGGCGACACTAATACTTCCGCTTGCGAACACTCTTTGCAACCTCATCGGCATCACCTTCATAATCCTTCCCCTCATGATAATCTTTCTTCCGCATCGTTCCCACTCCCATACGTACTAGCTCTTGATCGTCTTCGTCGCTGTCCTCGACATTGTACAGCATCGGCAGTACAAAACTCTCTTCCTCACCCATCTTTCTTTCCACGGTCAATACATCAACAACTTCGTCCTCTCGATCGAGCCGACGCTTCTGGTGCTCCTCTTGTGGATACGTATCGAACTCGTCCTCGCGCTCGACATACTCCACGTTCTCCGTAACTTCGGTGAAATCAGGGGCCAGCGCCGACCACTTTTGTTGTGGCTCGATGCCCCAGATCTGGATACTACCTGTTTCGATGCTCGTGCATGCCAGCATCGGACGTGCTGGATGCCATTCAATAATGGCGGGCTCCTCGCGATTTTCCAAGATTCGTAGAAGTGAATTCGTACGTAGTTCCCAAATGTAGATGTCTTTCTTCATGTAGGTGGATGCGGTAACATAGTCGGCAATACCTGTTGATGATGAATGGCTAAAGGCGCAGTGATTCCAGCGCAGACGGTTGACCAGGTCCTGGAATTTGTGTTCAGTGGTAAGAACAATGTTCTCGGCTAAGGTCGCTGGGTCGGGCTGGTCTTCTTCACTGGTGGGTTCAAAGGGTGGTGCAGTAGATGGTGTGATTAGTGATAAGTCGGGTAGGTTGATTGTGCGGATGATGCGGTCAGTGCTGTTGGCCAGGAGTTGACGGCCGTTGGATGTCAGGCGGAGTAAAGAGATGAGGCCAGGGGAGACTTTGCTGGAATGGATGATTTTGCGTGATTCAGTCTCGAGAATGTTGATGTAGCCCTTGGAAGTGCCGGTGATGATGTGATTGCCCAACACCGAGAAGATGGCGGATGTGGTGGCTTGTTTGTTTTCGGAACGCGGAATGTTGTCGCTCAAAGGCGTGGTAGGCAGGATCTTTTTGATGGGTTCAGGATTGGTGATATCCACAAGGTATGGCCGGTCTTCGAACAGTGAGGCGACGAATAAGTTGTGGTTGTAAGGATGAAGTTCGGCGGTATAAATCGGTGCCTCGAACTTCACCGTCCGTATTCGTTGTTGGGTTTGTAGATCCCAAAGGCAGGCGCGGCAGTCTTGTGATGAAGTGAGCAGGTAACGCCCATCCCTTGACCAGCTCAGACTTTGAATCTGTTTCCAGTGGCCATGGAGTTTCATGGCAACCCCGAAGGTCTCCATGTCCCTAGACGAAGTCAGGTTGTTCTTGGCAAGAAACCCACGGAGTATGGGAACATGCGTAGAATGGCTTGATGTAACTACGATGTTGACTTACCAGATAACGACCTTGCCATCGACTCTCCCTGACGCGAGATAGTCGCCTTTGCGACTAAAGCGGAGGGTGGTGGCATGGCCACATCCTGCGTTGGATCAGTCTCTTGGCCACATATTTTCATTGTCGTAGGTGGTGGCATGCAAAACACGTACTGAGATCATTTGTGAGGGCGTCTGGAGAGTCTTGTGCTAGTTGAAAGGGGTCTATTAGTGCCAAATTCATGATGTGGCTGTGATGTAAAGACAATGCCTACTGGTGCCATAGCGAAGAAATGTTGATAGAAGTCGCATGTTTCCCAATCGGTCCTTAGCGCCGCCTCGCCCCTTGCTGTTGCTGAGACTCGAGACGTCTACAGTATACAGATTAGAATTGAAGAAGTAACAGAGAACGGTATTGAGATGGTCTAGATGAGCCTCGCTCACGGGTCTATATGAATTTATCGACTATCTCGCGCACTACTTGTTGAAGTGCAGAAGGAGCGCCCGTACATTTAAGTACTGAAGTAACAATAAAGCCCTTTTCTATTGTCCTGCCTCTGGTTCAAAGATCTTGCATTGACGGCGACTTATCTGATACTATCACTGTCTAGTGCAATTCTTGACTATACCTGCCAAAATGCAGCTGTGAGAAATGAGTCAAGGACTAGTGAGAAAGGCATTGTTTGACAAAACGGATAGATGCATTCGGCTCTTTGTCTGTCGTCGCATGCAAGCTGAAGTGTCTGGAGTCACAAGTGCTTCAGACATCCACAAGCGCCTGTGTGATAAACCCAGCCGTGATTCCTTGACACAGTAAGAGCGAGAAGCATTGACTCATCAACAGCAGGCAGTTGTTGTTGCGGCTCAAATGAAAGGCAAGTTGGTCTGATATTGGCTAAACCTGTTTTGGCCTGGCGTTTGTTGGCGCCTGCGCCCTCCCTAATTGCTCTCAAAAATTCATCTGCCACCTCATACCAACTTCATCCCCTTCGATCATCACCTTCCCTCCCCAACCATCTCAACTCGACCGCGCTCACGAATTTACACGTCCCAGACGTCGAGTCGATCAGGACTCAGGAAGTTTCGGGTCAAAAATACGAGAATTGGTGGAGCGCGCAGCTACGAAGAGCGCATTGTTTTGGGTGGCCCGAGTGGGCGAAAGGTCGTTCCTGACCACATCGCGCAGCCATTTGCGCAAGAACTGCGATCATCAACGATCGTCCTGAGCAGTATCATCGTCTTCCAAGGATACACGAGCGATCATGGCGAGTCTCAATTTCCCCTACTCGAGCGCGCCTCTGCGCACCGTCGAGGAGATCCAATTTGGCCTGTTCTCGGCTAAAGAAACCGAACGCCTTGCGGTCATCGACATCGAATATCCTGAGACGATGTATGTAGAGAATAGAAGACACATCCCATCGTGAACTGAAGTTTCTAACCTTTTGATACCAGGGATGAGCAACGCCTCAGACCTCGCGAAAAAGGTCCGAACGATCCTCATCTCGGTACAATCGATCGCAATTTCAGATGCAGTACATGTGAAGAGAACATGGCTGAATGCCCTGGCCACTTTGGCGCCATCAAGCTTGCAACTCCAGTATATCATTATGGCTTCATGACAAAAGTCAAGAAGATTCTGGAGACGGTCTGCCACAACTGTGGCAAAATCAAGGCACTTGATGTTAGTTGTGCCTGCAATAAAAATGATTGCTTGAACAATTGCTAATCACAGCTACTACAGAACGAAGATTTCCGACACGCAGTCTCTCTACGTGACCGAAAGCGACGTTTCGATGCAGTGTGGCGTTTGAGCAAGCCTCGCCTTATCTGTGAAGCAGATCCTCCGGAAGAGCCTGACCAACCGCTTAAAGGGCCCCCTCTACCCAAACATGGCGGCTGCGGTAATAAGCAGCCAGAGATCCGGAGACAGGGACTGTCATTGTGGGCGTCGTGGAAACAGGAGAAAAGCGAGGATGGTGAAGACAATACTCCTGAAAAGAAACGAATCTTCCCTCAGGATGCCCTCAACACTTTCCGTACGTTGACTGACGAAACTCTGGAATTGATGGGTCTCAGTCTCGACTATGCCCGGCCAGAATGGATGATTCTGTCTGCGCTCCCTGTTCCTCCTCCACCTGTGCGTCCCAGCATTAGCGTGGATGGTAGCGGGCAAGGACAACGTGGTGAAGATGATCTTACTTTCAAGCTCGGTGACATTATTCGGGCCAACCAAGCAGTCTTGCGTACCGAGGTTGACGGCACACCAGACCATATCAAAGTGGATCTGTGCGATCTCTTGCAATATCACATCGCCACGTATATGGACAACGAGATTGCCGGGCTGGAGAAGGCGCAGCACAAGAGTGGCCGTCCGATCAAGTCACTCCGTGCTCGTCTCAAGGGCAAAGAAGGTCGACTGCGTCAGAACCTCATGGGTAAACGTGTCGACTTTTCCGCTCGTACTGTCATCACTGGCGACCCAAATCTATCTCTCGATGAAGTCGGCGTTCCTCGAAGCATCGCACGTACATTGACTTTCCCGGAGACTGTCACACCGTTCAATCTTGACAAGCTGAAGCGGCTAGTGGCCAATGGTCCAAACGAGCATCCTGGTGCCCGATATGTGATTCGAGACACTGGCGAACGTATCGATCTGCGACATCACAAACGTGCTGGAGAAATGACTTTGCAGTATGGCTGGAAAGTCGAGAGACACATCCAAGACGGCGATGTCATCCTTTTCAACCGTCAGCCGTCCCTGCACAAGGAATCCATGATGGGTCACCGTGTCCGAGTGATGCCTTACTCAACGTTTCGACTCAATCTCTCGGTCACAACGCCATACAACGCAGATTTCGACGGAGACGAAATGAACTTGCACGTTCCTCAAAGTGAGGAGTCTAGAGCTGAGCTTGCCAATCTTTGCATGGTCCCCCTCAACATTGTCTCCCCACAGCGCAATGGTCCTTTGATGGGTATTGTCCAGGACACACTTTGCGGCATCTACAAGATTTGTCGTCGTGACGTCTTTTTGAGTCGAGAGGCAGTCATGAACATCATGCTATGGGTTCCGGAATGGGACGGGGTGATTCCTCAGCCTGCTATCATTAAGCCTACACCTCGCTGGACGGGGAAGCAGATTATCAGCATGGTACTCCCAAAAGCCCTGAACCTTGAACGACTGGACGCCAAGGACAATGCGTACTCGCCTGTCAATGACGCTGGTCTCATGGTTCTTGAAGGCAACTTGATGTTCGGCTTGTTCAGCAAGAAGTTCGTCGGCACTAGTGCTGGTGGTATAATCCACACGATTTACAACGAATTTGGGCACGAAGCAGCCATGGGTTTCTTCAACGGTTGCCAAACCGTGGTGAATTATTGGCTTCTTCACAACGGCTTTAGCATCGGCATTGGTGACACAGTGCCCGATCCTGAGACTGTCGCTCTGATTCAGAAAGCCGTCGACGACAGAAAGGCAGACGTTGAACAGCTCACACTCGCTGCGTACAAGGAAGATCTCGAACCTGCTCCTGGTATGAACGTTCGTCAAACCTTCGAAAGCAAGGCCATGAACTTCCTCAATCAAGCACGTGATCAAGCTGGTACCGCGACCGAAAACAGCTTGAAAGATCTGAACAACGCCATTACCATGGCTCGCGCTGGCTCGAAAGGTTCCACTATCAACATAGCCCAGATGACTGCCATTGTAGGCCAACAGGCCGTCGAAGGCAAACGTATTCCTTTCGGCTTCAAGTACCGCACTCTGCCGCATTTTGCGAAGGACGATTACTCGGCACCCTCTCGAGGTTTCGTCGAGAATTCATATCTTCGAGGTTTGACTCCAACAGAGTTCTTCTTCCACGCCATGGCTGGTCGTGAGGGTTTGATCGATACCGCTGTCAAGACTGCCGAGACTGGCTACATTCAACGTCGTCTGGTCAAAGCACTGGAAGAGGTGACTGTCAGATACGATTCGACTGTGCGAGACTCGCGTGGAAATGTGGTTCAATTCATCTACGGAGAAGACGGCCTTGATGGTGGTCACATTGAAAACCAGAAGGTTGACATCATCACAATGTCTGACAAGGCTTTCAACCAGCGGTATGCCGTTGACCTTATGAGTGGCGACGTCTCCACGTGGAGAGGCAAATTGTTACAGGCCAGGGAGCTGCAGGGCGATACTGAATTGCAAGAGATGTTCGACGAAGAGCTTGAAGCTCTTCGCGAGGGTCGAGACTTCCTCAGAAAAATGGGCAAGGGCACCGAAGACTCTATGCAGCTGCCCATGAACGTTGCTCGCATCATTGATCAGGCGCAGAAGAATTTCAAGATCCGTCGCGGCGACAAGACCGACCTTGATCCACGCCACGCGCTCACCGCCGTCAATCAATTGTTGGAGCGCCTCACGGTGGTACGTGGAGACGACCCCATCTCCAAAGAAGCACAGTTCAACGCCACGCTGCTCATCAAGGCACAACTGCGTTCGCGTCTCTCATTCAAGCGGCTTGTTCTTGAGCACGGTCTCAATCGACTGGCGTTTGACAATGTGATTGGTGGTGTTGAGAGTCGCTTTATCGCCGCGCATGCAAATCCTGGTGAGATGGTGGGTGTCCTGGCTGCGCAATCTATTGGTGAACCTGCCACCCAGATGACCTTGAACACTTTCCATTTCACTGGTGTGTCAGCTAAGAACGTTACTCTTGGTGTACCTCGTCTGAAGGAGATTCTGAACGTGTCTCAAAATATTCGTACTCCTTCGATGACGGTCTACCAGCTTCCGGAGTATACTGGTGATAAGGAAGCGGCCAAGCTGCTACGGAGTCGGGTGCAGCACACCAATTTGCGATCCGTGGCAGAGACTTGTGAGTTATGGTACGATCCGGACATCCAGAGCACAATTATCCCAGAGGATTTGGACATGGTCGAGTCATACTTCATCATTCCCGAAGACACTGATACAGATCTCTCCCTCCACTCTAAGTGGCTGCTGCGCATCACACTCAGCCGTGCGAAGCTTCTGGACAAAGGTCTGAACATTCAAGATGTTGCTGGAAAGGTCAAGTCAACCTACGGCAAGGATCTTTCAGTCATTTTCAGCGATATCAATGCCGATGAGCAAGTCATTCGCGTCCGTCTCGTCCAAAGCTACGGCAAAGACGAGGAAGACGAGAAGAAAGAGGACGACGAGATTCTTCGTCGCTTCCTGAACGAAATGCTTGATCATCTAACTTTCCACGGCGTTCCTGGAGTGTCCAGGGCCTTTATTGATCAGAAGAGTCGTGCTATCATTGACAAAGACAACTCTGTTTACATGGCGAGAGGTGATGAGCGTTGTAACGAGTATGTGCTGGAGACCAGTGGCAGCTCCTTCGCGAAGGTCCTTGCGATCGAAGGTGTCGACACCAGTCGCACTTACACGAACCGCTTTACTGAAGTCTTTGAAGTACTCGGTATCGAGGCTTCTCGTTCCGCGATTCTTCGTGAGTTGACACAGGTGTTGTCATTCGACGGTTCTTATGTCAATGCTCGTCATTTGGGTGTTCTCACCGATGTAATGACCGGCCGCGGATATATCATGGCCGTCACTCGTCATGGTATCAACAAATCCGACACTGGTGCCTTGATGAGATGCTCTTTCGAGCAAACAGTGGAGATCTTGCTGGAAGCCGCAGCTGCTGGTGAGCTGGATGACTGCCGTGGTGTTTCGGAGAACTTGATCTTGGGTCAACCGGCGCCTGTCGGAACTGGAACAATGGATATTCTGCTCGACCAGAACATGCTCTCTACAGTCGTCACGGATAATGCCAATCTCGGCCTTGGCGGTGCCATTGGTGTCAAAGGCGCTCAGCAGTTGCTCGAAGGAGGTGCCACTCCTTACGACATGGGTTCGCCAATGCAAGATAACGGGTATCTTGGTTCTCCTGACTACGGTGCATCTTTCTCTCCCATTGCCGCTTCTGGCTCCGAGACTCCAGGCGGGTTTACTGATTATCAACCTGGCTTTGGTGGTGCTGGAGGTTTCAGTCCTTACGGCTCTCGCAGCCCTGGAGGATATTCACCCGCCAGTCCTTTTGGTGGTACCAGTCCGGCATCGCCATCTTTCTCGCCCACAGTCGGATACTCTCCAACATCACCAATGTTTGGCGCGACCAGTCCTGGCTTTGGCCCGACGTCACCTTCCTTCTCCCCAGCCAGTCCAGCATTTACGCCTACTTCGCCTGCGTACTCGCCGACATCTCCGGGGTATCAAGCGTCACCAACCTCACCCAGCTACTCTCCTACATCGCCAAATTATTCACCGACGTCGCCCGCGTATGGGTCGCCGACCTCGCCAAGCTACTCGCCAACCTCGCCGGCGTTCAGTCCAACCTCGCCCACCTCACCAACCTCACCTGTATACAGTCCGACGTCGCCCATGTATAGCCCAACAAGTCCAATGTATGGCGGTGGTGGCAACAAGCAGTCGCCAACATCACCAAGCTATTCACCGACGTCGCCGACCTACAGTCCTACCAGCCCAACTTCGCCTACAAGTCCGCAGTACTCACCCACAAGTCCGATGTACAATGCTTCTCCGCGAAGTCCGCAGGCCAGACCAGGAGCTATCACTAGCCCACAATACTCTCCAAACAGTCCACAATATTCACCAACTTCACCGAAAGAGGACTAGAACCTCTTTGTATCATCAACGATTAATGTCAACCACATGCAACGTCAGATGCAGTGCGCGAAGGATGGATCCATTGAGTTGATCTTCTATCTTTTCCGTCTCGCACCAGATGCGGCAGTGTTGTGTCACGCGTGCATTATTTTATGGTTCGGCCACGACTAAATTGCACTTTGCAGGGAGGTGAGCACCTAAACTCACTCTCTGCACTTTACCTTCCGGCCACAAATTGTTTTACATCCAGGAAAAAAGATTGAATTCGAACATTAGCGACGGCGTTGGATTGGCTTTTACACTTGTTTTTTCTCGCCAAGAAACAATCAAATTGTTATTTTGCGCGTGCTTGCATTGAAATGGAAAAGGAAAAAATATTTTCGACGAGTGAGAAAAGATGAGAATGAGCTTTTCTTTTCAGAGATGAATGTGGTATAGGAGGGAACCGAAGGGAATCCAATTGAGATTGGGCGGTATTCACATTCGTTCTTCGCGGGGGATTGCGAAACAGTGTTGTTCAGGGCTTGAAGGTCGCTGGAAGCAAGTGAGGTCGTTGCGGAGGAAAGAGCATGAGCGCTCTGCCTGTGTACTCTAAGATAAAGCATAGACTGTCATCACATGAAGGGTGGAATGAGGTGAAAAGTAAGCTAGGTGGTAGACCGACTCTGCCAAATTGCATTGTAACTGATCATTGTTCTTCATTGCACTTTTCCATGTGAAACCTCTCTCCGAGTATGTAATGTTTCTGGCATGATGGTGTTGACATCACCAAAACTGCCTGTCGAGGTTCAGCACATTCACTGGTAGAAGCTTGAATAAATATCCCAAAGGCCGGACTGTTTTCCTCTGGGCTTTTTCTGTTCCTAGATGGTGTCCTGCATGCCCAGGAGGTCGCTTATGGTCTTTCCGTTACTGTAGCGTTGACTAAGAAGGATATGCTGGATCAGCGTCTACGATCTGCTTGTGAAGGCAACAGCGTCGAAAGGGCGACTTCCGACAGCCTGATTACCACACTAGTGTTTGCGATGGACTGGGATATCCTCTCAAGTGCTCCATTGTCCTTTCGGGGATGTCGCAGGTCAACTTGCTTGTGAGACACCCGAGATCCTCCAAGGAGTGTTGGGCGCTCTTTCGAGAAGCTTTCTGGTGGCTTCCCAGATGGCTTCCAGTAGACTGGATCCAAGGACTTTCTGACTTACTGTCACCGCGGCTTCGATTTTCGAAAGAACAAGGTCGGGTGAAGGCGCGGTGCGACCGAGACGACAGATTGTATCAGGGTCGGCACTGCTGTTCTTCCAACGGCAAAAGGCGGGTATCGTGTCCCAGTATGCTGGTATAACTTCGTCACTGGTGTGACAACATACTCAGGGGTCTCAGGTCGCCCCTCTCAGTGCCATCAGCCCCAAGATCTGCGTCTCAAGATGCTGGATCGTGTCGTCCTCCGTGCCCTGACTTGTCGAGGTAATCCCGTTGACAGCCTTGCCGCTGCCTTTGCCTTTACTCGTTTGGGGTGCACCGAGTTTATAGACCTTCCGTAGACGATCGACATCCGCGATCTTGGTGAATGATGCATCGTCGAAGGCACATTCTTTGCCTTGAATGTGTGACGATAGATGCTGGGTGACGCTGTCGAGAGTGATTTCTGGCGTGGTCGCGACTTTGAGAACGAGTAGGTTCTTGGTAGTTTCGCTGACGCCGAATCTGCGGAATGCTTCGCCGATCTTTTCACGTTAGCAAAGACAATATGCAGGGGGAATGATCTACTGACGTTATTGTTCGGGCTCAGACAGAAGACGATTTCAGAATGTACGTTTCTCGACTTGAGACGGTCGTTCAAGTAGTCGTTCATGGCGCGGAATGTGGCGGCTAGGACATGTGTCGTGGACAGAACCTGAATGGGCGTAAGCGTCATATAACAAATGGGACGGAAATGGGGAGTATGACCATGCTTGCGTCAATGAAGGCGTATTCGAAGTCTGCGTTGCCGGCGAGGAGCTGGTCTTTGAGGAACGAGGCGTTCTCGACGTCGGTGTACAGCGCCACGAAGAGCGCTAGCTCCGGTGGCATGTGAGATAGGTGGATTGTTTGGACCATGGTGTTGGAATAAGCCTGGGATCGTATGATGAAAGGCAAGGATACACCGGATACACGAGGGTAAGGAGGACGGGCTTGTCAACAAGATCCTTGACATCGGTCTGTAAAAGATATTGTTCTTGGCAGCGGAGGAAGTTCATTTGGCGCTGCTTTTAACGATGTCCTCGTTGATGGACCATGATATTTGGACACTCTTCACCAACAGGAATGTTTATGGGAAGCTGCGGTGCAGACAGGATCAGTGGAATGGTTCTGTGCTGAAATCTGTCAAGACACAATCATATCTTGACAATCTTCAATAAAGCCTATGGCTTCACAGTCCATCTCTTGGATATCAGTGCTCTCGTACAGCCTCGTCTAGAGTCGTCACATATCATATTGCTGTCCAGCACAGGCATGTTCTACGAACAGCTCAGTCGGCCTGTCGTCCCAGTCTGCATCACGCAAAGCCCTTTGAACTCCTCGCTAATCGCGTTGAGATGAAATCGTAGCACAACATAGCCCTTATCGTCATTCGTATTTGACGGGATGTAAGACCATCATGGGCAAGCACATCCTCCCACTACCACCAGAGTCACCTTCAGTTTCCCAAGCGACCTCACCATGGGCATTCTCCTTTCCCAACCACCGTCGCCAGAGATATCCGGCAAACCCAGGTTCGGAGTAATACGTGCCACCTCTGAACACATGTTCCCCCGGACCAAACACACTTCCCCCATCGCCATGAAAATGGCCCTTGCCATGATCCATACCAGCACGCTTGCTATCCTTACTAATAGGAGCATTGTTGAAAACCTCATTGGCGTGCTCCGCGGGCCAATCTCTGTCAAAGTACACTGGAAGTGGGACGTAAACCGCTTTTAGACCGTAATGAAGCGCAATGGATGCGGGAAACATCTCAGGAAACATCGTGTGATGATGTCGGTACGTCTCTTCATGCATAAGCTGCAAGAGACGCCGGGACAGTCGAGTCGCAGTGATAAGCGCCGCACGGGTTGGTGGACGGCCGTTTCTACTGATGTTATATCCTGTGATGTCGTTTCGGAAGGCCCAGCGTGTGCGTGAAGGGTCAAAGAGTGGATTGAATGTGATCAGATCAACGACGTCGTCTGTGCCAGGCGGAAGGCGCTGGGCCGGAATATCGAGAGTTACATTCTCGGCTAGTTGAGGTCCATATATTGGCGTTGTTGTTGTTTTGTTCATGATGCTGTCGCCAAAATTGGCATAAGAATAATTGTGAAGTGAGGGGATGAAGAAATTCGAAGAGCGTTCCCAGCTGTATTCTCGAGGTTGCTTTTCAGCCCACAATGTGATCTGGTTCAATAACTCATGATAGTGTCCGGTGACCCTAATGTCCATTTCCCATTGCCAGAAATAATCAAACTCTGGGTGGCGAGATGCGAAATACTGCAAAGCGAAATGCAAAGACCGATAGGCTCCGTAGATGTCGCCTCCAGAAATGTTCTCGATGCTTTCGTCGAATGATGGAAGGTAGATCAATTTCATTTGAGCCGTGGACCATAGTGTGCCCATGCCTCGAAATTCTGCTGGTAGGCTGTCATTCAGGACCTGATTGTACAGATCCTGATCAGCCCAGATAGGAAGACTGTCGTCCTGAACGTGGATCAAGAAATGAACCGTATACTGTCCACCAGATGCAATAGACAGCTCGCTAATCATGGCTCGAAGCATCATGATATGGTACTTGGTGTAGTGAAAGGTGTGCCAGGTCCGAAGGATGAATGCCGTTCGGGAGATGAGCCTCGCACCATTGTTCTCAAGGCAGCGTTGTTGCGTAAGATGCCAATTCACGTCGTCCCAATCGATGAACTTTAACTGCTCCACTCCCTCGGTGTCGCCCTCCATGTTCAATCCGAGGCCACCCTGCTCCTGAGAAGACCATGCTCCGTAAGGCGCAAAGCGGTTGACGCGATCGTAACATATGTCATCTAGTAGGCCAAGCTCTTTCGATGAGCCGAACAAGGGTTCCGGCATGCCTTGAGGTAGACCCTGATATGCGCGAATGAGTGGTGGGAGTATTTGCTTCTCCTCGTCTATGTAGCATTGCTCCAGATCATATGGTAGGGGCAAGGGCAGCTCAAGAAGTTCAGGCCCATCTTGATCACCAACGTCGAAGATGTCGGAGGCATTTGTATGTTGTTCAGAAACATATTGAGACATAGACACTATATCTTTCCTGCCGCGATAGAATCCTTGCAGTCTTGATTTGCGTCAGTTATGTTGTGGCGTGCTTGACGCCGACTTCATCTGCGAGTACTCACTTTGGGAACTGCTCCCACCAGAACACCTCCCTCCCATCTCGATACCGAGACTGACCGAGTGGAATTATACCTCCGTCATCTTCTTTTATTGGCAGCTGGAGGGAATGAAAGTGTCTGAATGACCACCAGAGCCCAAGGACTGTCAAAACAGCAAGAGCCGTAGCGCTGCATAGTATTTTTCTCGTTCGCGAATTTGAAAGACCCAATCGGCGTCTATGGCCCCATCGAGATCGTGGCGATCCGACGGGGCTGATAGGGCCATCGCTTGAGGATTCGGTGCCGCCGTCTTCGTATTTCTCGATGAGGATGTAAGAATTGAAGTTGTCCTTGATGAAACCGGAAATCTGCTGAAGCATTCCACGTGGGTAACAACAGGCGACCCGCTGCGGGTGACAGACCTCTGCCTTTGGGGAATTTATAGGCGGGAGGGTCCTGAACGATTGGCGATTGCAGGGTGCTCAGGCATGCGACATCGACCAGTCATACCCTGGTGATCACACTTCTGACTTCGAAGAGATACAGTATCGAGCAATCCGCGACACTTTGCAAAGTAGGAATTGCGACAAGAGAAACGATGGAGAGGAGAACTGCTTGAGGTTTTAGTTCGAGTTCGGAGCATCACTCCGGCGGTTGGTTTCTACAACAAAGACCTCGACATAGCAACTAGGGTGTACTATTTAATGACGATAATGTACCGAAAATCCGCCCAAAGGACTCGAGATCCGCGCCCAACTGACACTCGATCTAGGCTTCTCGCAGGCATTAGGCTGCTTTTTCTGCTACCTGTGCGGTTACACCCCCGCCTGGAAGGAAAGCCTACAGGCATCTCCCCGCTTGCCGTACGACCTTTCATGTGGCCTCCTTCCTAAAATGAAGTTAATGAATCTTCCAGTGCCCCGACGGCCCCCTGCGAAGAACGGCGTCTTTACCAATGATGGCTGGTCTTCTTATGCATAGACTCAAGCACGTCATTGACCACATTTTAGTCACCCCGGCACCCATGTGCCGGAGCGCCTGGTTGCATTAGTAATGCCATTCCACTATCAAATGGCCTTCATCAAGCCAGCGTGTGAAGAAGACATGTTATGAAATCGAGGTAAGTCGAGACAACCCTCTACAAGACTCGCATTCGAAGCCGAGATGCCCACCGTGGTCATCACCGGAGCAACTAGCCCTGTCGGCATTGGCCATGCCTTTGCTAAATTATTCAGTGACAAGGTCAGCATTAACCACGAGGCTACTTCAAGGCCAGATGAAATGACTCCAGGTAGGGATACACAGTATATGCTGTGGATCGAGACCATGGCGAAGGCTTAAAAGTTCTCGAGACGAAAGCGCATACAGCCACTGTCGATGTCACCTCTCCAGAGTCGATTCAGAAGTTCAAAGAGTCGCTTGGTGACACGACTGTCGACATCTTACTCAACGTAGCAGGCATCGCTGCAAGACCAGAGAAGGACAGTCTCACGACAACCAGCCTCGACATCCTCGTGCCTACCTTCGCAGTCAACACATATGGGCCTCTACTTCTCACTCAAGCCCTTCTACCGAACATCCTGAGGTCTTCAAATCCGAAGATCGGCATCGTTTCGAGCCGAGTGGGATCCGTTGGCGACAACAGTACCGGCGGAAACTATGCCTACCGTGCATCCAAGGCTGCAGTCAACTCTATCGGCAAGAGTCTGGCCATGGACTTGAAAGACAAAGGTGTTGTGGTCATGCTTCTACACCCTGGATTTGTTCGGACCAACATCCTCCCCAAGGACACCATGCCACCTGAAGCAGTTGACGCCGATGAAGCTGCGAGGAAGTTGTGGGATAACATAGTTAGCCAAAAAGAGATGGGCGACACAGGCAAGTTTTGGCATCGTGAAGGGTATGAATTACCTTGGTGATGGGCAGCGTGTACAAATGTAACCTCGGTTATCAATCATATGGGGGGTTAATAATACGGCTCATAGCCGGCAACAACCCCGAGTACTGGAGCAAACCCTCATATTTTGTCAGAACGCTTAGAAATCACCTCATCCATAGCCACCGGAAGCTGTGTTGGGTTGGCGCGACCACCATCTCATTTCAACTACACCTCTACATCTGTTATATAACCATTGTGTAGACTGGCGTGGGTTTAGAGGTCCTGATCTCACAGCATATCGAGGCGTTCATACACAGTCATGTCTTCACCATCAACCTCCCAGGATATCAACCCGGGCGTCCCAGACATACCATACTTCACGCCCAAACATGCAGCAGACCCCGGCACACCATTCAAGGGGTCACCAAACACGCCCACACTCTTCAATCCGCTCAAGGTTCGGTCAAAAACGCTCCGCAACCGCATCATCGTCGCTCCAATGTGTCAATACTCGACGGCGTCAGGAGGCTCCGACATTGGGAAGCTCACCGATTACCACGTCGCCACTCTAGGCCACTACGCACTCAAAGGTGCGGGTCTAGTCTTCATCGAGGCCACAGGAGTCCAGCCCAACGGCCGCATCACGCCTTACTGTCCAGGCATCTGGAGCGACGAGCAGACCGCCAGCCACAAACGTGTCTCCGATTTCATCAAGTCCCAGGGCGCTCTGTCCGGAATCCAGCTTGCTCACGCCGGCCGCAAATCGAGTACCGTCCCACCGTGGATCGCCGCAGGCTTCAAGAAACCATCAGTCAGAGCTGGCGTTGAATCAGGTGGATGGCCCGAAGACGTCGTCGGTCCCTCAGGCGGCCCCGAGAACTCATGGGACGGCAAAGGCATGGCCGAAGACGGCGGTTTCTATCCTCCACGAGCGCTCACGCTCTCTGATATCAAGGACCTAGTCGATGCATTTGCCCAAGCCGCGCGACGATCGGTTGAAGCCGGCATCGATGTGATTGAAATCCACGCTGCGCACGGCTATCTTTTGCATCAATTCCTCAGTCCCATCACGAATCGACGGACCGACCAATATGGTGGGAGCTTTGAGAACCGCTCTCGCGTGCTCATTGAGGTCATCGAGGCTGTACGTGCACAGATCCCAAAGGATATGCCACTGTTCTTGCGCGTCAGTTCGACAGAGTGGATGGAGGAGTCGGATCTGGCCAAGGAATACGGCAGCTGGGATGTCGAAAGCACGATCAAACTCGCGCGTCTTCTTCCCGGTTTAGGCGTCGATTTGTTGGATGTCAGTAGCGGCGGCAATCATCCACAGCAACGGATCAACATGTTCTCGTCGAGCGATTATCAAACTAAGATCGCCAACCAGATCAGGCAAGCTCTCAGGAAGGATAACCACAATCTGCTGATTGGAGCGGTAGGGCTCATCACAGAGGCTGAACAGGCGAGAAATATTGTCGAGGAGAACGATAAGAGTATCGGCGAGGAAGCGAGTGCAGCGCAAGAAATGACTGATGCGAAAGGGGGCAAGCAGCCGATGGCTGATGTCATTCTCGTGGCAAGACAATTCATGAGAGAACCGGAGTGGGTGCTTAAGGTTGCGTGGAAATTGGGCGTTGATGTTGCGTGGCCGAGTCAATTCCTGAGAGTGAGGTTTCCCAAGCTGTAGGGAATGAGGCTGTTCAAACATACCTGGTGGAGCTTCGACACTATCCCACAGTACTGTCGTTGCTGCTTTTCCGAGGAAGACCATTATGTGCTATTCAGAAGTGGGATGGTCCAACATTCGTTCAATGTGCGCTCGTGGCGCTCCAGCCTCGGAGATGGGTGGGAAGACGGAAGTGTGTCCTCCTGCAATTCATGAAGTTTTTCGACAAGGCCATGGCGCTATAGGTGTGCCATATCTTGCGCCATTGCCTGGCTGGCAACGAGATGCGACACTAGATGGACCCAAGACGGTGGACGGAGAAGGTGTTCAGGTTAGACTCTTACTCGGGTCTTTGGTGCATGTTACACACTCATAGCGAATTCAGGCAAGATGATGCATTGTCGGAGAAGATGAAGCACAGTATGCGTCTTCACTTTGGAGAGAATAGAAGCACCTTCCTACTTCCAGGGAAGGAACCTTAAGTAGAATGTATATATTGCCCCAAATAGACACCAATGGACATATCGATGGAAGGACGTCAGCATGTTCCCATTCAAGAGGTCGACTTGGCAATCTTGTCCAGGTCAGACTTGTCAAGCAGTATTCTGTCCTGCAGGCTATTGATTAGTTAAGTTCTTCGACAAGGAATGACAACCACACTTACCTGCATCCACATCGGCATGAGATGTGATGCCCAGCGGGTAATTCCAGCATACGGACCCCTGAAGACCTTGCCGACAGCACCACCAAGGACATCGCCCACGACCTGTTTCGCAAAGGCATCGGGAGTAGCCTGTTTAACGTCCAGCTTGTTCTCGTACTGCCTGTCCAAACCTGCCTTGGCGGCGACATACCTCGATGTAGGTGGGAGGTGTGGCTCGGGGGAGTTGCTGAGAATATTGGTCTCAATCGAGCCAGTAACGACGGTGACCAGCTTGACGCCCAGTGGAGCCATTTCGAGACGCAGAGTCTCATCGAATTGGTGGACGGCCGCTTTCGATGCATTGTATAGGCCTGGGCAAAGCCTGTTAGCAAGGGATAACGACTGGCAAGGGTATGCGTGGGACCGCTAGCCTTACTAGTGAAAGGCTTGTGCAAGTACGCCACAATCGATCCGATATTGACGATCGTGCCTTCAGCCTCAATCAACAGCGGCGCAAAGGCCTGGACCATGCGCAGTATACCCCAGAAATTGACGTCGAACATCTCTTTGGCATCGTCAATATCTGCGTCTAGCGCAGGCATCACCATGTTCTGTCCAGAATTGTTGATTAAGTAGTCGAGCTTGCCTCCTGTTTGTGCCTTGACCCGGTCCACGGCTGCGGCTATGGATGCTGGCGAGGTGACATCTAGAGGGAGGAGGGTTATGTTGGGCAGCTTCTCGAGTGTGGACATCTTGGAAGTACTGCGAGCGGTTGCAAATACTGTCAGGCCGCGGCGTTGGAATTCTACAGCCAAGGCATGTCCGATGCCGCCAGCGCTGCAGCCAGTTATGAGGACTGTTTCTGAAGGCATTCCTCAGAGGGGTAGATGGTGTGCTTGATAGTAGCTGTTATGCGGGAGGTGGAAGAGGATTTGATGGCTAGAGAGAAGACATTCCACACCGGGTACTTATACTTACCATTCGTCAGTCGTCGTTGCGTCTCGTCAGAGATAGTCGTAGGACATGCAGCCTTGTCTTCCCAGGGATGGTTTAGCGTATCAGCATTCTGCATGGTGCAGCCTTGTCCGTCCAGAAGAGGTTTGGCGTGTCAGCTCTCTGCATGCGCTAAAACCCAATACGTCGGGTGCTTTGACGGTGGGGTGCCTGGTGGGCGGTTTGGCGGACGAACTGTTCCTCCATTCTTTCAACTTCTTCACTTCGACCATACCTTGGATGAGGCTTTTCTTCTTGTTCTTTGCGTGGTCGTCTGATATTGGTCGCTCATCGTGCGTGTCACTCACCATGATGGTATGCGACATACAAATTGACTTGGGCCCGGCTGGACACTTGATTGAGGTAGGACAATGCTCCTACTCCGGCGCTTCTGTGTTTCGGGACGTCCTGGGACAGTTGGCTAACTTGAGGCTGCAGGCAATTGATGGCAGAGACTATTGGATAGGCTTAGGGGATCCGGCGGCCAGGCGCAAGGCGCAAAATCGGCTCAATCAAAGAGCCCGTCGTAAGTCGCTCCTCTCGTGTGAACTATGGTGGCTCCACAATGTGCCCGGCACCTCCATCCACTTGAGATCAAACCCTCTGACAAGAAACGTGAAAAAGCGATGCAGAATGCCTGTAGATTCGTAGCTGACACTTACAAGGGCGGAGGAATGCACCAGGAAAATGGACACCATTGCGCTCAAAGATCGAAGATGTCGCTCGCAAGCATCAAATGCCGCCAGCATTGGCAATAAAAACAGCCGTAGCGGAGGTGGCACCTGATTGTGAACCATTCCCTCTGCCAGTCATGAAACATGAAGCACGAGGGCTCCTGAAGGATTATTTCCCTTTATCGACAGATCATCTCATCCACTTGGTTCAATTCAACGTCTTCCGCGCGATTCTGATGAACATGATGACGCTTCGCACCACTCACCTTTTCAGCTGTGAAGGAGATACGACAGAATTGCTTCGCATATCAGCCTTACCTCTACCGGGTTCAATTCCGCCATCTCTCGAGCCTACTCCCCTTCAACGCCAGGTTCCACACGCACCTTATGCCGACTTATTTCCACTGCCGGGTCTGCGAGACGCTCTTATACGTGCAGAAGGTGATTATGACGATTGTGATTTATGCATTGATCTGCTGGGGTCCATCAGCGCTCCTGATCTCGAATATCGTCCGGCAAACGTCGACAACGACGATGAAGACGGCAATGTCCGGAAAGGCTTGGTTGTATGGGGAGAACCTTGGCGCGTTGAGTCCTGGGAGGTCGAAGAGGGCTTTGTCAAGAAATGGGGTTGGATGATGAGGGAGAATTGTGAAGAACTGATACGCTCGACGGACAAGTGGAGGGAGGTGAGGGGTGAAGAACCCCTTCGATGGTCGGAGTTGGGTCTTGATGCATGAAATTCGGATCGCGGCGAAAGATATCTCGGGTGTTAGTATGTACCAATGATATGATAAGTGCAAATGATTGAGGCACATATGATGGCTCACGGTTGAGAGGTTACCTACCTGCAGGAGAAGTCACATATCACTATTGTAGCCGTTGGCTGAGTAGGAGAAATTCTTGCATACCAAGACGAACGAGGAAGTTTCAAGGTCATTGCTGTACCCCAGTATGATAGCGATGTTGTCGATGGAATATCACAGAAAGGATCAGTGATGAAGACGGAGTGGCGTATGGGACTTTCTATTCAAGACATGTGACCTCGTGTAAGTCGCTATTGACCAATCAGAATATGCATTGTACATTACGCTTAACTCTACGTCATAGTCATTGGTCAGTGGCACTGCACACCCGACGAAGCTTCTACTGCCTGCGATCCGAACAATTGATGTCCTTTTATATCCTCTTCCCTCATCGAATATCGACGACAACATCCTTCGCACACTCATCCCTTTCATCTTCGGAGCGTACACACAATGTCATTCATCCTCAGGAGACCCTTTGCGGTCTCCTCAAACGCTTTCAAACAATTCAGCAAGCCTTCCACTTTGATCCGCGCCTTTCACTCCAACCCCAAATCATCTTCGAATACCTTCTTCAACCAACGGCCGACACCAAAGGCGAATGCACAGTCTCTCCTCAAATCTGCGGCTCTCCGCGACGGCTTCAAGCGTGGCTACCAAAATGCATCCTACCAACCCGCCAATCCAATTGCGAGCGGCAACTTGACACAACGACTTCTATACGGCGGAGCCTTGGTGGGCGGCACTATACTCGCCACGAACTTCATCTTCAACCGGGAAACTCGTGAAGATGGCGGAATGCCCGATTATGAGCGCGAATACCTGAATCAGACATTCATGCACACTGGTTTGGGAATTGGTATCATTGCAGTTGCAGCCCGCGCATTGCACCAGAGTGGTTGGAGTTATCGACTAATGGCGACAAACCCTTGGTTGGTCGTCGGTCTTGGACTCGCAGCCAGTATCGGTACCATGTACGGAACATTCAACACTCATCCCGACAAGTAAGTCCTTTTCTACCTCTGCACGGATTAAATTAGTACTGACAATGAGATAGCTATGTACAGAAGTACGCCCTCTGGACTGCCTTCAACGTCACCCAAGCCGCCATACTCACTCCTCTGATGTTCATGCATCCAGCAATCCTGGCTCGTGCTGGTCTCTACACGGTCGGCATGATGGGCAGCATCGCCTTTGTGGGTGCCACTGCCAAGCAAGAGAAGTATCTATACCTTGGAGGTCCATTGCTTGCCGGTGTGGCGATCGTCGCCGTCTCAGGTTGTGCGCCACTTGTGCTGCCCGCCACAGCGGTCCGAACTCTAGCCTGGACTGAGAACATCTGGTTGTACGGTGGTCTTGCCGTATTCGGTGGCTTCACCCTTTACGACATACAGAAGATTCTGCACCACGCTAGGATGAGCGAGCGTGGCCTTGTGAGAAAGGATGTGGTCAACGAGAGCGTCAGTCTCGAGTTGGACTTCCTGAACATTTTCATCCGCATGGTCCAGATTTTGTCCATGCGCCAGAACAACAGAAGATAAATACCCAGGCTGGGCATGGACTGGAAAACCAGTACAGCATCACGACGAGACAGAAGGAAAGGCTAAACAGCCCTCATTCACTTTTCGGAGCAGCCTGCTTTCATAAACGCTCAGCGTCTGCATGTGATAGGAATAGCAAAAACAGTTGAAAATGCATTCAATTCCACTCTCGAAGCAATACTTCTCTTCCGGCCTCTTCTGATGCGCCTGCCAATGCATAAGACATCTTGTAGACACCGCGAGCCTGTTTCCAGAAAAAGTGGCACCGTCTGACGAGGCGTACATCGACGGTATGAGTTCGAAGTCAAGCAGGTTCGCGACAGTGGGTGCCTTGACCCCAAGCTAGTAGAAATGTATGATAGAGCTGATGCCCTTCCCCTTGCCAAAGGTCAATACTGTCTCGGTGAGGGCGAAGGGTTTCGGATTGACATTGAGCGGTGGTATCTATTTGAACCTGAAGAGCAACACAGGTCCGACAGTGCCACCTTTTCTGGAAAGAGCCTCGACCGTCACCGTAGTTGAAGATTGTTGCGCTTTCTTCTCCCTGTCGGTCGAAGATTGTCGAATGAAGTCACATTGGGAGCGCAAATGACTTAGAATCATCCTTTCCTCATGTAGGAGAACGTGCTGGGGCGTACAAGAGGAAGGTATTAAGAATGTAGTGTAACGTGACACCAACATTCCATGCATAGAAGCCACAGCCTCGTGACCCAACGTGACCCTTGAGATGCTATTCCATACCGAGTACTCCGTACCTTGCTTCGATGGTGACGTTGACTTGGCTTCCTGGAGTCTTGCATCTCTTCTCCAGGCTTCCGCAACTTCCACAGCAGCCGTTAGATTCGCCCTTCCATTTGCAGCATACAGTTACCTAAGGATAACTTGGACATTTTGTACGGTCACCGGATGGCCATCGAGATGTCACACATTTCAAGCCACAACAGGAAGAAATCGCGAATTAAGCCAAATTACTTCCATAGCCGATCGGTCGCGTAAACGGCACAAGTGGTGCAACGGATTCGCCAAGCGCGTTCACTAAACGTCTGGGGTAAGCACCTGAGCGTCCAAGTTGATCCCTGGGTAAGGCCACGGCCCACGACTTTGCAATCTCTGGTGATCGACTCACAAGTCACGAGCGAGGAGGTCAGGATCAGAAGGATCCGAGACGACCCGTGGACGCGTGAAGAGTCGAAGTCCACCAAAGTGGGCACGACGACTTTAGACTTCGCCCAGAACAGGAAAAGTTGAAAGCATCCCCTGGCGTGCACGCTAGTCGTTTTCGATGGTCACGCATGGTCGTGCGCCGAATGCAGAATCCAGCGCAATTTCCCAGACCTCCAGCAAGGAAATTGTAGGAAATTACCGGCACCAACAATGGACAGCAGTTCAGCATCCATCAAGATGGGTCAAGCAGGTCATTTCCGAGGTCTTTTTTGGGCACCAAACTACGGGCATGCATGGGAGGCGTTGAGAAGCCGTGTCTGCCGTGTGCCGTCCTGCCGGCAATCCAGACTTACGTAGTACTTAACAACAGAAAAGCAAGAGCAAAACCGGGCCGGAGGATGACGATCACATGGAGACATGGGAGAGTCATGACGGTGCGGTTATCAGTTGTTGAACCTTATGCATCGCCTAGAACACGTGGAGCGTGCAAGAGAGCAAGAACCTTGGAAGACGGGACGTTGTAGTCGGTACCGTTGTCGCTGCATTGCCGTTCCCAGGAGTCCCTTGCAAAGAGTGGCAAACACACAGCATCCACCTTGAAGACGACATCTGGGGAAGAAAGACGAGCCTTGAAACACATGGGACACAGTAAATCGAGTTCTGAATAGCTTCAAATTGTACTATAGTAGACAAAAGCGTATAAGGTAGTCAAGAGATGCACATTGGGATCCTTGCTATGGTATCATCCTCGTCCTTCACTATGGTCAAATGTAGACCAGATCAACTATATGCGCTTTCCAGTAGTATCCCGTACCCGTTATATGCTGCGAACCCGTTTGACCCAGTAAAAAAAATGTAAAAGCCGTCCCAAAGGTAGATAGAATTTTTTGCACACTTGCACACAAGGGTTATGCAAGGTAAGAGAGGTTAAGTGTCTGTAAGAAACACACAAGAAGTGAACAACATCCTCATTACATATCAACACCAGTCATCGTCTACTGGACATACACGGCCAGAGCGAGCGCGAACAGGCCAAACAGCGCCGAGTACATGGATGGTGCAACCGCGACAGCTGCGCCAGTGTAGGTGGCAACGGCTGGGGAGGTGCCGGTGCTGCTGGTGCTGTTCCAGTTGACTGACACACCCGCGCCGGAGCCGGTGCTTGAGCCAGTGCCCGACGACTTGGAGCCAGTGGCGGTTGAGGAGCCGCTGCCGGAGGAGCCAGTGCCCGACGACTTTGAGCCAGTGGCAGTGGCGGTTGAGGAGGAGCCGCTGCCGTTGGAGCCTGATGGGCTCCAGTCGTTCCAAGAACCGTTGTCGCTCGAGTTACCGCTGAATGAGCTGGCACCGGTGCCTGGGCAAAGCTTGCCAGAGTCCGATGGGATGGTTGGGAAGTTGTCAACAGCGTCGAGGATAGCGACGGCCATACCACCAGACAAGTGAGTCTGGACGTGGCAGTGCAACAACCAAGCACCGGGGGTGTTGACCTCGTATCGGAAGACCATCCAGGTGCCGTTGCCCTCAGCCGGGATACTGGTGTAGCCGTCAAGGTAAGGCGGGTTGGCCAGGTTGAATGCGTATCCAGCGGCCTGAGCGGCGGCGACGCTGGTGAAGTTGAAGTCACCGACACCAGCACCGATCATGTAGAACTTGTTGGCGTGCTTGTGGATGGGATGGGGCTCGGCAACGGGGCCGGAGACCTTGATGATCAGGTCAACCCACTGGTTGGAGTAGGTCTCGAGGATCAAGTCGCTGGGAACAATGCTGGAGGGGTTGATGGCCAACAAAGGAGGAGTCTCGTCATCGCGGGTCTGGTTGTAGGCCTCAATACCGCTGAGAGTCCAGGACCACGAGTCCAAAGGAAGAGCTGGGTTCTTCATGATGTCGAGAACGAAGCTGGCATCGACGGTTGCGGCGACGGACGAAGCAGGGAAAGGAGCACCTGCAGCTGCGTTGTAAGCCACGACGTTGGTGGTGTTCTGGCCACCATAGTTCATGGTGGAGGTGCCGAGGAGAGAGCTGGAGCCACCGGAGTAGGAGAGGATACCGTAGCCAGAAATAACCTGGTTGATACCGTCGTTGGCAACGCGGATCTGGTAGTCACCTGCGGTCTGGTCGAGCTTGACGAAGAAAGTGTAGCGTTCACCGTTGGCAACGACAACCTCGTCAACAACCTGGGGAACAATGTAGTTTCCGTTGACCTCGTACACGTACAGCTTGTGGCTGTCAATGCTAACCTTGAGGATGGCGAAAGCACCTGGGTTGACCAGGGTAATTGCCTGCCATCCGTTGCTGGCATCCACGCTCAAGGTGTAGTTGGCACCAGTGTAGGGGTTGCAGTTGTAGTAGGCATTGGCTGGCAGGTTTGCAAGGTTCTGAGTGTACTGTGCTCCCTGAATAAGCTTATTGTCGGGGGGAATGCAACCCTTGGCGGTCAGGGTGGTGTTGCCAAGGATCTGGGGGACTTGAACCGCAGCGTTGGCAGTCAAGACATCGATACCTGGGCAGTAAACTGAGCCCTTGCCGTTCAGGATGATCGAGTCAGTGCAGGCATCGTCAACATTGGCAGCTTGCTCAATGGCGAAGAATTCTTCAAAGGTATATTGGCTCCAGTCGGAAATGAAGATGGGCTCAACATCAAGAGCAGCCTTGGTCATGGCAGCGACATCGTCAGATGAGCTGCTGATCTGGCTGAAGGGAGTCTGAGCATCGTCCGCGGGAGCAATGATGATGGCACCATAGAGACCGTCACCGATCTGTCCTTTGTAATGTGAGTGGTAGAAGTAGTTTCCTGACTCATCGGCAGTCCATTGGTACATCCATGATGAACCTGGCTGAATGGGGACTTGAGAAACACCCGGGACACCGTCGGCCCATGGGGTGCCGTACTGTCTGATGCCGTGGAAATGGACACTGGTCTCGTTCGGGAGGTTGTTGATGACGGTGAAGTCGACGCAGTCGCCAACCTTCAACTTCAGGGGAGGACCGGGGAGCGATCCATTAGTGAGAATGGCTTGTCTGGGGGCGCCGATATCTGAGGATGCCATTCCCCATGCGACATCGATTGTGAAAGGAATACATTTGGAGGATGTTGCGCAGACCGAGGTGTTGGAGCTGGCGGCAACAGATGTGATTGCTGATGAAACGAATGTGAGGGCAGCGAGGGCCTTGTTGAGCCTTGAGCCTGCCATTATTATGTACTGCGTGCTATACAACGAAAGAGGGACTGTGTTTGGGATACAAAGGAAAGAAGAACGGAGAGGTGGGCAAACGAGGAGCGTGACAGAGCCTTATGAAGGTCTGTTTGCTGATCTAGTCCGAGCGAGCGCCTGCTAGATTGGAAGGACCAGCCATCCTGGAAAACACCACTCAATATTTGGGGCCCGCAAGAGCCTCCTTTCAACAATAGACGCTTTTCCTCGTTTCAAGTAGTGGCAATCCTTTGTGATCCACAGCGAGGTCCAGTCGATCAACCCACCCACCTGGACCCAGCCCTGCTGGCTGGCTGGGTTGTAAGTGCTAGCGTGAGACGTCAGCATTCGAGACCATCTCTGCTAGCGAGTGACTCCCGCCGCTCCTTGATTGTCGACAGGACCGACAGCCGTCACAGTCACAGGCGACCTGTGCGGTCTTCAAATTGGATGACACTCCAGAGGATTGCGCTCGGAGGACTTTTGATTGGGAAGTTTTTTGGGGGGCATCAGCAGGAAGAGCTGTCATCGCCGGGATTCAGCTTATGCAGGTCAGAGGAGAAAATGGACGTGGCGCAAGCAATCAGATGCGACGTCCACTTTGTTGGCGGTGGCTGACCCCGGCTTCCACACCTGATCCCCGGCTCTGGTTCGTGCCCTGTCACTTTTAACCAGAAGTTTGTCACCCACCTGTCTGTATCCTTTGGGGGCTTAGTGGACTAGGGTACCGGTCAAGCGAATCCTTCCTTGTTCTGCGGCTAACTTTGGGATCCAGCCATCCCTGATCCTTCGCACAAACCACCCTGCCTACGCAGGCCCGACACGCGAGACTCGGGATATATTTTTAAGGATGTAAACAAACATTGGCTGAAGGCTGGGGTGGTCGGACCACCAAGCTGTCTGTGATGAAGCGTCGTTTTAGATGAGCTTGATGATATTGACATTGGCATGACGTCCGTTTGGGATTGACTTCCCCAGGCTCATCGATTCCATCAGAACGGGTTTTGGTTTCCCTCGTTCCATGGTACTGTTCCTTTCGACCCCTAAAAATAAAAATCCTGAATCTGCCGCGTAGGGAAAACAAGGAAGCGGGATGGAGAAGAAAAGGAAAGCCGCTAGAGCCCAATTGTGCATTAGTGAGACACGTCTCCTTGGTCCAGCAGCGGCGAGTACCATAGTAGGCTTTTCGCGCGTCTCACCAGGCAAAAAAGGTGCACTTAGGGAGGTCACCGAGGGTTCCACTTTCTTCCACCCCCGGTCATATCACGTGTCACGTTGTACCGGTCTCGGAGAAAATCCCCATGTTGTGCTTGTGTATCCAGAAGTATCAGATCAGATCAGCCCGGTATTAAATTGAACCTCACGTGGCGATCCCCGATGTGCCCTGATGAGTTCGTATGACCAAGGAGTCCCAAGCAAATAGTTTACTCCAACAACTCAGCACGGTGTGGAACCCGGCTCCTGCTTTACTGTTGGCGAATACATTTTCGACGATTTCTAGCCAAGTCATAATTATCGAATAATAGTCCCTACTCGATATGGACTGAAAATGCTACTGTTCTAGACGACATTCTGCTGTTCCAGTGGCTTGCTGGGCCTCATTTAAGCAGCCGCCGTCAGCTGCATGAGTCCGCAAGACCAATGTCATTATTATCTCATACCGTATACGAGGAAGTCAGAAAATATGCCTCGTGAGAAATCATTTGTCCTTGGTTGCCTAATGGTGACAGCCTTGTTACTCCAAACATGCCGGGCGGATCTTGTCACTGGTGCAGCAATCTCAACCAATTTCCCAGATCCTACACTTGCCTTGGCACCCAATGGCATTTGGTATGCTTTCAGCACTCAATCTGACCATATCAACATCCAGTTAGCATCCTCCCCAGATTTCAAACAGTGGACTCTGCACGCTGGATATGATGCTCTTCCTGTCCTGCCAGGCTGGGCACTTCTGCCCCCTAAAGCTGGCGTATGGGCTCCCGACGTCAACCAACGGCCCGACGGTACCTGGGTCATGTACTTTGCAGCTGTGGGCACTACGCATCCCCGGAAACATTGTATAGGCGCCGCCGTCTCACCAAATGTGACCGGTCCTTACCTGCCCCTGCAGACCACGCTTGTATGCGATCTTCCTGGGGGCGGTAATATTGACCCGAACCTTTTCCACGACCCCAACACTGGTCAAAACTATCTCGTTTACAAGACTGATGGCAACGCGATCGGTCATGGCGGGGCTTGTAGTAATGGGGTTGCCCCCATCGTTCCGACCCCGCTACATTTGCAATTGCTCAATTCCACGGATCTTGTCACTCCAATCGGCGATCCAATCTACCTGTTTTCGAACGGCGCTCTAGACGGACCAAACATCGAACGACCATGCATTTTATACCAAGCATCGACATACTTTGTTATATACAATGCCCAATGCTACGCGGATTTTACGTACCACATTTCATATGTCAGCTGTACTGTGGGCGTTGACACTACCACCAAAAAAGGCATCGCTGGTTGTGACTGGAGAACGCTGAAGCAGAAGCAACAGACCATAGCCGACCGCACTCTCTTGAAGACCAATGACAGCGTGTCAGGATTCACATTGTATGCCCCTGGGAGTATGGACATTGGCCCTGATCAGCACAAGATCGTATTCCACGGAGACATCGATTTGGCCTGGTTAGCGCCTAATCGGCCGGCCACCCTCCACCGAGATCGGGCAATGTATGCAGGTGAGGTCGACTTTGATGGCTCAAGTCTGCGCGTGACCAAGCTCTTCCAGTAAGGTGCAACGTGTATGCCAGCAAAGCGTGCCGAACAGCCGTGGCTCTTTGACCCAGTCCATGAGACGAATCTTTTGTGACGGTAAGGCTGCAGACAAACAACTTCGAATGCGCGCCCATCACTGGCAGAGATCGCAGCGATGCGCCCATCAGACTAGACGACGAGGACAAGGGTGGACCAAAACGCCCCGATCCTTCTACCGCTACAGCCACTCCGGTCTTCGTTTTGGCAAAGGATCTTCAATTTCAATGCTTAACAGGAGTATGATCGGACAGGGCAGGGTCTGAATCATCCTACATGACCACGTGCTTCGATCATTGAACTGTGCGAAGTGCTCCTGTTGCCACGGGCGCGTACACTGGTCTACAGATTCCATTCTTGGGTGATGCAGTAGGCAGGCGCAGCCTTACCTTAAGAATCCAACCAAGCAAGATAGAAATGGGAACACCCTGCACGCTGTCAGTCATTTGAGACATTGGCGCACCGGGCTTCAACGGCAAAGACTTCGTTGTCTGTTTCCGATCACGGAATGCCGGTACAACCGATTCTTTCGAAGGTCCGTTGGAACGTGGAAGTGACAAAAAGGCTACCACATTGGTGGGTACGGAGAATTCGGTCATTTAATGGCGTCCAGAAGGATACGATGGTCACCGGCCGTTCTCTGGCAGTGGCTGTACAACGCAGTACAGCCAACGAAGAGCTACTTTTGCATGCTGGTGACTTTACTGAGTACGAACAGGCTGGATCTGAACTAGCGTGTCGACTACGGACGAGGCTTGGAGAGTAAGCATCAGGCTGCTTACCATGGAACTCCGGAAGGTGTTCCTTCTCGGCTGCCGTTGTACACAGTTCATGAACGTTGTGATCAAACCTCAGAATCACCAAGACTACCTCCGTCGCTAATCAGCAACACGATGGCGCACTGGTCAGTACTAGTTCTGCATGACTACGTGTGGATTGAGGTTGAGCTTTGACCTTGACGGCAGAAGCTCGGACCTCCATGATCGCCGTTTAGTCGTCATCCCAGCCTCACCCATATAAAATTTACAATAATGAATATATCTACGGAGTATATGGCTCGATAAAACAAACTCCACTGGATCAATGTTTCTGTCATAAGAACTCTGCATTGACAGTTCCATGATGGGGCAATACCTTGGAACTTCACAGGCAGCAATCGCCGATTCCAAAGGATGTGACGAGTCTCAAAACTTGTAATGATCCCGTGGCTTGCATCTCCAGCACTTCGGCTCAGCATGTGCTTATCCATATGAGTATTTGACAGCAGCATCCAACATTCTCCAAATGGGCTTTGCTGAAGGAACAAGGCGCAGGGGGCGAAAATCAAGATGTTGCTGCCAGACTCGTCGACTGTCATTGGATATATGTACAAGGCAAACCTGCATGCATGTGCAACTTTTCTGACTCAGACCCCGGACCTGGCTCCCACAGGTCGTATCTGCTTATCACACCGATATCATTCGACGGGAAATAGATATCTCGCAGTAGTACGAATCTCGAACAGTAGCGTGACCAACTTGCAGCTATCTCAACAGGGTTTCTGCATGTATCGAGACTGCGGCTCTCAGGCAGGGATCTGCGGTTGACGCCACCACGCATGCAGTCCGTATGCAGGCGGTCGAACCGGGCAACAAGAAACTGGGTCTGGCGATCTTTACAGTACTAGAACATGTGAATGATATGTTACAATTTGTCTCATGATAAATTTGTACTCATTCCACCCATGGTGACAATGACAATTCACGCATTATGAAACATGCGGACGAGGCTGGGTCAAAAGCTTTGGCCAGAAAGATATAAAAATAATCCTGGACCGAAAATATCAGAAATGCCCCTCAGTATCACCCCACGTGCAAACAACCACGATTTGGTTCAGGAAGGAATTCAGGCATCCTTGCAGGTGATCAGCGATATTGGAACGACAGTACGTGTGGGCAGTGGTCTTCATCCACAGCCTTACTCACTCCTATCGGCATCTGTTTGAGTCTACATCCTACGAGTTCTGGCTCAGCGCCATGCAGTCATGGTGCCCAATCATCCCAGATCCTGATCCTGCGTTCAACACAAATTCTTACGACTCAGGCCGCCGGGTCATACGCTTGCTCGAGAGTCCAGGCGTCGAATTGCCACAAATCACCCGGTCACCGATCACTTTTTGTCAACGCTGACTCTCATTTCGTACGCAGCACCCACCGATTAGCGGGCTGTACCTTGCGCCAAAAGTCACCGACTTCGGTCCATCTGAATCCATTCGCAAAGGTCTAAATTGAACTCCATCCATAAGCTGAACCTCTGGTAGTTACGTCGGAAGATGGCTCGAGAGAACCTCCAATGGAATGTCCAGTCTGCGACGTTCAATCACATACTTGAAGCAGCAGTCAGCTATTCGGCCGGACAACGAAGGTGAGGCCACATTTAACTTTCACTCATGCATGCAATATGAATGGACAGCCTGATCGCACGGTAATACTCGGTAAGCAGACTCAAGTCTTTCGCGAGAATGTAGTCGATTTCCTGCTGGAAATGCCAATGCCATGGCTTACAAGGTTGTCATATCGATCTTGCTGCCTCCCTGCTGCAAGTATCGATATGGTAGTGGCAAACAAGGGACCAGATCATGCACCTGCTCATCCGTGAAGCAGGTGGCCTAGATGCTTGCCATCAGTACGAAGCGATGTGTATCAAGCATCACCCCTCTTTGTGGTCGGTTGTTCTTGCCTCCTTGCTCAATATCCTCCCGACGTCTCGGCGAGAGGACAAGATGGGGTGTGTTCTGGGCTGCGTCTTACCCAGTCTAAGTATGTGCAACTACTCTCCTGAGCATATGTCCGGCGGGAAACACGGACGGTCGTTCCTGGTGGCAGAGCTGCCTTCAAGGGGTGACAATCAAGAAGCGGAATACCAGGTATGTTGAAGAGCGCTGGATGAGTGTATGCCTCTCTCGTGACCATGCCCAAATCTATAACCAATCCAAGCACTTTTACAACACTCCTGAAAGCAGTTTCATTGGAAACGACGGAGCTCGAAGGTCTGGCACCCTTATTTCTGGGAACATTCAAGTATGGCTGCGGTAGGCTGACTTGGTCAGCCTGGCCATGAACTGACATAGCCCTTGATTCAGACTGGGCACTTGAGAATCGAGAGCCACAACCACGATAATGTGCTTCTTCAACAAGACATACATGGATGCTCGACATCACGACCCTTTTATAGGGGCCATGCTTAGTGATACTCATTCTTGACGATTCTAGATCACCGATCTCTTCCTGCAGCGCAACGGGCTGCATATGGTAGCATTGGCACGTATGCTCGATCATATCTTCACCACCACTCCTGGCATAAGTGATCAAATTGATTATCGGGGTTATGAAGAAGCCCCAAGGTACTTCGTTTTATCTGACTAGCACGGGAAAAGAATAGCATACAGTACTCTGGTGTCGCCTAGCAAACGCAAGGCTGCAAGTCTACGGATATCGGCGGATCATATACCCATAAGGCTGAATGTTACCGGCTGGAATATACATGCCTCCACGAGCACACTACCTCTCTCCCACAAGCCGAGGTAGAATAGCATATGCAAGGCTGTACGTCCGATCCATGTACCTGTTCCACGTATGTATGTCTCACCATTTCTTCCCCACGTATTCAATCTCCAGCTCAAAAAAACTCTCCTTGAACAAGTCCAGCAAAATCCACTGCTCAGGGGCTGGATCCAAACTATAGATCAAAAAGTACTCCGCAAGTATGGCGCTGTAGTGTACGCATTCAAAGTAACTTACGCGTGGCCGTGGAGTTATTCTCTCCTGGATCTCTCCTCAAAGTTTTTCGAACGATGGACACCACGATGCAAGCCCAATTTCCAGCCCTGACAGGTGAATAAACCTCATTGCACACCACCACGCGTTTGTTAGCCAGCGGGCGCGTCCGACGCCGGTCGATGTCAACAGACGATAGATCGCCACCACCTAATGTCCACATAACGTCCACGCATAATAAACTGACATGTCGAAGGCAGAGAGCTTGGGCTACGGCAGGTCTATGCGTCGTCGCCGTCAAATTTCGGCACCTAATCAGCCTTGACTTGTTGACTTGCCGTATGTCGGTGTCACCCGACCGTCAGTCGGTCGGGTGTCAAAAAATTGAAAGGGAGGGGGAAAGGAGAAATGGTGGTGTGGAACGGTATCCCAGCACTACGAGCCAGTATACATGACCTTGCCCACGACTATACTTGTATTTTCTATTCCTATCCGAGACATGAACCTTGGTACATCTCCTCGCCAAAAAGCATAGCGATATACATTATGATACATGTGAACACCATTCCAGCCGTCCAGTGTCCACGATGAAAGGCAAAAGTTGCCATCAACCTCAAGAGTATCCCCAATGCGTTACCAAAAATCTGAACCGGGTGCAGCACACTCCAAAGAACCACTGATGGTGATGCAGTAACACTACCCCAGAAACGGCCGACTAGTACCTGGAATCTCATCCTCATCCTTCTCGTTATTCGCGTACCTAGCCTTCCTCGCCTCGTGCATCTGCTTCTCCAGCATCATCCCCGCGCCGCCGACGGCACAGCTCGCAATCTCCAATACGAACACTGCGACCATGAGACCGAGACCGACTTTGCTCTCCATGCACAAGCGCTTGAAGCCAGCGGGGACAGGTACGCCGCCTGACATAAACACCGGGAGCTGAAGAGCGAGGGCATCCGAGTTAAACTTGGCGGCGCCATCAGCGAATTTGCACGTCCACGACTGCAGCGAGTCTCGTGAGTGATGCGTTGAGGGGTCGGTATGGAGGGTGTTGAATGGGATCGCGAAGAGGCACAGGATGACTCCGACGGCTGAAACAGCGGTGAAGACAACGTTGTACATGAGGGTGCGGGAGTAGGGCTACGAAACGGTCAGCTTGGTCTGCAACACCACAAACGCAAATACTCACGGTTGGAATCAGCGAAAAGACCAAGTACATAACACTGGATGCGACGATGATAGCAGCAGGAATGAGGACGGCCAAGGTAGGTCGGATATCGATGTTTGCAGGCCACAATGGCAGGTACCGGTGTCTTCCAAAGCTTGTGCCATTGTAATCGTGCAGGACGTGCCCTGCACAGCCGATTGCAGCTGTACTCGTGGCTGTGATCAACAAGACCAGAGCAAGGCGAGTCCACCACAGCAGCTTCGCTTTCGTCAGGTAGGCTGATTCTTGGGCTGAGGTCGCTGAGTTGCGCGAGTGTAGAGAGGACGTCAGGAGAGGCGAGGGAATGGTCTTCAGGGCTGAAGCATTGTCGATTGGCTCCTTTCGAGTACTCGAGCGAGACTCGGTTCTGCTCCCTGGCTGTTGCAACGACGCCGGGCGAGAGGTGGAAGTTGTTTCCGCTTCAATCCCCATGATTGCAATGTGAAATCAACGACAAGGACTGTGGTATTACTGCAAAAAAGACGAGAATAAGATTCAGAGCGCAGGTTTGAGGAGGCAGAGGTAAGTCAAAGCTCCTTTATTGCGTTTTACATGTACCCGGCGGTTGTTTTGCAGGGGCCGCTTCTTACCTCGATGGCAATTCATGTGTACCTTCTCCGATATCTCAGATATTGGCTGAGAAGCGCTGCTCAAAGCTCGCCGTTGACCAGCGTCGTTGTTTCATCTTGGGCACAAGGCCAATCATGGAAGGGCAATCACGCGACTGCTGGATTGGCCGGCGGCTACAATATGGCGAAGGAATCCGGAATGAAGACGGACCATATCGACTCGTGATCAAAGAGGAGACGAAGAGACGAAGTCCACCATCGTTTTCATGGGCGCTTAATGACACTGACCCTTGGCACATGTTCTGCACGTTATTGGCTGCTCGATATCGACGGTGAACCTGTTATTTTTAGGCAACTCACGAGTAACTTCGTGAGATCGGAAGCCAACCATTGCAACCATTTCAACTCCTCTAGCATCATGAACGCAGCTATTGCAAACAAGCTCTTGACTGACAGAAGCAGGCCGGTCCCCCTTCAGTCTGCTTTTTCAGGCAATGCTTCCCATTTGCCAGCGAACACCACCCTAGACATGTCCGCCTAGCAAGCCTGTTTCCAGAAAAATGGCACTGTCTGACCGTTGTTGCCCCTCAGCTTCAAATAGGTGTTACTCTTCATTGTTATCCAGAGTCTCTCACATATATCGAGATAGTATCAGGCCTTTGGTGAGGAGAAATGCATCAGCTCTACCGCCCGTCCCTACTAGGCTGGAATCAAGGCACCCACTGTCGTGAATCTGCTGGACATCGAATTTATATCATCGATGTACTCGATGTCAGACGGTGCCATTTTTCTTCGAAACGGGCTTGCCGGGGTTTCTTGCAGATCGCTATCGACCAGTTGTCTCTTCCATTGGCTTATCTCTCTCCCGTCCGGGATCCAGATCCCCAATCGCCCAACTCTCAGGTATCATTTCCATCATCTCCATCAAGCCCATAGCTGTGCCTTTCTTGATTTCGCACTGCCAAAGACACTAAACTCATTCCCCGCTGGTCGGTTCCGGTTGAATGCGACTTTCAGTCAAATCGAAGACCCCCCTTCATGTCAAAACACCCGCTCCTTCTGCTGCTAATCGCACTAACCATCCCCAGAATGGTTACACTGTCGGTATTGCTGTGTCCCCGACCGGCATCAATGCTGTAGTTATTGACACCATTGTCCCTTTTCGGGCCTGAACTGTCTTGGATAACTGTCTCTTGGGAAGGCGTCCCCGCCTTCAATGAGCCCATGACTTCCACCTCATGCACAACATATTGCGTTGCTGGTGAATGAACTTTGTCGAAGACTTCCCAAATGAGTATTTTCTTGCATCGCTTTGGGTATATCGGAGAATTTTGACTGTCACCACGCAAACCTTGTGCAAGGGCATACTCCTAGCTTGTGCACTGAAGTGCTTATCCTTCCAAACGCCCACTGGCAATTCTCACATGATGGTTCCTTGGCCATCGGGAGTACGCCGAGCACACTGGCAGCCGAGGTGATAATCCCGGTTCATGTCTGTTCGAATATCGTCGCAACCCTCTCCAGCGCTTGGACTTCCTCAGGGTCCACACGTCTACCAGACACAAGCGCTGAACTCTCGTCTGGTTTCAGACCGTTGCGTTCGAGATGTGCTCGTGTACGTTGTTCGATATAACTGCGGCGCTCTTCTCTGTTTTCCTCTTTCGCACTATCTAGTCCTCGTCCCGTATTCGACGCTTTAAGTGCGGCTAGCTTTGGTCGGAGGTCGGCAAGCAGAGAACGTAGAGCAGGTAATTGTGAGATCACAAAGTTCGTATGGGTGGTCAACGATTGCTGACCAGGATTTGGCGTCACTTGCAGAGATTGCGCAGCCGGACTGTTGGTGAGGAAAGATAGGTTGTTTGCGCCATCTTGCGCATTGCCAACGAGGTTTCTCAATTGGCTCAGTAGTGCTTCATTGCGATTGTGTTCCTCCAGAAGTGTTCTGGAAACTGTTCGGGATGCCGCCAATTTGCGCCGCAGCTGCTGTACAGTCTCCAAGGTCGCGGCGTTTTCAGGTTGTGGAAACGATATGTTCTGAATCGTCAGCTCATCTCTACATCAATCATGAATAAAGGCCTTCGCTCACCTTGTAGTGGCCGAGGCGCACCCAGTTGACCAGGTCCGCAGGTACTGACAGGATATTCCTCAAGACGTAGATCTCAAATCTGTCAAAGTTCTTGTCCACGGTCGAATTCAACAGTGTTTCGAGTTTGTGAAGGCCCTCCTCTATCTCTTGTTTCGCTTCGGGATATTCAACCTCTTCTGTGCCATTGTCTGCATGTGTCTTGACAGGCTTGAAACCGAGCTTTTCTGGAGGTGTCGACAGGAGACCGGTTTCCAGGCTCCCTACACCCTGGTACACAAAATTGTTGACGGAGTTGATGATGTCGTCAATCAGCGACTGTTAGAGTGTCAGTTCATGAACTCTCTCCTGACTGGATACATGTTACTGACCAAAGGAGTATATTGCAAGTGCTCTGTCAGCAGCGACGTCGCCGCCTGTGATGAGTCTGCCATGCCGCATACAGTGCCATCTAGACAATGCCTGCAGACAATGGCGATGCAGCGATGTGAGAGAGCCTGTCCTCCTCGCGACCATGTGACGCGCCTTCCGTCTGTTGTTGTGTCCAACTTTAGACTAGTGCAATCTTGGCACATCTGGCTCGGTCTTTTGAAGGCGGCAAGTCAGTCATGACACCTCATTCATCGCAAATCTCACCGGTTAAACTCGGGTCATCTCTTCCTCACTTGTCAAAAGACCTTGAGACATTACAACTACTTCCTAAAGACACAAGGCTGTCCTGCGGTGCGGTACGAATTGTCAAGATGGGAGGACCAGGTTCTGGCGGATACAAGAATAAGCCAGGTGATACCGAAACTCATTCAGCATGGGACATCATTCCTCAAGATCCCTCCGGGACTCAGGTACATCTTGCTGCTAGCTCTCTTTACACTCTCTTGCGCACCCTACTGACTCCCATCGCAGAAATTGGCCCAGGTACGATGCAAGCACTGCGGCAGGGAGATGGCCCAGCACACCTCGCGCCAGCGCGTCCACCTCCTACAATGTCAACAGTATCTTGATGCGATGAAAGAGCAAGGAGTTGAAACAAGCATCACACGTCAAGCAGCAGATCCAGCGGCCTTCTTCAGGACTACTGAATGGAGCCAGAAAACGACAGAGGCGAAAGCGCCAAAGGTGCTTAAGATGCAGGAGCACACCACTGCCGTGCGCATTCAGGCTTTGGCACTCGCAGAAGCCAGTATCTCCGCAGAAAGAATTCAAGAGATCACCGGCATGGACCCGAAAGTACTGGCTGGACTTAGACGACTTGCGCGCGAACGTGGCTATGACCCTTCAGTCTCTATGCAACTCAAGGAAGAATATGTTCTGGATCCACCAAACAACAGTCGTCCACGGGGTCGACCAAAGAAGAGAAAGCCAGAAGATGATGTCGATCCAGCATTGACCAGCATGCAAGATCAGGATACCTCAACCTTTACTCCGACCAGACCAGCGAGCAATCTACCTCCTGGTCAGTGGGATTTCATGACTGCCACTCCAACAGGCTACACCATGACCTAGAAGTCATCGATGAAGGGGTACAATATTGTAAGTGATTGAGTCAATCACTCAACAACAGAGATGTACGATGGCAAGGAGTTGGGGATTGCGGCACGAATTATGGCGGGTTTGTCGGGGGCATTGTTACGGCATGTACTCATTAAAGGGCTTTGTGGGTGCGTGAGTAGCGGGCTCTTACTCGCTAGGACATAAAGTAGTTAATCAAAGATTTGTCAAACTCGACTGTCCAGCAAGCCGGTTTCCATAAAAAGTGGCACATTCTGACCGTGGTAGCCCGTCAGCTTCAAATGAGTATAGGTGCTCAATATCTCTGGGGAGGCAATCATGTACAGTGTTGGATGACTAGCAGTTCATTTTCGGACGGCCACCGAGTCCATTGGCATAGGAATATCGCATTGAAGCCCGAGTCGCTGCCGTCGGCAGAGAAGCTTCCGGCCTCGAAATTCTTTTGTTGATGACTCTGTCAAAGTGGCTGAGCTGGACTCTAATAAAGGTTTGCGATCTGTGAAACCCGGGACCAGCCACAGCCGAGTTACAATTATTAGAGCAGCAGTCGATGTCGTGCTGCAAGAGTCTAGGTCCATATCGAATCTCGTCAAGCAAGAGACAAATCAACTGTGGCCGGAAGCTGCAAGATCCCTCCTTTAGCGCTGTCTGGGGATGATTACGACCATTCGTATTTCTTAGAGCCTTGCCGTCAAGTTGGCCTTTCCCTGCCAGCCTCATGCCAAGTCCCCATATATTGCCTAAAATGGAAGACGCCGAATAACCAGAAACAGGAGGTGCTTCAGATTCTTCTCCTCGCGACACTTTTCAAAACGTCCCAGCGCTTCGAATTACTGTCCATCTCCTCACTCTGCGACGCTCGTGTTGAGTCCGGCCTGTCATGGACTTTGACGCCAGGTTGCCACTCAGTGTTTGCTTTTGCCATATTTGGTCAATCACTCTACGGCTCTTCTCGCCTGTCGTGTCTCGATTCACTCCGGGAGTCTGAGACGAACTTCTAACAATGTCTTCAACCTCCTCCAGGGGTCAATCGACCAGGTATCGAGACTCTGTAAGTCCCATCTTCCCTTAGATCCAGATCCTCAATCTTAGATACTGGAAACAAGCAACCGACGCAGCCCGCCTTTTCTGGCCTACTTATGTCCTTGTGTTGCCCGTCTATTCCCTCAGGTGATTCTTTCTTCATTCCATACCATCATTCTTTTGACCCGTGTCTCCGAATCGGCTCTCTTCACTCTTTCTGCTGCTTGACGCATTGCACTTGCATTCTTAGTTCTTGCGCCGGTCGCTCGTTGTCACATTTATCGTCACAGCCTTTCCAAATCTGAAAATAAAAGTCCACCGACAAGACAACCAACAATGTCTCTCAGAACTCTTCTCACCACAGCACTGCTAGCGACCTCTGCTGTCGCCCAGTATGGCAGCTCTTGGGGATCAATGGCCGCTGCTCCGTCATGCCCTGCAGGATGCCAGGCTATTTCTTCAATGGGCAGCTCGACTTCATCATCAAGCCAGCTAGTTGTTCAAGTCGTCTCGGTATCCGACTCAAATGGCTCATTGTCATACTTTCCCAACAACATCGAAGCCCCAGTTGGCTCGATGGTGCAGTTCCAATTCCACGTCAAGGTAAATTGTCAATTCACGGCTAGCATCAAACCATCTAACATTACTACAGAACCACACAGTCAGCGAATCCAGCTTTGCCGCTCCTTGCGAAAAGATCGCCAGCAACTTGACCTCCGTCACACATCCTGGTCTGCACTCTGGCTTCGTCCCTGTGTCGGCCAACGGCACTTTCACACCCGTCTACAACGTTTTGATCAACGACACAAAGCCTATCTGGGTTTACTGCGGTCAGACCAACCACTGTCAGAAGGGCATGGCCATGGTCATCAACCAGAACAGCAGCAGTCCTAACACCATCGAGAAATACATTTCGAACGCCATGGCGCTCGCTCTCACACCGACAGCCGCCACTCAAGCAACTACTGCGACCGCCACAGTCGTTGCAGCTTCTGTCGCAACAGTCGCAACAGTCGCAACAGCCGTAACTGAGGCAACTACCGCCACCGAGGCTTTCGGCGCCGCTACCACCAGTGCTACAGTTGTAGCTGCCACCACAGCTGTCGATACCGCCACAATTGCGGCGCTGACGAGCACGGCTGCCACAGCACCTGCAGTCTTCACCGGTGCTGCCGTTCCCCGATTCCAAGCCCGCGAGGTTCAAGCCGGTTTGGGAGCTGGACTTGTCCTTGGTGCGCTTGTGGCTGTGTGGTAATAATGTTCGGGCGGAGATGAACTCATGTCAGACAACGTTGCTCCTTCGAACAAACAGAAGCGAAACTGCACAGATGCCTAGCTTCTGGACGAAGATGGCCGAAAGTGGTATGCCTCCCTCGCAAGCCTTTCGAGGTCGAGTCGCCACAGTACTGGGGTCTGCTTCCGGGCTGGAGATCGGGACGCGGTGTGGGATGGTGTGACCGGCGATTTCTTTGTATTCTACACTTATTTTTTGATATCCCCAAGTGCGCGCAGCAAATTGCAGCAATATGACCAGGATATATAGACGGACATACCAAAAATGAATCAAACGATGAATATCTTCTCAACATGTCTCAAGACTCTGCTTCGAGCTGAGCACTTTTTATTGATTTCTGCGATTGTGCAAATCCAGTCTCTGCTCGAAACCCAAGTGACAATACAGTTCATATCCAGCGCGGCATACTTTAGTCCATCTCCAGAAGGCCAACATCCGCATGGACCAAACCGCGATACTTCAACGTGAAGGCAATCTCCAAGACCATAGCCTTGGCTTTTTATGCTCCCTACGACATAACCTCCAAGAGCCCAATACAGCTGTCGTTTGTCGGTGCTTCGGTCACCTGTGGTCTCGTGGGCATAGTTCCTCCTTTTCCTGCGGCACCAAACCCCTCTTTGGATGAAATTTGAGCTTGTACAGTTCCAAGCATCCTGATATATCCGTACTGCTTTCTTCCTCGCCATTCGGGCGCCGCAGCAGCTGATTGCTGGCTTTGTGAAACCTCTTAGTTCCAGCATATGCACATCGAACCTGCGAGATCTGCCTGAAAGCCTGATCCTCACTATCGACCTCTGTCTGGCGCCATACGATGGTCGTTTTCAAACCCTGCGCTGCCACTTTCGCACCTCATGCCGTTGAACGTGCTGATCGTCCGTACCTCCAGCATTCTCAAGCACCGCCCCGCGCAATTCGCCCTTGCTGCAGATGCACTGGTACCTCGACGGTCCAATACGTCCATCATATCTCATACCTCGGCCTTATCTTGTCGCCATCAAATATTTCATCCCCATCAGAAATCCATACAAAGCTGCGTCGCCACCCGTTCCAGATCCTCCAACTCCAACCACCCGCTATCCACACTCGCGCCGACACCCTGTTCTCGCTCCTTCTTCTCATCCACACACCGCCTTATACCCTCCTTGACAAAGATGTCGATGTACTTGCCCACCAGTATCCGTGCGTCCGACGAGATACTCGTCTTCTCTGGCCTCGTGAAATGAGACTGCATGATCCGGTGTATGAGGGGTAATGTGATGGTCGGCTCGGACGTATCAGAAGCAGATTTGTCGTTGTGCGTGACTTCGGCGAGGATGAAATCTGGTTCAGGAGAGGATTCGAGGGTTGACGGATCTGCTGCGACTTCTTCCTCTTCCTCTTCACCCTCCTCCTCCTCCATCACGTTCTCCCCATTTTCTTCGTCATCTTCGTCTAGGAGCTCTTCATCGTCGTCGTCTCGGGTGCTTCGTTTCTTGGGTCGCGCAATAGGTTCTTCGTCTTCGTCTTGATCATCGCTGTCGTCGGCCTCGTCGTCGAGAAACGCTCTCATCGTCCCGCCTGCGGCTGCGCTTCGCTGCGTTTTCTTCACCCTTGATCGCTTTGCCGGGGTCTTCTTCTCGACTCTGCTGCCCTTTACAGGCTTTTCTTTCCTTTTGGCTCCATTGGTACTTTTGTCTTTAGCGCTCTTCGCGGATTTGGACTTTCCGGGTCGTGGAGGTGAGAACGCAGGTCTCGAACGTTTAGAGGCTGTGGGCGCCATCGCCGCACGAGAGGTCAGAGAGATGATTGTAGTAGTCGCAGCATAAGATGGTTCTACTCAACACGTGCCAATGCAGTCAACGCTCAATGCACGAAATCCCATGAACGTGGTGTCGCATCTATTTAGAATGACATCACACTAGACGCGTCTCACTAAATTGAAGTCGCGTCGCCCGCTGACTAAACAGGTGAATTTCGATTAGAGTCTGCCCTGCTTCGAACTCATCTTTCTACGCATCAGCTACATCTCGTACTGAAAGACATAAGGCACAATTGTTGAAATTCAATTCTTGGTATTATTTGGGATCGTGTGTTCACAGATCCAACTATCTCATCAAAGCCCCAAAGGGTTTTTCCCCTTAGGGATGCATGCCCTAATATGCCATCTATGCTTCCATAAACGCCTCCTGCACATTCGCTTATTCGCTGTCAGAATCATCAATGCTGTTGTTCAATTACTCGTAAAGGTCCATGTTGCCATTAGGAGCATCCGGTGCATCCTCAATCTCCAACATAGCATCGTCATCATCAATCATATCGGCATCCTCCTCAACGTCACTCTCAGTGTGGTTAGGTAGAACAGTGATTCTGCCATCTTCCAAGACCACATGAGCGTTTTCACCGTCTCTGATAGCTCCTCTAAGAATCAGAACAGCTAGACGGTTGAGGATTTCCTTCTCAATCAGTCTCTGCAGTGGACGAGCACCATAAGCTGGTGAATAGCCAGCAGCACCCAGGTAATCCTTGACATCTTCGTCGGCGTCGATGTGAATCTTCTTGTCGTTCGCTTCGAGCCGTTTCTGGATCTCCGAAAGTCTGAGTTCGACGATCCTTCTGATCTCCTTCCTAGTCAACCGGTTGAAGATGACAATCGAACTGATTCTGTTCAGGAACTCAGGGAGGAAGTAGTTGCGAAGTGCGTTCATGACAAGTTCTTGAGTGGTTGGGTCGATCTTGCCATCTGCTGTGTTGCTGCGAGACAGATACTCGGCACCCAAGTTGCTGGTCATGACGACGATACAGTTCCTGGCATCAACGACACGTCCTTGGCCATCAGTGATTCTGCCATCGTCCATAAGTTGAAGCATGACAGTCAGAACTTCTTTGGCAGCCTTCTCCACCTCATCGAAGAGTAAAATGGAGAAGGGCCGCCGACGGAGAGCTTCGGTAAGTTGACCACCAGCATCATGTCCGACGTATCCAGGTGGAGCACCAATCATCCTCGACAATGAGTGTCGTTCTTGGTATTCTGACATATCAAATCTGATCATGGCCTTCGGGTCGTCGAAGAGGAATTCAGCGAGTGCTTTAGTCAGCAAAGTCTTACCAGTACCTGATGGACCGCAGAACAGGAAGCTGGGTGGTTGATTTGGATTTGCCAGACCTGATCGTTGCAGTCTGATGGCGTTCGAGACTGCCTTGACGGCTTCTCTCTGTCCGACAACGACCTTCTGAAGATGCTGCTCCATATGAAGGATCTTCTCCTTCTCAGAGGCACGCAGTCTTGTGACTGGAATACCGGTCATCTTGGCCACAATGGCGTTGATTTGTTCTGGACCGACCGCGTCTGTGGGTGAGACCTCGCCCATTGATCCCAATCTCGCATGCTGCTCGGCGTCCGCTTGAGCTCGGCTAGCTTCGAGTTGCTTAATCTTGGCAGTGACATCGGGAATGGCATAGTACTCCAGATCGGAGGCGGTCTGAACATCGTTGGATCGTTCAGCTTCGTCTCGCTTGTTTTTAAGTTGATCAAGCTTGATCTTCATGTCTTGGAGCTCTTTGGATCGGGCCTTCTCTCGTTCGTAGTGTTCTTTGAGCGGTTCAAGTTCCTCCTTGACATTTGCGGCTTCACGCCTCGCAACTTCTAGACGCTCAACCGACGATTGGTCGGTTTCTTTTTGCAGAGCATGGATCTCGATTTCGAGTTGTCGAAGTCTTCGCTCAAGGTTGTCAAGAGCTTCGGGCTGAGACTCGCGAATGACCCGGACATCTGCAGCTGCTTCATCGATGAGATCGACAGCTGAATCAGGCAACCTGCGTTGAGTCATGTATCTGGCGGCCAAGCTCGCTGCCGCAACGATAGCACCATCGAGAATGGTGACACCATGGTGAACTTCGTATTTTTCTTTCAGACCACGGAGAATGGAGACTGTTTCCTGCACCGAAGGCTCCTTCACAAGGACTTGTTGGAATCGTCGTTCGAAGGCGGCATCTTTCTCGATGTATTTCCGGTATTCTGCAAGAGTGGTTGCGCCAATACAGTGTAGTTGACCACGAGCCAGCATTGGCTTGAGAAGATTGGCAGCATCCATACCACCCTCACCAGTGGAGCCCGCGCCCATGAGTAAGTGGATCTCATCGACAAACAGGACGATCATCTCCGTTGACTCTTCGATCTCTTTTAGGACGCCTTTCATTCTCTCTTCGAACTCACCCCGGTACTTGCTGCCTGCCACCAGGGATCCCACGTCGAGCGAAAGCAGTCTGCAGGCTGCCAGATTTGCAGGAACATCGGCATTGATGATTCTCTGAGCCAGACCCTCGATGATGGTAGTTTTACCGACACCAGGTTCACCAATCAGTACTGGGTTGTTCTTTGTTCTTCTGGAGAGGATGCGGATGACGCGCCGGATCTCCTCTTCTCGGCCAATGACTGGATCTATCTTTCCTTCTCTTGCCAATTGTGTCATGTCAATTGTGAATTTCTTGAGGTTTTCATTTTCTTCTTCCGAATCCGCATTCTTTGAATCAACTCTCTTCGTGCCCCGGATCTGCTGGATTGCGGAATCAATAAGTTTGGTATTGGGGATGTTGGCCTCTCGAAGGTAGTCTTGAATCTTTTGGTCTTGCGCTAGAGCGGTGATCAGATGGTCAATGGCAATGAAACTGTCCTTTTGCGTCTTTTGCAGTTCCTGGGCTGATCTGATCACCTTAGAAAGAGCTGGTGACATAGTGACATGGTCCGGAGCAGGGTCTTGACTGGGTAACCGGACGAGAGCCTTCTTGAGTGTTCTGTCGAGTTGTTGCAGGTCGCCATGGGCTCTTTCTACGACTTGTCGGAAGAGAGGTGCGGAAGCATGGGACTGAGAGGCATTCATTGTTGTCTGTTGGTCTTTTGACTCATCTGGAGGAGGGTCAAATAGGGCGAGTGCCAGGTGCACTGGTAGAATCTGAGTGTGGGCATATTGTTCACACAGATTCGCAGCGTCACCCAGCGCCTTTGAGGCTCTATCAGTAAACTGAGGCCCGCCTGAAGCCATGGTTTAGTGATTTGAAAGGTGTGTATGTCTGTTGTGTGGTGTGTAAATTTCGTGGTAAACAGGAAGATTGAGGTGAAAGTCGTGTAGATTAATAGTGGTGAGAGCGGTGGAAAAGAGCCGCTATGACATCGCTGGTTGTTTCGAGAAGCTGCGACAATGCGCCAGCTGGCTCTAGAAGCCAACGGCAAAACCTAGCCTATTCTCGTTAAAAAGGCAGTCCCCAACCAATCATGAGGTACATTCTGGCAAGCCTAAGCCACCTAATAATCCCCTTCTTCAAACAGGTTTCCTTGTAGCCAGTCGGCGTGCGTCGGGTACCTGGTGGTCTATCTGCACTCATGACATGCTGCCCAGTTCGAGATCCGTGGGTTATGAATTCTAACATCATTTCACCATCACCCTCGGAAGCAATCATGAACTCATTTTCCTGGTGTGGCAGATTTCATTCCCGATGAACATTCGGAACGAGAATGTTGCTCCTTTGCATTTAGGTACGCAGACTAAGTCTATCATCCAGTTAGCAGCGTCGGGATACTGTGTACTATCACGACCTTTGGTACCTGGTGTCGCACCAGACTTTCCGCTCATTTCCGGCTGGTCGCTTGCCTCAGGGATGAGCTTTCAGGATGCTACGAGATCAAATGGTCGGATTCATGAGATACGAGTACACCAAGGACATTTCGTCATCCACTGGCAACATATGAGGTTGGTCATTCTGATTCCATGCATGTTTTAGCCCCAACTGTTACATTCTTTTTCTTCGATCTCGCTGTTCACGGTTTCTTCAAGACAAACTGTTTCAGGTAATGGTAGTCGGCCATGTTCGCGTCCACCGTATCTCGAATCACCTTTGCCGCTTTCTCGCCGTACTTCTCCTTCCATTCGGCATCCCACTCAGCTTCGGTCCTGGCAGCTTTCCTCTGTCTCGCTGTTAGTTCATATCTGCAAGTGGATGGTTGGGGTCATACGTGAGTCCTCGGCTTGAGGTCTTTTGAGTCGATGGCATCCTCATGGAACCCCTTCCACTTCTCAAATGCAGCTTTGGCACGTGCGTGGTCCTCTTCATTGTCCCAGTTCAGCATATCATGGGTGAATTCGAGTCCGACGCTCTTGCAGTAGACTCGGAGTATACCCTCGGGATCATCCAGCAGGTCATCGGCATCGATCATGCAAATCTCGGGCTTGTCTGCACCTCCATTGACGCTATCATGGGTTTCTCCGGCAATCCGGTTGGCGACCAAGCCAGCCTCTCTGGTGTAGTCGAAAAAGCGTCGCAGCTCGTCATATCCGGCTTCGCTGGGGTAAAACTCATAGAAACCGGTCATCTTGTCCAAGGGAGGAATGCAGCATCGGTAGTAAGACGGAATGCTTGAATGAGGGTCTCGAATGAGGAAGGTGAAGTGGAACTTTTCGAGCAGCGCCTTTGGTACAATGGTCGGATTGCCTGGCTCGCCTTCTGTGGAATAAGGGAACGGCGGCTTATTACTGTGGCCATTGACACCGTTGACCGCCGGCTCTGTACCTATGCCTCGTTTCTTCAGATCCCATGATGGGGCAAGTTTGGCTGGTTGTTGATCTGGGGGGAGAAGATAGTAAGTGATGTCCTTGATGAAAATACGTTTGCCCTGTGTGTGGTGAGTGGAAAGTTCAAACAACCGCTGATGAACGCCCGCATGCTAGCAAGGCTTCAGAGTCGCATCACACCTCGGATCCTTCCTCTATCTGATCGAAGATTGATTTGTAAGTTGAATTGCTGAAGCCATTGGCTCTTCTGGTTTCCTCATCATTTTCGTAGCGGACGCTCATTCTCTCAGGGCTGAAGCAGGGTCAGATTTGACGCTGTGCTTCAATTCCTGTCTTACCCATAATAAAATGCGTCGCCAAATGGTTCATGTACGCAAGCCAGATCTTTCCTGGTCATGAACACCTTGTGGCTTTGTCAGCATGGGGAATCTCGTCTCCACCGGCGAAAACGAACTCGTTCAAAGGCTGTGCTGCACGCACGTGGATGCGTCGCACAGAATATTGGTTTCATGGAAGCCATGATGGCGACCTTTGCTCTCCCCGACAATTTTACAAGTCAGTCGAGAGGATGAATGAATTGGTTCGACCAAGACCAATCACGAAAGAATGTCAAGGTCCTTTTCGACCTAGTCACTATAGCCCCTTTCGGTCAGCTATAATGGAATATCGACGACAATAATAAGCCGTCTGATGAAGGAGCAGATCTCGGTTGTTGACGTGAGAAAATCCAATATATTTATAAAGGGAAATCTCAATCCAAAGGACCACCATCAGCCAGGGTGACTTTCGAGAGCAGAACCTTGGCTGGGCACATCTCCCGAGACGAATGAAGGATGCCCTCAGGGCACGCAGCTTCGTCATTTACTCCATTTGCCAGTGAGGTTGAGGATGGTTCATGACGCCCAGTGCCCGAAACTACGACTAATAATCGTTGGCCGACAGCGGGTGTGCCCCGCAATCTTCCCATGGTGGATCTACCACGATTTTTTCAGGAACAAGTGCAGATCACGATGGACGAATGGACTGGCCTGTCACACAGTTAACTGGGATTTCATGATTTTCTAAGCCATCGTGTGGGTGGTGCCAGGCGCAGGGCAAATCCTACAGCCACTAAAACCGCCGATGAATGATCTTAGTGCGTAAGTCGGCGACGTTCATAAGGCGTAAACCAATAAACAGGATGGGAAGAATTGAAGGAAGAAAAGACTTTTTGCCGAAGTCACGTGGACAAATTGCATCACCTGCCCTGACCCACGCAAATCACGATTCATGAGTCTACGAGACACGTTCCCCTATCTTGCTGAACTACCACAGCATTTGACGAATGTATTGTCAACGTATGCAGCAGCGATGACTCCAGGCTTTCTCGAGATTGGCTGTGCTATGCAACCTTACAAGATATGAAAGCAGCTGGGGCAGAACAACGAGTCTCACGGTGACACAGAATCCCTTTTCAATCTGTCTTCCCACAGTGAAGCCCCCTGGAGCTCCGGAAGCAGATGTACTTGTTGGTGTCCTTGGACCACCGCCAACGACTTCCACCGATCTGATAGGCATTTCTCATCAATATAGGCAGCGTGAACACGATCTCAGCTTGGCTATCTTGGTAAGCACTCTCAAAACCTTTGATTCGTTGGTGTGCTTGTCAGGAGCTATTCTGGTTTCGGCAATCCAGACTGTGGGCCTTCTCAAGTACGCAGCCTGATTGATATATCTCTTTCCATCTCTCGTTGAAGAATGTACTCCAAGCTGGCCATCGATATCTGCAGATACTGTGACTGCCTGATGTGCTATCTCTCCCCCTTAGGCTGTTCTCTTCCAAGGTAACTTTTCGCCGTGTACACGTTCTACCATGCATGCTGCCGGGATTGTGCACCATGGGGACACGCTCCCTCGTCAACCTGGTCTCAAGTTCATCCCAGAGGATGGATCATCTCGTTACTGCAAGAGGCTGACAGAGGAGGAGTCAAAAGACGCTAAGGAAATAGTGATACGCCTTCATCAGGCAGGCGGAAATAGAGCCGCTATGATGAAAGAAATCTCCAGCAAGGTTCTACAAGGGCGAAGGATCTCCAAAGCCATGGTGGATGGGCTTCGTGATCAGTTGGGACTTATCCAACGCCAAAATGGACGCATCGCCAAAGAACAGGAATCTATGTCTCGCACCGAAGAAGAATGTGCTGTACTGTGTTGGACCCAAAACGACAACCAGACAGATCATGCACTAGCTCCGAGTCTGCAGGTGCCTGAGGATAGTGCTGCCATCGCATCGCAGACCTACCAATACGAAAGCTCGACAGGCCAAATTCTCCAGGACATGGAGACATCCGAGGCAGAGCTCGAGACACCGTTGACTATGGAATTGAAGACATTTTTAAGTCTCTCAGATGAGGATATTGCCATGCTTGACTACCAATATCAATCGCAGTCGAGCGTTGATTCAGAGGTTGACTGGGCGACGAATATCCTGGCCGACCAGAGGCAGACAGATGAGCATGGAGCTGTCGTAAATCCAGACCATTTAAAGAATGAGGCGAATCACCCGCAGGACATGTCTGAACTCCGGACACTATACTATCACGCCCTTTCAAACACCCGGCGCTTTTCTGGAGCTATAGAAACAGATGGTCAGCGTTCCACTATGCCCTCCACGCAGTCAGGCCTGTGGGAGTGGTCCGAAGCTCATGATATTACCTCATTAAATCATGCCGCCTATATACTCAGTACTCTACGAGACTTCCAGCAGGCCTTTGAAATGTACTTCCTCATTTACTGTCGATTGCTCAAGCCCAGAACCGACAACCAGGCACCCAATCCTCACTTTGTGCTCTCAGCAATTGGCTGTGCTCGCACCGCCAGGACACCAAGTCAGGTCATTCTTGCCCATTCACTGGTGGATAGGGTCCGTGAGGATCTGCTCTTGCATCATGGCTTATGGTTGCTGGAGCGTACCAGAACGTGGAAGTTCTTGGAAGGGTTTTACCACAAGTATTTCAACAGCGATAACGAGTCTTGGGAGAACGTCGAAGACGCTGCGTACTGGGTTGCCACAGCGATCATCTTAAGCCAGCCTCGACTGGCTGCACATATTGTGCAGGTAAACAACATGCCCGACTACTTCTTGCCCGGCTTTTGGCATAATAGCTTCGTGGCGCACATTCTTGATTGCGATGTGGCAATGGTTTCGATGCGAACAGGAATTTCAAAGTTGTCTGCTTTCATCCGTAAACGCAAAGGCGATCTTGATCCGCTTCTGAGAGGCTGGCTTGGTTTGTCCGCGGATGAAGACACTATCGCTGAGCATGGAAAAATCGTGTCAACCATGTTTCTCGACGATCACCTGCGATCCCGCACGTCTGCAAGAGTGGGGTCGACCATACCGAGCCATGCAGGCTTTCCATGCTGTTGGAATGAATTTGCCACGCTTACAATGCCATTCATGTTAATCAAGTGGGCACACCGGCCAGAATTCAAGGCCAATCATGCGTCCTTCTTACAGCGGGCGCGCACAACAAAGACTAGCGATTTCTTACTCCTGGCAGCGGACGAGATTCGTGGGCACTTGAAGTCGCGAGGAGGCAAGGAAGCGGTTTTCGATTTATATTTGCGTTTGATGGCAGCTCCGAGACACGCCGATCATGTACGGCCTCAATCATCTCTGCCACCTGGTCTATTCCTGGATGTTACGAAGGTCTTGAATTTGGATTACGATATAGGTGACTGGACGAACTTAGGATCGGATTCTATATTGACACGTGAACAACCAGAAGAAGACACGGCGAAGGATGGCATTTCTGTGTCAAAGAAGCCTGCCGACACAGCTTCTTTAAACGCGTCTGTTCCGATGTCCGACACGTCTTCCATAAGCTCCGGTTATCGTTCATTTCTCGAGCTATCCAGAAAGGTCAGAAACAGTGTTTCCCTGACCATACGTACACGACAGTCCGCTTCGTCTGGGGCACTGACAACTCGAAGCAGTTGGAGCTTCAGCAGGAATGCAGGGTTTCCCCGAGATCCATCTATCCGAGAAAGCCAGGTAACGCTGTCTTCGGACGTTAACATGAGTGGTTAGAGGGGTGTGGTCTGGTCAGGGAGATTATCGCTGCACATGCTAGCAATCGTGTCGCCGAGCAAAGCATTCTGAGTCTTCTCCTGAGTCTTACGTATGTCCTGTGCCACTTTTCCCCATAGCAGAGATTGCTCCTGAGCCAAGAAGCGTGGTAGCATCGGGAAGCGGCAGTGGCATAAGGAACGCTTGGTGATGAAGTGAAGAGATAGCCAAACAGAATACTCGCACAAACGGACGAGATAATCAAACAGAATACTCGTACAAACGGACGAGAAGTACCTAAAGAGGCCAAAGCTGAGTCAAGATTGAATTGACTTCCAACTGTTGACTGACGACCCAGGTACTCAAAATATGGGGACGATATGACCTAGCTAGGCACGTGCCTAAGGTAGAAATGACGGGTACCTAACTTGAGGCAACTTAGACCGACAGGCGCTTCCACAATCGGGTTGCCGAGTGGTACCATTGAACCAGGAATTCAAGTCCAAGCATTGTGCCAGACCAACTTCTTGCAAACGTCCGTTGAGACAGAACATCTTCACTCATTCTTAGAGATTTAGTTCTAATCACATTCTTTGTCCACACAGTTGAGGTCTGTACGATCACTCCTTCCTACGCCTCATTTTTTTTTCTCAAGCTAGACAAGCAAGCTACTTAGCTTCTTTCACACCCTTGCCTCAATTTCCGTCCGCTCAGTACTCAGCGCCACAGTCATGAACTTTCTCAAGAAAGCGACCCCTTCTCTGCCGGAGACCGTGGCCGACTTGAAAGCAGTCCATCCCTTCTACCCTGTCGGAGTCGAAATCGCAAACTTCATCGCGAATGACAAGACCGTCGGACAACTCCTTGGAGTTTTCGCAGCTGGCTGTGTGGTAATCCTCTCAGCAACATGGTTCCTCGCGTCGAAAGCGGCACCTCAGTTGAACAAGAAGGATAAGCTGGTGGTGTTGTGGTTCTGCTTGAGTAAGAACAACCGCGAACATCATGCTGGAAGACAAGACTGACGCAGAAAGCTGGATCAATACACCTCTTCTTCGAAGGCTACTTTTCCTACAACCATACGCGCATGGGTGGTGCCCAGGATCTTTTTGGGCAGATGTGGAAGGAATATGCCATGTCTGATTCGAGATACTTGACGTCCGACCCTTTCGTCCTTTGCATGGAGACCGTTACAGCTGTAGGAGCATCAAGGTCTGGAGCCACTCCCTGTACACTATACTGACACGCGAGTAGGTCTTCTGGGGACCGCTCTCCTTCCTGATGATTTACTTTATCATCACCATGCATCCATTAAGATACCCACTGCAAGCGGTCGTATCGTTGGGACAGATCTATGGCGATGTCTTGTACTATGCCACATGCATGTTTGATCACTACTACAAGAGCTTGACATATTGTCGACCTGAGGCATACTACTTTTGGTTCTATTTCTTCTTCATGAACTTCATTTGGATCGTCATACCCGGAAGTGAGTGACCCATGGAGACTACCATACGACCGCTGACGGATGATAGTACTTCTAACGGATAGCATCACTACCACGGCGAAAGCGTTCAAGGCGTTGGATCGACTGTCCCACTCACTGCAAGGAAACGGAGCGGCCACGAAACCAAAAGCGAATGGACACATCAAACGTGCTTAATGGGTACACAGAACCAGAGACAGTACTGCAGCTGGTGTCACGTTGCGAGGAGGGTTTCGAGCGTGTTCCGCAATGGCTGAAGAAGGCGCGTTTCGCGTGCGAAAATAGTATGCAAGCTATATGAAACGTGCCGAAATAAAATAACGTGGTTTCTGTGACAAGTGTCGTCCAAGAATTCCTAAATGAAAATTCATCTCCCAGTGACCTTGGAAGTACGGAGTATAGTAGCTGAAATGAGCTTCCAAGATCGCCAATCTTGTCTGGCAGGACATCGGATAGCCAAGTCCATTAAGTTTAAGAGTGACGTTTAAGTGTTGACACGTTGCCCGGCCAAACCACGATTCCCGCCCACATTGTAAGCGAACGCCCGCATTGACGCATCCCGCGCATAGCAATCCATGCACTGCACCGCCGTGATCCGAATTCCACCTTGCATGACACCCCGGTTCCTTGGATTGATGTCTTGAGATCCTTGTTCTGGGCACTTGATATCTTCGGCTTCGGTATTGTAAACCACAATTCGCGGCAACCTTCCATGATCTAAGCATCACCATGCGAAAACAAGTCCACCCGAAACCACAAGATACTCGAGACAAGGATCGGTTAAAGAAGATCACTTCATAGCCAGGGGTGCATAAACAAGTCGGAGATACCCAAATGCGCGCCGAAACACCTCTGCTGTCCTCCCGCAAACCCACCAGAAACCAGCGCAACGAACCTCTGTCCCCTCTACAAAGGCACGATGTAGCCTCCAACCGGCCTGTAAACAATTACAATTCCAGTGCCGGCTCTGTACAAGACCGAATACAGCAATGGCAAGCACAAAGTGCAGCAAATGCTGTCGATCCGGATGCTTTGAGCGTCCGCTCTATACCTAGATCTGACGTTCTCTCGGTTGGCTCGAAGCCAAAGTCTGAATATGGGGATGAGAACGAGTCACGCGTCGGCGGTCGGACCAAGGACAGGGTCGAAGAGGCTGTACAAACGGAAAGAAGCAAGAGTGCTCCCAGGAAAAGAATCATTAGCGATAGTCACTGGAAAGCCAAAGCGGGAATAAAAGATCAAAGACACGCCAAATCCGCCCCAAAACCACGGCCAGAGAGTGCGCGTTATGACCTTTCATATACTACAAATGGAGAGAAGCCGAAAGAGCGTAGGCGATCACGTCGACACCATGAGACTGGCACTCATTCGCCAAACTCACCACTGGATGACGGCATCAGAGTCAAACCTGGACCTGTCGATGAATACCCCATTGCTACGGAGGATCGTCCTCATAGTCCCGATGTCGATAGCTTTGGCAATCATCCAGCAATGGACTCGCTGCTGTTCGACGAACCTGACAGGTACTCGGAAATCTTGCTGGAGGCTGATGAGTCGACAGGACGTATCCGACCGCAGAGCAAATATGTCGCAACGCTTGGCAGGGAGGCAGCCACGACCCTGGAATCTGAAAGGTCGAAGATGGGCGGGCTACTCGGCAAGACGAGAGATATGTTCTTGAAACCCCAACCAGTACCACCCGTGCACAACAGGATTCCTAGCATCGAAGCATGGCTCGATGAGCAGCCTGATCCGTTCGTGGATCAGCGCATTCCAGACGAGCTTCCACCAGTCGAAGCCCCGCAATCTTTGAGAAAGGAGACTCGAAGGAAAGAGAGACAGAGACCGTCGCTCGACAAATCTCCTCTTCCAGATCCCAACCAGATATGGGAGTCAGTTGAGCCGCGGGACGAGACCCAATCTCGCCAGACGTCTTATAATGATGGCATACCGCTACCACCGCCACATGGTGACCAGCAGTCCACGCCTAGTCATCGGCGTGACAATAGCAAAGATGCTCAGGACCATGAGGACCCATCTACACCACTACGCAGGAGCGGAGCCAGAGTTCGCCGGCAGAGGGAATCTCCTAGCAGACGAGGCACTCCAACTGTTGAGCAGCCCTCGTCGCCAGAAATACCCGTGAGAGAATTTTCGACCCTTGGATTAGGAGAGCAGTCTCCGAGACAACAGCGTCGACCAACCGAACCGCGGCCAGCGCCTGCCATTCCTGTTGAAGAAACAAAACTCCCTCCCCAAGAGCCCTCCAATGGCGGCGGCGGCCTCCAGCGCAGACTCACAACGCATGAAGAGCTGATGTCTATCATATCCCAGCCAAGAGGCCATCGGAGCCGTCGATCCCGTCGACGACCAAGAAGTACGCGTGTGGCTCAAGACTCGAGCGGTGCACAGGAAGTGCTTGTTGCTTTGGTGGCAGACGAAGAGAAGTATGGGCAGGAGCTGAAGACCCTGGTTGATGGTGTCATACCGGTCCTGCTCCAGAGTGTTCTCTCCAAGACTGATTCGGCTGCTGCGGCAGGTCTGTTCACCTCCTCAAGTACTCAGGATGATGTTGGCGTTACTAAGCCAATCATCGAGATGGGCATTGCTTTGGAAAGACTGAAGAGCCTGCATGCCCGTATTCCCCTCCAACAAGTGGATAGCCTTCTCAATTGGGCGCAGACAGCGCAGAAAGCCTACAAGGAGTATTTTCAAGCTTGGAGACTCGGCTTTCAAGATGTCATTGTCAACCTCGCACCACTTGACGATGCCAGTCCAGCTCCGCAAAGCATGGCCAAGGACGAAGCTGGTGATCTAATTGACAACGAAGGCAGGAAGGTCGATGTCGCCTATCTACTCAAGAGGCCTTTGGTCAGAGTCAAAAATCTGAGCAAATCTTTCGACCAGATAAGGGAACAGTATGACAGACCACTTGCCACACAAGCGGCCGATGCCTTTTCGGAGCTTACAGCTATGGCCAAACGTCGTCACCGAGAGGAACAGGCTCGTCTGGAAGACGAAGCAGCGGCGAATATTGACACTAGCCGGACTCGTGACATTCGGACAATGGCACCAACGGCTGGAGTTGTCCTCGACAAGTCCCGTCGCGTCAATGCCCGAGACTTTTTCAACCTCACATTGTACCATACCAGCGGACAACGAATGGACTGTGGTATAGAACTAGTCTTCCGGGATAACGCTCCAGGGGATGATCCTGGAGGTGACGTACTCATATGTGAAGTGGATGACACCGGCAAATGGCTTCTCTTCCCACCAGTCCTGCTGAGCTCGATATCAGCAAGGCGCGGCGAAGCTGAGTTTGATCTTGTGATCATGGTGCGCGGCCGCGCTGGGCTTGGTCAAGAATGGCATGAGCTGCTGGCGCTAAAGACCGAGGACAAAGAAGCCTCGACTGAGTGGATGAACATGCTCGGTTCAAATCCATTACCACCTAGGCTCAACCGAACTCCTAGTCTCAAATCACCTCAATTACCGAGCGCGGTAGAGACAGCGCCTGACAAAAGTGATTCAGGTAAACAAGGTCAGAACCAGGAACAGCTCAGCAATGACCAAGGTCCTGCACGAAAAGATGTAGACCTACCTATTGGAGAGCCGTCTGTGATTCTGAGGAGAAGCGACGTGAATCAACGTCTAGACAGCGCAAAGCCGTTGATCGACAGGCCTGTGCCTTCACGATTGAACTTGGGAGGTGGTCTAGCATCAAAGCCAGAGACACAGTATCAGACACAACCTACAGTTACGATCAAGAGACGACCAGTTCCATCCACCGACTCGTCCGACAGGTCGACTCTCTCAGACCAATCTAACAGACAAACATCGACCACTGACTCATCCTCGTTGAGACTTGTGTCGGACAGCCCATATGCGACGGAGAGAAAACCAGATCCTTTATTGCCAAGGTCTTCTCCTCAACACACGCTTGTTCCGGAACGTTCAATGGGAGTGATTCTGCCCGTATCTCATGAGGCCCGCGACAACAGACAGGACCGGATCAAGACTGGCAGTGAGTCTCCCGGCTTGGGAACTTCTCTCTTCTCGACGCCGATCAACTCTCCCAAAGGTCATGCACAGACGGCAACTCCAGAGACTCAACACCATTCTTATAGTCCTTGGAGTACAGAGCCAATTCCTCCATCCTCAGTCATGAAAGACTCAAAGTCGCAACGACCAACTTATCACCGAGCACTGTCCTCTACTCCGTCACAGAATCTCCCTACAGTGGCTAGAATCCGACCGTCGCCACACAAGGCATCAGATATGGGTGACGTACAATCGGTCCTAGCAGCGTCCTATGAGAAAGACAGATCACCTCGCGAGAAAGAGAAGCGGAGCCCTCGGTCCGCGAAAGACGTAAGCTCTCCACAAGCCCCAGCACCTCAATCACTACCACCGCTTCCGACAAGTCCCACCATAACTCCAGGTCCGACACCACCACAAACTCCTCCGCATGGCAGGTCCCGCACGTTGCGACCCCAGACCAAGCGTAACCACACTCCAGATCTGGGTGCGACACCAGAGAGATCCTCGAGGAGGAGGACATCATCGCCCCTGAAGCACGAATATGCGCCTTCAACTAGTTCAGGTAGCCCTGAAGACTATGACACAGAAGCTTTCAGCGACTCCTCGTCGGAGACCTCGGAAGATTTCGACAACGAGGGCGAAGACAAAGTCACCCCTCTCGTCGCAGTAGCCGCTGGTGACCGTCGACCGTCGAAGCAATCGTATCCGCCATCCTCGATGCCTTCGACGGGAACCAGGACATTAGCGCCATCAGATTCGGCCTCACAAGGACCTTATCGGAGAGTCCCATCTTCTAGTACAGTCCCGGAGCACAAAAGACGCAAAGCCATTGCTACAATTTCTGCTTGGTCCAATCAAGGAAAGTGGGACGACATTCACCAGGACGAATGCTCCGTCGTCGTCTCACCAGGCTTGGTGGAGGTTTTCGAAATGTCCGCAGCTCATTCGAACTCCCTAGCATCACCTGGAGGCCGGTTTCCGACCGAAGACGACTCACGAAGCTCGTCCATGTCTGAACAGCCTTTAGTGGCCTTCGAATTGACTCCCCTAGTCTTGCTCCGTCAGGGCGCTGCCTGTGACATCCAGATCCGCTCTCCATCGACCCCTAACTCGAGAATTCAGACAACCAGTCATGTCATGTTCCGTTCCCGAAATGTGGAAGAATGTAAAGCCTTGTACACCATGATCAATTGGGCACGTTGCAACAACCCCACTTACATTGAGCTCGAACGGGCTCGAGCTCGTCAGCCCACCGTTGCATCCAATATCAAGCAGGAAGAACAGAAGACTGGCGGACGATCGGCTTCATGGTTCAATTTTGGAAGTCCAAAGAAGACAAGCTACCGTGCTTCTTCTGCACCGACGCCAGCCTCTGTGGACGTGTCGGTCGAAAGCTCCGGGACTATGACCAATGCCTTTTCTGCCCTCAGAATATTCAGTGCTAAGCCGGCTTTCAATCTCAATCGATCTTCAGTGCTCCGCAAACCTGGCGGCGGCACAGGAACAAGTCTCTATTCCTCGAGCAGTGGTGGAACGGGACCTAGATCTGGCTCAAGCACTCCAGTTCCAAGTCAGCTTGGCTTCGTCCCAGGAAAAGACGGACCTAATGTTCCTTCTACAAGCGCCGATGCTGCCAACGGAGGCGGTATGATCAACAACATGAAGATACGATTGTACCAAAGAAAAGGTCAAAACTGGGAGAACATGGGCGCCGCACGGATGAGCGTCCTGCCTGCCCCCATTGGGGCAACAGAAAACGGCACTACACCGCCGACGACGCCTACTCAGAGCCGCGGTCGAGTATATAGCGAACCAATCGGTCAACCCGGCCAGGCTCGCGGCCCACGCCTCGCAAGTTCAGGCCATACGCCACATCGGATTCACGGCAATGGACGCGAAAAGCGCATACTCATTGTCAGAAACAAGACTGCTGATGTTGTTCTTCTGGATGCAGTGCTTGGTGAGAGCTGTTTCGAACGAATCATGCAGACGAGCATCGCCGTCAGTGTGTGGAAGGAGGCGGAGGAGATTGGCCATACAGGTGGTGTTACTATGGGCAAGGACACCAAGTACATGTTGGTGTTCAAGTCGAATAGGGAGGCCGGCTGGGTATTTGGATTATGCGGGACGTATCGATACGGCCACAGTCAGCCGGTTGATGGTTAGGTGTTAATTCTCCTTTTCGGGCTGGGGCGAGTTTGGATAGAAGTGTGCATGGGCGGCTTTCCGTGTGTTTGATACATGTCTGTTTGAGTTAGAGATGATACCCGAAATTACATTTTCTTGTTCAATGTTCGAAGCATGAAGTCCACTTTTAAACGTAAGAAGAATAAAATTCCGCCATGAAGAGGGTGTTCGTGCCAATCCTCATGAAAGTGCAACAGCAATGTATATAAGTTGAAAGTGAAGAAGAAGTATACCACCACCCCAGTTATCATAACCAATGTTCGGTACCGCCGCCGACACTCCAGTTTGTTGTCTCGTCGGCCCTTTAGCCTAACATCTGCGTGAGCGCCGAACCACCCGGGTTCCCCATGGGATCGATGACGATCGTGTTCGGCGCCGGAATGGTCAGATTGACCAGATAAGCATCCATGATGGCCTGCATCTTCAGACTGGTACCATAGCTAGTATGCCCATCGCCGACTCTGGTCACGAGCGCGTGGCTGGGGATCTGCGCGGCGACACCGTACGCCCAGGGTAGCGGCGTGGCGGGATCGTTGGTGGACTGCGCGATCAGGATCGGCGGCGCTTTCGCCATTTGTGTCGAGTTCAGCCAGTGCTGAGGATTTGTGACCTCGAACGGCCAGCCAACGCACGTCGTCGCGAATTGCAAAAACATGGAACTTCCCAAGGTGTGTGGAAACATCGCCTCGCCTAGTCTTTGGATCGTGATGTGCTGCTCGAAAGTGCTCGCGTTCATTTGCCAGTCGAGGCACCCGATGGCTAGATTGGGGAAGTCCAGGGCGCTCGAGGAAACGGGGATTGGAGTGGACAGAATCGTAGCGTTGCCGTCCATGGCTTCCTTTATGGCCTGCGAGTACTTAGGCCACTGGCTCGGGCTTTGGAAGTGGTTCTCCATATTGAAGATGATTTCGTACCCTGTCACATTGGCCTTGCAGGTTCCTGCGGACGAAGAGTTTGAGGTGGCTAAGCAGCCTGGTGCGGGGATGGGGCTCTTGTTCGCGTTGGCAATCATCGCGTCCCATGCGACTGCGGCATCTCCGCTCTCGTTGTGAAAGGCGCAGCTGGAGTTAGCGTTGCACCATGCTAGCAGGCGTGTGACTTCGTCTTCCATAGCCCAGGCGGACAGGACGAGCGAATCGACTGCACTCTCCGCGTGATTGACGACACCGTCAAGTGCCATTGCGCGAACGTTCTGGGGGAAGAGCTCGGCGTAAGCAGCGCCAAGTTGAGTGCCGTAGGAGAAACCCAGCCAGTTCAACTTGGCCTCGCCGAGGCCGATGCGGATTGCATCGAGGTCTCTGGCTGCGCTGGTTGTGTCGACGAAGCCAAGGAGAGGGCCGGTCATATTGAGGCAGGAAGCGCCCAGCTTTTTGTTGAAGTTCAGAACATCCTGGAAGGAGGCTTCGTCGTTGACGAAATACGAGGGCGTCTGTTGCCAGAGGTCGCTGTCACATTGCACCCTGGATGACACTCCCACACCGCGCGGGTCTGGGCAGATGAGGTCAAAAGATTCCATGAGATTGTCGCTGAAGTATCCGACTCCTGTAGCTTGTAGATAGCAGAACTCTTGGGCCGGCCCGCCAGGACCGCCAGGGTTAACAAATAAGCTGCCTTTTTTAGAGGTACTGTTCGTCTGGAATCGAGCGATGTCAAGAGTGATTTTTTGACCTAGGGGATCGCTCCAGTCCATGGGGACTTGCATGGTGCCGCATTGAAGAAGGGTATTGTTAAGAAGAGATTCTCCTTGTACAGTCTCATTGCAACTACTCCATTGTATCGAAAAGCTGGGTGCTTGCTGTTTTGTTCGTGGTAGTGCGGTAACCAAAGAAGAGCCCAGTACGGTGAGTAAAAGAGCATTGCCGTACAAGTGCATGATGGCGGTGATGCGTGATACGATATAGCGATGTTGTGGTAATGCTGTCCTGTGCAGGGATCAGGCGTTTCTTCTGAGGTAGCTCTCGTGCCTGTGCAAGGAAAAAAAGGAACACTTCGCATCTGCTCCTTCCCAGAACCATCATTTGTAACCGGACATCTTGCAAACTCCTCTCATACCTATATGCATTTTTGGCATAGCATCCCACTGTCGTCGCTTTATGGACTTACCCATCGTGAACAATATGAGTTCCGAGCTTCGATAGTTCCTTTCAGAGCCAAGCGTTTCCTGCTGCCACAGTGGTATGCCATTACAACCATCAGCCAGCCTTTGAGATCAAGGCGTGGAGAAACCCCAAAAGAGCGCACAATACTGCAAATTCCGATCGTTTAAAAGAGACGCACGGACCGGACGCTGCCAAAAGGGGTTGTCATCCCACGTGATCTCACTAGGTGTCTAAATTAAGATCACCATAGTGATCGTTCTCGAACCCTGACAGCGACCGTGCGGCCACTGGAAATGGTCCGCAAGCACAGATATGGCCTTTGCGCCATATTGATTCTTTCCCTGACCTCCCTAGCGACTTTGACATCTGGTACGATGTTACCGAAGTAACGACTTGAGCAGCCCGTCAGTTGGCCCTTTCGAGGTCACACCAGCCAGTAGCAACGCATTTCCGAAAGTTTGATTCGCTTCCGCCATGTAAACTTCATTAATACAACATCAAGACTTCCAAATATTGACATGATGTGAAATCCAGACAAAGACTTTGGAGCACGGAATTCGTCCCGAGCTTGTTGCCACAGCGCAATTGTCCGAAGGAGTAATCATACTTCATGATGGACAGCGTGGGTACCAGATATATAAGGGACTTCTCCAAGAGAGTAAGCACTTCATCTTATGCACCGTTCCCAGTTCATCGAAGTATCTGGTGCTCTCAGAGTCTATTTACCTTCATCCAACAGGAACTTTGCGCCTTTGGCCAAGATGCGAACGTCAATTGCATTCGTTGTCAGCTTGAGCACCTTGCTTCTGCAGGTCAATGTAAATTCGCCGAACACCATTATATCGGAGGATATGACTGACTCACTTACCGGCAGGCTGCGACCATTAACAATATTAACAACTCCGGCGATGGCACTATCAGCGTGGTCAGCGGAGTTACGGTGCTGGATGGCACAACAGCTTCCAGCTGCCCGGGAGTAGCAGCATTGACACAATCTGGATCAGTCAGAGGAGCCTTCTGCTGCGTCGAGAAAGATCCTGCGACGGTGACTGCGTCCACCTGTGCTGGCTTTCCATTTTGTTCCAGTTCAGAGTCGAATGGCGGGCTGACAATAGTGAGTGCGTCGTGTGAGACACTCATTCCCTTCTCAGCGAGCAACTATGCACAACTTGTGGCTTCAGCATCATCGAGCATGTCCGGCAAAACAGCTTCCACATCTGCAACGGCTGCACCAGGAAGCACAAGCGCCACGGCTGCAAAGGCCACGAGTACCTCGTCGGGCACGTCTTCAAGCAGCACTACAACTAAGAATTCCGCAGCTGTTATGGGCAAAGTGCCACCGAGATCGAGGTTCATCGGCTTGGGTGTCGTAGCAGGGATTCTCGCTGCTGCTTTCTAATCTGGCTCTCGGGCCGCTTTCGAGGTGATAGACAGCCAGACAATGGCGCTGTGGTGTATCTCCAGCAGCGACTCGGCCAAGACGCGTTCAAATCTTCCATCTAGGTTACGTCTTTGTCACCCCATCGTTGCAGACATCCTCTACTAGAGTCTTTGCTGTGATCCGCTTCGTCAAGTGAATCATTGTGATTTGCAGCCATTGCCACTCGCCATGCAGCAATGTAACGTGCCGGGTGACGAATGGTGTTGCGAGGAGAAACAGGAAGAAACTACTTCCTCAGAGATCGAGGTGATGAAATTCAACATGATGAGTAATCATTTCTTTGGCACAATCTTACATAATCGACTCTCTGTTCTCCTGATGCTCTAGTCTTCGTGCCTTGCAATATATCTTATGTGAACACGACACAGGGCTCAATGAATAATAACATAGCTGAGTCCATCATACACTCCTATTGTCAAGGCAGTCCTGGATCCTGTTTGTTGGGTCTTAGATGCTTACCATCACTGACTGATTTACTGGCTGTTACGTCAAGAAACAGGTAGCACAGGTTTGAAGCGGTCTGCTCATTTACACAATGAACCTCATTGCTTCTGGACTGATTGCAAATCACCACTATCAAGCGTGGCGGTGGGCTTGATCATAAGCATAACTTACCCTGTGGCGCACCCCAACCTTTTGGTTATCTAGGCCATCAGACCTACGCTTTTTGTCCATTCTTACCTAACATATTAAACATCCCCTTCGCTATGCCGCCAAGGAGAGGCTCTAGGAATGCTTCTGGGACGGATCTCCATGATCATCCGGACGCCGAAATTGACTCAGATGAGCAGGATGTAGCAAGCTCATCAGCCGCAGGTGGATTCTTGTTCATCACAGATACGGGCCAAAACCGCCAGTCTCGGAAGAAGCAAGAACGGAAGACTTTGCGTGCTCATGTGATGCACAACTACCTCGAGAAGACTCATGCGGAAAAGCAGGAACCAGAGGCGACCTTGTCATCAGTGATGCCGAGCAAGAAGGAGAGGCCGGCGTCCAGGACAACAGTGAGCAGCGGACAGAAAATGAGATTCAGGTTGGTGTCGGATGGATTGCAGCAGCGATACCCTTACCGACATCCGAACGGCAAGAAAAGGAACAAACCACGGAATGATGCTGCAGACAGCAAACGCGTCCTGGATTCCCAGACTTCAACCGTCGGATTTCCCACCGCATTGCGACACATACCCGGATACCCTCTGACAGTGCTCAATCCGCAAACGATCGACCCATTTGGCACACTCGCGATTGAGCTAAACACCAAGGACGAAATCTTTCTGCACAGATTCAGTAAGTTGAACAGGTATCCCTGGTGTCCAATCAACGGGCAAAGTGACTGGTCCATATTTGCCGTATCTGACCAACTTGTGTTCCACGCGACAATGTACAGCTGGGGAATGCATTTCCGACACCGCACTCCAGCACCGACACACGACGAAGAAGTTCAGGTGATCCAGCACAAATTGGCAGCAATATCGTTGATCGACGATCGCCTTTCGGATCCAGATGCCGCAACCGGCGATGCTACCATTGCGGCAGTTGCTGCTCTTACGAACATTGCCCTTATAAGCGACTCGTACCCGGAAGCGAATAAGCACATGCGAGGTATGGACGCCATCATTGCAAAGCGTGGAGGCTTGTCGACCCTAGGTTCTGGAGTTCAGCTGCACCTGCGACGACTCATGAGCTGGAACGACCTGATCTATTCAGAGGTGTTCGACGAGAAATTGAGGTTCCCTCCTATTGAGGTCCGGGATGAGGCATGGGGCGCTTTTCAGCCCACGGATGGATCTACATCATTACCTGGATTGAGCTATACCGAACTGAGGGCTGCAAGAGTGCCTCGTCACGAAGTCTTGCAGCTGTTGGACGATATCCGAGGACTCTGTCAAGCAGAGCAAGCAAGTCCACTATTGCGAATTGACGAGCAAGGGCGAATGAAACGCAGCGACATGTTCCTTCGAATCGAGATGCGGTTGCGACTTATCGTGCAGGTTGACACAAGGCCGGGTAAGAATCGATGGGATGCTACGGTCTGGAGAGCGGCGTCACTTGCAGCGATGATGTTCACTCATCGTCACCTGAGGGGCAATCCTCTGAAATATCGACACTTCCCGGTGCTGTCAATGCATTTGTACGGCACGTTACGCACCATGAGTGAGGAGCTGACAGAATTTGATTTTGCGCCAGGATTGTTGATCTGGGTGTTGAGCACAGGTGCAGTTGTGAGCACCAAAGTAGGCGGTGCTCATCAATCGTTTGTAACGATGCTGACAAGAGCATGTATGAGGTACGGGCTAACCAATTGGGATCAGTACCGCTGGATGTTGTGCGGCTTCCTATGGACGGGCGAAGCTGATGAAAAGAGGTACCCAAGGTTGTGGCAAGAGGTTCAGCAATCAATGTTGGGAGAGTATGAAAATAACAGGAACTGAAGAGGCAGTGACAGATATATTGCAGTTTGTAGTTGAGAGTCACGATGCACTTTACTGTACATAGTGACTTATAACGCGGCTGAATGATCCATCTCCATCCCGTCTTTTGGACCCTTATCTCCGAGGCCATGTACGAAGTCCGTCCACCCATGGCACCATCCACACCATCACCATTATCAGACATACCACGGAACGGCTGAAACACCTCGGATAATCGCCTTGTCGTATCTCATCGAGATCAACCATCAACTTCTTTCGTTGCCCTGGAAGATCAGCCGGTAGCGTCTCTTGTCGCCTCTCTTGTGCAGGTCACGATCTTGTACACTTGATATCTCCCTCCGGAATCACCCCGTCTTTCCCCACCTTGTCACCATCTCAGACAGCATACCAATGGCTCAGCTCCTTGACCTAGCCCCCGAAGTCCTAAGTCACATATTCCAGGACGTCGAAACCACAGATCTCGCCTCTCTATCAAAGACATGTCAATACCTCCACAAACTGATCCAGAATGATCAATTACTATGGAAAATCCACTATCTATTCCAATTCGTAAGCATCCCAGGACACTGTCAAAACTGCCCAAAGAATCGAGACCCTGACATGCTGTGATTGGCAACAGGATCCCCCACCACAGGATGACTCTCAGTCCTGGCAAGACAGACTGAGTCGTCTGATCAATGTACAAAAGATCCTAGAATCAGAAGATGAGGCCATCAAGGTACGAGTACCCCCTACATTCTCCTATCAATTCACATCCATACTCACCACATATCCAGGCCGCCGCCGTCGAAGACGTCCTCACTCAAGCCGTCACACTCGCCCATCAATCAACATCTTCATCACACAAAACCTCCGACTTCCTCGCAGATCTATTCGACAAACCAAGCAACGTCAACACCTTCCTCTGCAAATCCAGCCTCTTCGCCAACGCTCGACCCGATGCCTGGACCAGCGCCCCAACCCAAGATCTCCGCCAACTTTCCGCCCAACTCCACGTCCTAGGCGGCATGAACCTCGAGACCCCTTGGCCCAGCCCCACCGGAGCCTCATGCCCACACTTCGCCCCCGACGTCGACGACTCCGACGACGACTCGGATGAAGACTACCAACCACCAAGTAGAAATCCACATATCCCCGGCCCCGCAATGCCCATTCGACACGTCCATCCCTATGCCAGAGCCCGAGTCTACGACCTCCGCCGCTACACCCAAGCCAACATGTGGGGACCCTTCATGGACGACGGCAGCGCACGCGTCGACTGGGAGAAAGTCCAAGCCATCATGATCGACATCGCTTACAATCACCGCATGTACACTGAGCGTCGTGGACTCAATGGCTCATCTCTACTAGGCAGCACAACCACCGGCACCGGCGCCGCCACGCCCGCAACTCCAGTAACGCCCACATCCTTTTCAGCTAGATCGCCGACACGACCATCCCACAGTCCAACGTCCGTCCTACGGCCCTGGGACGATCCCTTCTCCGGCATCGCGCCAGGGAGCTTTGTATCCTACCCCTTATCCGGCGCCCTCAAACCCTCACTGCGTCCGGACCTAGATGCTCTAGACCCTTACGGTGTAAGCGGCACGTGGATGCGCATCGTTTGTTTTCTGGACTACAACGACCTCTACGCCTTCAATTTCGAGAGCGGCGTCATCCCGCGGAACGAGGAGCGTCCGCCCATCACCACGCGAGAGGCATTCCGCCTGATCCGTCTACAATTGCGGGTCAGTACGGTTGAGGAGCCTGGCCCAGACGACGGACAGGACTTCCCAGTAGTGCACTTCGAGGGCGCAAGCCGGTCGACGTTCATGGCTTGGGATCCCAATGCGAACTCGAGGATTAGAGGTATATTCCATTTCCACCCCCTTTTCCTCAGGCAGAACGACGATGACTGACTCACATGTGTACAGGTATCGTGCGCCAGACGCCCAGCGGCGCGATCCGTTGGACCACGTTCAGCATATTTCATGGCGAAGAGCGCTGGCGGAGCGAAGGCGTGCAGATTGGAGGTTTAAAGTCCGCGCGAGGTATTCTGGGCAATTGGTTCGACAAGGACTACGATGTGCATGGACCTGCAGGGCCGACAGCGTTCTGGAAGATCAGTGACGAGATCGTCGAGGAGAAGCGGACTTTGCCTCAGATGGTGCAGATCCTAATGGCCGAAGTCAATGGTTAATTATGTACGGGGCTTTCTCATCGGAATATGTATACGATTTAGGTAGGCGAATGGTGCTGGGCTTCTTGGTGGACGAGCGCTTTATTGCATTTCGAGCTAGCTATCACATCATCAGGAATTCATCATGTTTCTTTGCAGTGGAAACGCAGTCATCATGATGGTCATAAAGATCGTTCATTTCATTCCAATGCCAAGCACAGTGCCCCCTGGCTCAACTTATATGGGCGAAAGAGGTATATATAGGTCGTCACAAATCCGTTTCAGCCCCATCACCTGTTCAGGTCACAGTTCGAACCAGAAATTCCTCATTTCAGGATACTCAAACACCTTCGTCAATAATCAAGAAACTTGCAAACGCTCGCTAAGGACATTCCAAGAGAGATTTCGGGTGATTCAATCGATCTCCATTCTGTTGGCGGAAGGACCTGCCGTTGGGTATTTGTTACCCTGCCCCATCTCGGTGGCATACGGGGCATATGAGCTTCCGATAGGCTTCTCGTCGTCATCAATGCTTGTAGACTTGTAGATGTAGGGCTTGAGACCCTTCCTGTAATTGCTGGCACATATGCAAGCATTGATGATGGTTGCAATGATGAGGATGATCGTCAGCACAGCGAAACTGGTGAGTTCCTTCCGAGCAGGGAGATACGGCGATTCGTGAGAATGAGAATACATGCGGACCATCTTGAAGATGAAGTAGGCAAGACCGCCAAAATAGAGAATCTGATATATCAGTCAGCAATGGCGCACGGAAGCTGTCCCGAGGATGAAACTCACGATAATCCCAATGGTGCCAGTTAGATTTTCCCTGCGTACAAACCATGCAGCAGCCAGCAAGATTAAAATGGTGACGGGGATAGCTGCAATGGTAAGGGCGAACTCTGCCCGCCTCGTGGTGACAATGACAACGAATTGCACTGTAAATCCAAGAAAAAAGAAGAAGTCAAACTTCAACAAGGCGATGTAGACTTGATATTGAAGATAGCGTTGCTTCATTCTCAGGTCCGCCGAAATGCGTTTGTAAATGGTCCAGGCAAATTCGTCATATAGTTTCCAGGCGCATACCGCCATGAGAACTGTTCCCAACGCCAGAATACACGGGATGGCGATGAGGAATGGCTTGGTGTCGTTCCAGACCTCTTGGTTGATAAAACCAGTCAAGGTTTCAATAGCCTCCTTGATCTGTGACATCTGGACGGCACCATAGATAAGGAGGCCGACATTGTACATAACCAGTCCAATCACTTGAATGGTGTTTTTCATGCGGAGAGCGTCCCAGACAAGCACCAGCTGGTAGAGGAATCCGAAGATATAGAGGGTCTCAAAGGTCGGAATGGTGCGCGACGCATTTTCATGATCGCTATCGTTACCCTCGAGGTTGGTCTGGAAATGAGCAAATGCATAGCTATGATCCAGAATTAGCCTGTGACAAGTATTGTGAAAGAAAAGATGTACTCACCTTTCAAAGGCGAGGACTATGGCGGCCTGCGCGAGTGCAATCAGGCTGAATGCCCAGGTCCATGGCGAATTGGGTTTGTACATGGTTGATCTTGTCCCTCTCTTGTCCATTTCATTTACGTGGAAGCCTTCACGCTGGTGATATCCCCCAGCCAAGGGTTGATATGTACTGGCCTGGCCTCCGAGGAGGGAAGAACGGGCCTCGTGAGAACGAATTTTGACGACTTATGAGCGCAGTTGACGGTTGACGTTCTATTTTGGTTGTGAGTACCACAAACAAGTGTCGTGGTTCGGCTCAGTGACGGGTGCCCGTCTGGACTCGGTAAGGAGAGGTGTAGTATTCAGGCGACGATGGGCTTCGAGAAGTCTGGGGAAGACGTTGAGGAGTAGGAGGAAACAGGTGACGGACGTCGTTTCAGTGTCAAGTGCGCAGATGGGGTGAGGCTTTCTGGCTGGTGAAACGCCAGGAGGGGAACTGCAACGCTGGGATTGGTGGTCTGCGCGTTTGGGTAGTGGCGGACTTCTTAAGCGAGGGAATTGGCGAACGAGTAGAGTTGAAAAGATGTGTGTGAGCCGGTCAGGCAACCAAAGGCGGCTGAGGATGCGATGTTGATCTTGCTGAACGAGTGCTTCTGCGATAGAATGATGGATGAGAAATGGAAGTAATAGAATGAAGCTGACATGAATAGATTGATGAAAAGAATACACTCTGTTTAGGTACGTAGGGGGAAAGTTAGTAACAACGCCCGTAAGCTGCGGTCGGCGATTCAGGGACTCTGAGGTCAGGGTCTCCCTCTTGACACTGCGGCGCTTCCTTGTCGCGACAAGAACAGCACCAGAACTTTGGGGGCCAAAGCGCTGGTTCCAACGTAGCCCACAAAATGGCCCCAAGAAGAGGCTCGGGATTTCTAATTCCGCCCTGTAAGATCTTTAACAAACTTGGCTTCAGCGTGCCATCATCATGATAACCTGGAATGCTTCGTATTTCACAATCAACTCCCAGAATGGCCTGTGTAATTGATACTTCGAGATCGAAATGTTGCCTTTCCGTCTTCAGGTTTCGCATAGTGGTTCGCCATAACTTAAGATTTCCCCTGCTGCGCCCTGCATGAATGAGGCTGTCAACGGAGAACTTTGGTGCTTGAAATCCTTACTGCGCCTCACCTGCCTGATGTCTACAAAAGGTGCACGTCCACAAAAAGCTGTCCAGTACGCCTGCCACCACCAGCCACTCTTTTGACATGGTACTCAACGCGTGGCCTATTATATACCACATGCAAAGGCACGAAGCGCACGACTTCTGTCTTTGTCGAAGACGTGATTTCCTATGTCGGACACTCTGAGATCTCAAATGATGGTCTATTCGACGCGATAATCACCCAAAAGGGCGTGCCATTGCACTTGGCATCACGAAGTTACTAAGCGGACATAAGGACCCAACTCCGTCGTTCTATGCTAGACAAACACCGTGTAAAGCGGTCAGTGGATGGTATACCTTTTTCTGTTCAAGGAATCGCTGTCAGAATCTCGTGGGTATTAGGACTTTAACATGCGACTAACTCCGAATTTATGATATATAAGAATAGCCCGCGATCTCTCAAAAGTTAAGTACCTCAAAAGACAACGGCTGTTGGAACCAGGTAAGCACACGATCCAGCCTCTTGGGGGCCATCTTCAGCATAGTCAATTTACTTCACTGTTGGCATCATGGGCAAAACCTGGCTCATTACAGGTACGGAGTCTGCCGAGGACAACCTCTTGATCTCCCTGCTAATTGCGTCCAGGCTGCTCTGCAGGGTTTGGCCTTTCTCTTACTAGATTTATTCTTGCACAAGGGCACAATGTGATCGCCACGTCCCGGAACCCAAGCAAGACACCGGATCTAGTGAAAGAGATAACATCCAACCCTAACGGCCAATGGCTGTCTCTGGATGTCACCTCCCCAAAGGAAAAGATCGAGACAGTCATTCAGGAGGCCGAGAGGGAATTCGGTGGTATAGATGTGCTAGTGAACAATGCAGGCTACAGCGTCCTTGGTGCCGCCGAGGACATACCTGAAGATAAGGCAAAGGCGCAATTCGAAGTCAACTTCTGGGGAATGATCCGCACAACCCAGGCCGTTTTCCCGCAGATGAGATCTCGTAAGTCTGGCACGATCGTCAACATCTCCAGCATTGCTGGACTCGACGCTCTGCCGACGTGCGCAATCTACGCAGCTAGCAAGTTTGCTCTAGAAGCATGGTCAGAGTCTTTGTCTAGGGAGATCGACAGTCTTGGCCTTCGAGTCCTGATCGTTGAGCCTGGTGCTTTCCGGACAAACTTCCTGACTAAGGACGCTGCACCGAAGATCCCGCCGAGCGAAGCTTACCGGACTGGTGTGGTTCAGACGATTCTGGACAGATTTGATACCATGAATGGTGCACAGATTGGTGACCCAGACAAAGCTGCAAAGACAATCTTCGAGGTAGTCTTGGGCACCGGAGTTGGTGAAGGCAAAACGAACATGTTGAGGTTACCATTGGGTCCGGATTGCTATGCGAGAGCTACGGACAGCAACAAGCGACGTAGAGAAAATCTGGAAGCGATGCAGGAGATAGCTATAAGTACCAATCTGAAGTGATCAGATGCATGCATACACAGAGACCAAATCTGTCACTTTGAAGTATAAATGTCTGTCATGCCTATGAATGTAACGGAGTGGGGAGGAAAGGTCGAAATGCGGGGACGGAAGTTTGTAGACGTGCATGTATCACAGTACCTGAACTTCGCAATTGTTGTTGATCAACTCAATGTCATTGAGTTATTCCACGCAATTGCTCAAGCGTCCCAGTTTAAAGAATCAATGTCCCATCCCTGGCCCGAGCTCGATCATGTCCTTGACTACCTTGTCCCTCAAAGGTCTCACAGCGAAACTCCTCATCTCTCAACCTGCAGCCACACTTGCCGAGTCCACCGCCATTGTGCGAAGACTGCAGTCTTTCGGGCCCATCACTTCTTTCACGAAACTCGAACCTAAGACAGCACAGGAGAGTGGCTCTCCCCACGACGGCGAACGGCAAGAGATCCATGTGGTCTTCTCAGACCCGGAGACCGTGCAGATCGCGTTCAAAGCAAGCCCTTTCGTCGTCAAGGTACATCATAACCTTCCCGATCCACGAGTCGAAGACCCGTTCAACCTACGAGGCCTGCAGTCGAGGGTACACCCCAAGCCGAGTACAATGACCTGCGTGGTGCAAGCACACGATCAATCCATCCATACTGGGCAGAACATCCTTTCGAGCGGATTCTCGCCGAGCAACAAGACGAGATTGTACCAGAGTCTACTTGAAGCGAGCCCTCCGTCCAACATTGCGGAGGGGCTTGGAGTATTTGAGTCAGACAAGTCGCACATACTAGATACAACCCATCTGGTGGAAGGGCCACCGGACCTGACGAGCATGTATTCGGAGCCCGCTCGAGGTCGAGTGAAAGACGTGGAGAAACCATCACACAAGTTGCCTGTCAAAGGAGTGGGAAGGAAGAATATCTGAACGTGAATACTCGGAATGGATCAAGGTCGCGATGGAACAGCAGACGGAACGCTGAGACATGTTCGAGTTTGGAACAGTGACTCTGGGGTGGTATGACGACGTTCAACGCTCGTCTCTTCACCTGCTTACGAGCTTGCACATTTCATATCTCGCAGTCCTGTTGACGGATTCCAGCTGAGTCCATGATCTCCTCAAAGTCCTTCTTTCACGAGCTTGCCAGTGGTTAACCCTTTCTTCAATGTGGTTGATTCGGCGCTGGGAGGTTGCGGCTCACACGCGCTAACCAACAGCTGCTATTGTTTCCTGCTTCGCCGAAAGACCTACTCGAACCTTGGACTCATGGACTCACATTCACAAATTGCTCTGCAATGGACCGGTACCTTCTCGTGGTGCAGAGCGCAAGTAGCCTAATCTTAAATTAGGTGAAACCGAATCCTGTCCTTATATATACATAAGCGCACACCATATGCTTTGGCATTTGTTGCGCAGCAATCCATACTTCAGCAGCCATCAGGATTGCCAACCTCATTTGTTCAAACAGCGTTGCAAATGCTTCCACGGTGATGATCCCTTGGAGTGCGATAGCTTTCGGTATTGCTCGGACCAGCATCCCTCCAAAATTGTTTCCTCCGCGTCTCAACTCTACTTTCGATCTGGAACCATGATCTCCTGCACTTGACTTCTCCGAAATGCCGACGCTTCGGCGAGAGGCACATCGGCGATCGTGCGGTTAGCGCCAGTGGAACACGCGCCCGTTGAGCAAGCTCCGCACTCTTGCCTCAAGGCGTGGCGTTGACGCAAATCTAGGTGTTTCAGATCGCGCCGATGTCGAACACACATGGGTCAAAGTCGTGGTGATGGTCCTCAGGAGATTTGGCAAGTTTTTGGTGTTGCTGGGCCCTCAGAAAATCAAGGGCTGAAGACCGCTAATCGGTCTGTACCACGACAAGATTACCCTGTATGGTGCTATCAGGCAATGGCATTTGGAATGGACAACGAATTTGTTTTCGCAGAGAGTATCAAGCTGCACACATACACGGGGCCCGCCGTGGTTTGAGCGGCATCCGCAGACTGATGGTTTGGGAGGACCAGGAGTATTCTGCACACTTGGCAACAGTAGTGCACATTTTCTCTGATATGGCTCCTCTCGGCCTGCAAGCCAGTATCAATGTTCGACCCGAGGCGTCTAGGAGTCTGCCTAAGGCTACTCATCCGGCAAGGGTGAATGTTGTGGTTCAGATCTCTACCTGGAAAGCGTTCAGATACAAAGGGGCGAAGGCCATCTATAACCCTTCGATTCATAAGTATTCCCTCCGCTTACCGAATGAAACGGTAGACTACAACGGGTTACTCCAACTACTCGTTCGATCTGCAAGTGGCTCGATCGTCGAGCCAAAGACTCGATTACTCCTTGAGACGGAACCCCCTGAGGCGGCGTGGCGCATATCCACTTTACTCCCCGAGAAGGCCAAAGTACCAATACTGGCGGAGCGCGGTTGGGCCCCAACGATGGCCAGTGAAATCCTCAAGACGGGCGGCTTTCAGAAGGAGCGAGGATGTCGACAATGACGTTCGAATCAACAGAACTTGAACATTACGTTGGATCATTTGCATTCACCATAGTCACAGGCCTGTTGGATGACCTAAATGGGTTATCACAGGAGAAAAAATAGACACCCATTCAAAAAAGAGACCAGATATCACTGTTGAACAAGTTTTGGACAATGGTGATCTGGTTATGCACTTGGTGTATGAATTAAAAAAAAGAGGTGGAGGACGTTTTGAAGAAGCACCCAATCAAGCGATTGATTCTTGCATAGAGTCGATTGACAGCAAGGCCGTGGATACGCACTCTCGACGTATCCAGTGGATGTATGCCGGTATCTCAAGCGGCACACAAATATGATGAGGCCTGTCGATGCGGCGGGTGCCCAACTGACCAACGCCCCTCCGCGGCGCTCTCCCCGCCAACACCCTTCCCGTGCCAGCGAGAGGGCCGTTGAGGCGCTGTTCAGTTCGCCCGGGTTGCCGACACTGCAGGAGTTGATCAATATGCCAAGAGTGTCAATGTTGAGCCCTGTGAGGCTGTGACAGACGACTCACGTTCAGCGACACACTTAGCAACTTACACGCGAGAAATATCAGTGCCAGTAGTGCACATTTTCTCTGATACGCCCTGCCTGGGGCGTTCTGAGTACCGACGCAAGAGAGGTCGGTCGCTGTTAGCAGCTTAGAAGCAGAGTATGCAGCAGGATCGCGACGCTCCGTCTCGAAAGAAAGTGTATAAACTCTCTGGAGTTTCCAGAACATCTAAGAATATCTCTCAACAGGCGCGAATCGGGAAGAATAAGCAGAGATCAGCTCTATCAGTGAAATTCTCATTATATGGTCGTCATTTTGATTGCGTCGACTCGACTGATTTGGGACTCGAGACAGCGATGTTAGTCTTCGTTCCATTTTCGTTACTATTTACGGTAGCGCCTAGAAATTGACACCAGGAGAAGAAAAGGGAGGACGGGCCTCAACACCACGTTTTTCCTATACCGGAGCGTCCGTACCAGGAAAGCAATTTCAAAAAAGTAAATCCATACAAAGATATTCTCTCCTTGTGACATCGTAATTCAAGTCCCCTGTCCTTTCTCGTCGTATCTATGGAGCGTCAGGAACAGAGTCGCCCCTTTATACTGTTTGTGCCGCAGCAGTCATTTCTCGCTCCGGATGGCTGGCATATAACCCTATCAGCCTACATGACATTCTGGGTTTGCTGGACTGCGCCAGCATGAGATGACACTCCTAAAGGCATGTCGCGATGGAGGAGTGAGCTCGTTGAAGTATGGGAAGAGTGAACATTTTACACCAGTGAACCATCTTTATATTCCATAACAACAAATTGGGTATCATACTCATCATATCTAACGTTCATTTAGTATTTCCACCAGATCTTGCGTATCCCAAAAGCATAGACAAACAATCTCCGCATACAAATAGTCAGGTGTAGATCTTTTCCGAAACATGGGCCATACTTTTGAGATAATTCTGTTCATCGCTTGCCCGAGTCGCGTCCGTAGCAGGATACACTGCTCTCCAAGAGCCCGTGCCGGTTCATCATCTTTTGATATCCTCACATGGGAAGCAGAACCATGTCCGCCAGCAGATATCCAGGCCTCCTGATGGTAGTGATGTGTCTCCGTCCGAGGACGAAGATTTCCTGTATGCACAAATACAAATGTAAGTCTCAGCCGTACAAGAAGCTTTGACTAGATGGCAAAATGAAATGGCCTTTCATCTCAAATCTCTGCCGGACTTTGCCTACTGGTACTGGCACGAGGTGGCGAGGGTGTCTTCTCATCCTCGCTTTCGGACTCGTTCTCAGTATCAGTGACATCGCCGGAACCAGACTCGAATCGCACCTGAAATCTCTTTTCAACGTCGGTGTCTCTTCATCTCCGCGCATAACGAAGGGGAGCAAAGTAAGACAAGATGCAAAAACACATCTAAGCAAGACCGAAAACACTCACGCTTTGGGTCCTAGGTCCACCCGGCAGCCGATCCCTTGCGCTGTAGTACCCTGGCGGCGGCGTCGCAGCATCGTGTCCAGCATGCATAGTCTGGGCTAGGCTCATATGCCTGGTGCCACTGGCGAGCAGTGGCATGTTCGGGGCTGTTTCTTCGTAGACAGGGCTCTCGCCACCGAACCCCGATGCTGCTTGTTCGCCCATACGAGCTTCATACAGACCAAACTGTTGCTCGATCTCGGCGGCGAGGACGGCATCGGACTCCTCAATCCGAGCTGGCGGGATTCCACCCTCGGCAGAAACCTGGATTGGGGTCTTGAGGACGATGTGGCTGCTCGCGACGTTTGCGCCGGCCGAGCGGAACGACAGGTTCAAGTCCACCGAGTACGTCCGTGAGATGATACACGTGTGGAAAGTCGGCACAAAAACCTTGCCTTTGGTCGGCAGGGCGATGGGCACGACGACAGACGCAGTGTAGAACGGCATTCCTTGTTGATACAGGCTAGATGGCTCAGGAATAGACGTCGTCGAAGATGTGGAATAACTCGATGGTCGTCGAGAGAGATCCGAAGAGGAGAAGCTTTCCCTCGACGGGTCATGTCGAGTCCATGGCACGGTAGACAGATTACGTGAAGATAGCTGTATGTTCTCCGGGTAAACGCCATGCAGTACGGACCAGCTGTCTTGCTTTTGAGGCTCGGGCATCGCCTTGTATGGTGTAGCGCCATAATAAGTATAGGCCCTCAATTTGCTGCTGATCGAGTCCAGTTGTGGAGGAACGTCTTGCGGCGTCAAAGGGTCAAAACGTAAGTTGATGGTTGCCATCGAGGAGACTGGTTCAGTCTGTCGTTTCTGATGGTGCGGAAGGCGCAGACTCTTTGGCTGGGTGGTCTCTACTGTCAATCGCCCGGTCTTGCCGACCTTGAACAGCCCCTTCCTCACACTCTTCTCTTTACGCAAAACGTGGTCGGAGCTCTCCTCGTCGATCCTGATAGGTGGAGCCTCGTCACGGGCAGGGACAATCCTGATGCGTTCTGACTTTTCGGCCAGTTCCAACATCTTGCCAGTGGTGGTCCACTTGGTGATTCGTGCGCGGATGTTGTAACTGATCTTGGCCATATCAGGAGCCATGTCGTCCATGAGGGTGTAGCCATCTCCTGCAATGCTGGGATCGCCCAGGCTGGGAGGTAATTGTACATGTTCTTTCCTGATCTCCTCGTTTTCTACTTTGTGCGAGCAGATGAATGGCAGCAGTCGATCGGGAACGACAAATGTGAATGGGATGCTGTAAGTGACTCCCGCTCGGAAAATGTCATCTTCTGGGAGGAGCCATGCTTCAATCGGCTGTTGAACCCTCAAAAAGACATGCTTTCCTGTCGTGCGACCAGTTGTAGGAGCCGTGGTGACGATCTTCTCAACATAGGTCATACTTTGGCCCTCAAAGGCGATGTGGAGATCGCCGAAATCGGTGTCCTTATCGAACTTGATGTTCACGCGACCCTTGATTTCATCGTAGGTAGAATACGAATGGACAAACTCGCCTGGACCATCCAAAGCGATATCGATTTCATTCTTCTTGCGCAATCCAATTGCATTAGCAATTGCAGAACCCCGTCGCCCTTGTGATTCATTTGCGGTAGGTAGTGATCGAGAGCGTGTCGAGTACGACGGCACCGCGAGGGCAGCGGGCATAAAAGCTGGCATCTCGCCTGAGATCGTTTGGCGAGGAGTGGTCATAGTGAAAGAGAAGAGAAGTGCCACAGAACGGAGGTGTCGCGATAGATAAGGCTAGCACGCAGTACCGTAGTGGTGGTGTGGGTGATTCACCCAGTGGCAGAAGGTCGAAGGAGGGGTCAATCAACCGACGACTTGCATGGGATGTGACTCGTGTGAGGCGTATTGAGACTGGGGTCGGAGATGCGGGCGACTGGCGTTGAGGAGACCAGACCTACAACACTGTGAGAAGGGTCCCGCGGCAAAAAGTACGGAGTATTGTCTCGAGTCTTGTAGATGGCCAAGACGACCGACTGTTGGCTTTTTAAGTACCTGGTATGGGAAAGAGTGATCAATGAATGAATAGTAAACAATTGGTTCTGTGAAGGGGGAAATGTAATGAAATACTCCTATGAAGGCTGACTCTGACTGTTAAAAATCTCTTTCGTATTAGGAAGGCATGACTGAATGAGATGAGTCCTGTGTCAAGATGCGTATGACAAAAGCGACAGAAGGGCGCGCGTTTACTTCCCTACAAGGCCTGGTCCATCTCCATTCCTGTCCCGGGTTGGTGAGTCACTCCTTGAAATTGTAGAAGTTTATAAACTTAGGCATCAATCCGAGTTGTCAATGACGCCGAAGGGCGGAATTGTACGCACGTTTCAAAGTCTAAAAGCACCAAGCGAGTGGTTGAACTCAGGGATCCGAGAGTTTCAAGGCCCAGGTTGTCGTTGTGGGATTCCCAGAACGTGCCTACCTGGTAAAAGGTACATGTGGACATGACAAAAACTCCACTCTATACGCCCTTTGATGCCATATTCGCCATTTTAGTCCTACTGTGAGTACACGCCCTCCACCAACTAATCCACCCCCCAGTTTCTCTGTGTCAGCGAAACCTCGTTTCTCGAGTCAATTTGAACGACATGTCTGTGCTGGCCTTGTGCGCTGAGTAAGACATTTGCGGACATCCTCTCATTAGGCCATGCTCTCAGGCACCCACGTGCTGACCGAATACGGGGTTAGGAATTGACTCATCCCACGAAGGTCTGTCTGCTCGGATTCAGGGACCAGGAACAAGGCTCCATAGCATTGCTGTTTGCATTATACTGTACTGGGGTTTACGCTGTACAATTTCTAGTGAGACCTTTCTCGTTGCCCGTACTTCATAGAGTGTCGTGGTGATTGGTCTTCTCAATCCACCTTGACACCACTGTATATTCGACGAACAAAAATATACGCCGTCAGGAACCCGATCGTTCCTGTTGCCAATGAATAAACTGCACACGCCAAAGCACTGTAGCTGAAAAACAGCATACTGCTCACAAACCCCTCAATATGCAATCGAGTGGCATAATACCACATCGAATAAACAAAAATCCAGAACCCTGACGCGCCGCCCACGAAAAACGATTGCCACCACCAGTGGTAATTTTCTGCGCAGAGTTGTATGTATGTCGTGATGATGACTGTCTCGGCGATGGTGATGGAAAGAAGAGCCGAAATGATGCTCAAGAAGCCGAAGACATAGTAGTAGGATGATTTGTCGAGGTAAACCGATTTGAAGACAAAAATGAGTTCGATAAACAGTACCGCAAACGAAACGAGACCCGCACCCAGAACAAGCGCAATTTGGTGCTTAGTGTACCACAACTGTGCCGGAATTTGCCGTGGTACAGCATTCGTCCGCGTCGGATGTTCCCAGACTGATGATCTGTGGAAGCCATAGTACGAACCGAGATGTACCAGAGGAAGTTGTATGAGTAGCCAAAGACAAGCCAAGGCCAGTAAAGTCGAGAAGGGAAGCGCGGTTGAGGAAGCTTGTGCCCAAGTGAAGAGGTTCAGCACAAATATCAGCGCAAAGAGTAATCCGGGGAATAGCAGTGCCGTCTGGATATCATGTCAGCTCAATCCATATCAGAGTTGCAAGTTGCGCGACACTTACCATCATTGTGTTCTTGCGCCAATTCTGTCCACCAAATGTCTTGTATACTCGTGCAGAGAAATAGCCCGAGAAGCCTCCAGCGAACACAAAAAGACCGACACCGACACTCCAGAAACCACCTCGCCAGCTGGGATTCAGGACTCCGGCACAGCTGAGTCCCAACAGGCCCACAACCATGAAAACGAGTTGTATTCCGGACCCCACGAGCGGCGCAAGAAGGCCGCCGTATGGAGGCGGTCTGAAAACATCTCCATGAAGAAGTTTCCAGCCACTAACCTCCTCCAACGATTCTTCATCGGAAGACACGTCGTCGAACTCTGGTCCGGTTTCCGAAATTTTCTCGAGTAAACCAGTGGTCGACTTCTTCTTGTCGCTCCGTTTGCCGATGCGCAGTCTGGCCTCCTCAAGCACACCGTCCCCGCGACCCTTGACGTCGCCCTGCATTGTCCGGCCCCAGATCACGATACAGACTGCGCCCAGAATGCCGGATATGATCACAGAGTTCACAATCGCCAGCCAGTGTGTGAAGGAGCTTTCGGCTTGATCACTAAAGTATAGATCCCATCGATTAGCCCATTCCACCTCTTTCTCTTCCCGAAAATAGACGGAATAAGTATATGGGATCGTTATCGTGGCGCCATCCTCGAGGTCGATCACTTCTTCGGGAATGTAAGAGGAGTCAGGGAATTGCTCCTGCAGGCTGTTGTTACTGGGAATGTATAGGGCCAAAGGATCCAAATCCGCAGTCACATCCAAAGGACAACCGGTCTCGTTGCGGTGGCCCGCCGAGATGCTCTTGGGATACACTTCGAATCCCACAACGACTTTGTTGCCGTGATCGCCCGCTCTGCCGGCAGCCGGGCGCCAGCGTACGACCAACGTGTAGTGATTATAGTAGTAGTACCTCTCTTTTCCCGTCGCAATATCGAAGTCTTTGTAGCCCATCTTGAAGCCGGCTGCGTAGTATTTTCGACTGCGATCGACGGTTACGAATGAGGTGGCTCCGGGCAGGTTGTCGAGGATCCATTCTACCACGTATTCCTCTTCAATCAACTGTTGAGCCCACTGCATCTCTTTCCGACCGACGACTCGGTCGCACAAATATTGACAGTCAATGTCCTGTCCCATATTGATCTCCAGATCGGACGCTTTGATCCGATCACCGCGCAAAACTTCCCCGAGGTTGAGCGGCACACTGTGGCCGCTCGCCAAAGACAAGCCATCATGCTTGTGGCCGGTGGGAGGACAGACGAAAGGCAAGTCAAAGTAGGCGTACTGAAGCTGACTTTTGTCGGAGTAGGCCTTGTTTACGAGGAGGGGAATGTTCTCATTATCTTGGTAGCTTCGTATTGAATAGCCTAGCCAGCATTAGAACCATCGTGGCATCCCCCTTGCAAATCCGAAGCGTACCTGGAATGTAGAAGGCGTGAGATAAGCAGGCGAATAGAAAGACCACGCGGCTCAACCAGGAGACGTGGAGCCGTACGTCAGGGGACATGGTCGACGATGATGATTAGCGAATGGAAGCGGCACAAAGGGCCAGAAATGCGCCCAACAGAAGCAACGAAGATCAAGAAACAAGTAGGAAGATCATGGGAAAGGAAGAACGATGCGTTGGTCGACCACGTTGGAGGGAAGCGAGGAAAAAGATTATCTGACAATTCTGTCCAGTGTCTGTGGATGAAGCCAGCCTACGCAATTAGCTACGGAGGCCAAACTGCCAGGGAAGTCCAGAGGCTTGCGGAAAAGGTGATCTTGCTCTTTCGCTTCTCCTCGTGGGCTGCCGCAGTAGAGTTTACAATGACCGTGCGGCGTGCACTCTCACGGCCCCATCCAGGAGAGACGTTGGAGGCTTGTGGTGGATATCCCGAGTCTGACATGGCCCAAATCCCCAGTGACATTGGTTGATTAGGCGGCCTCTACGGCTATTCTGAACACACCATCAGGCGCTTCTAGGAGGCCTCCGAAGCTTCATCCAGTTAAAAGTGATGTGCCAAGGGACTCCCTTGTCCCGGCGGTCCCGCGCCAAGACTTATGGCGGCGTCGGCTAACGCAATAGTGATCCAGTCAATCTGTAAAGTGTGATATACGGATTACTAGCAGTACTCCGTTCTTGTGATGGATAAAGGAGTCAGACTGGACCTTGTGGTTGCTACCTATTGATATTCTCTTTCAGGCCATATGCAATTTGTAACCTCTATCTGCGTCTCCGACTGTACCTATCACTTAATCCGAAGAATGATAAAGTGTCTTCGACGACCAATGCCTGCAATTCGAGCAAAAAGTTCTTGGCCCAGCACCAGACTTGCACGGTCCCAGGGCGAAGCAATACGTTGATACCGGAAGAGATTGCATCTTGGATGCGAAAATCATATTCGTGATATAGACTATAGAGATTGAGAACTCAGGTGCTGGAGCACCTTTCCGTGCTATGACCAATGTTATGCACCAACCCTTTCTTCAAGCAGCATAATCCCTGGCTCAGAACGACGACAAGTCACAGATGTAAGACTTGGGCGCCGGCTGAAACCAAGCAGGCGGGCCCTCACCGACGAGATCAGTATCTTTGCTCGGTTGCCGATGCAGTAAGTCGAGACCCGATAAGTCTTGAACAAGCCTATGCGGCCCGCCCTCAAGAAGACCGTACTCATAATCTTCATAGTCCCACTCATGCGGCCCTTCGACTCCTAAGTCTTGGTACGCTTCATTGACAGGACCGGTGTCTTCCTGATATCGTTCTTCGACACGTGATGTGCCACCAGGGAGCAAGTCTTCGATATCGCGTCCACGCCGGGGATAAGATCGAGCATGAGGATCAAGCGCCCTGGATTTGAGGATCTCCCCCACTCCCTGCATCAGGAAGATGGAAACGTTGTTGTAGTCCGGAAGAAAATCGATAGTTCCAAACAGTAAGTATTTTCTGAACCTCTGGAACATGTCATACATGGCCTTGGCGCGAGGTCGTCCCAGTTTGAGCTCTTCATACTCTAGCATGAGAGTGCCAAACTCGTAATCCGCTTCACACTGCTCAATCTCAGCGTCAAGCGTCACAAGCTCATAGCCCGAAGTCTTGAATAGTGACCTGAAGTCGAACAGGCAGTCACGAGTCACAGCTGCCCAGCGAAGCAGAGCAGGATCCCGATGCGGTGTTGACAGTGGATCTAGCTCAAACAAAAGCAGTACTCGAGGTATTTGATAGTCGAGAATGTGTTCCGGATTATCATTGTAGTCGCAAGCATCCAATATCGCAGCCTGCCGAAAAGCGGATGGTGAAATCTTGAATGGATGATCTTCAGGATGAAAATAGTAGTCGATAGCAATCATATAGCGGAGCCAATCTTTTGATGTTTCTTCTTCGAGGGTCAAGTCTCGGAAAGACCGTTGGGCTAGGCAATCGAGCGTTGGCCACAGCTCACCATGGCTGTCCCACCGGGCTACCTCCTCGCGCAGATACGCTTCAATGTACATCTTTAATGGAGCCTCGCGCGAACTATCAGCAAACTTGGTGCCGAAGTGGCTGTCCGAAGCAGCATTGATAGGTACACATTGCATAAACATGGCCTTGAGAGCACTGTCGTCGACCTTTTGTGATAATGCGCCAAGATAGGGGTCGTCGTGCTCAGGAGCGTAATCCACGAGGTTAAAGTTGTCAACACCGTCGTCCCATTGACAGTTCGGAAGGGAATCATCGAATTCGGGCAGCTTTACCATGAGTTCCAGGAAACCTTGTCTTGTCTCCTGAGACATGGACCGAGCGATCCTGTCCAACCGCTCTTTGCGAGCAGAAATGATAAGATTTAGCGTCCATCCGCATGTGCACCAGCGAGCTCTCAAAACAGCTTTTGTCATGGAGCGTACATCCCAACTCCTCATGGGCAGCGCAAGATCTGGAATCAGAGAAGCAATTCGCAAAGCTTCCAGAAAATCGCGCAATCGATGATTGTAGAAGGCCATGGCAAAAGCAACCCGATAGAGGCTTTCATTTCTAGATAGCTTGACCGCAATTCTTGGGGCCGCCAGCAAAAGGTTGCCGTTTGCCGAGTCCACAAAGATCCTCTCCAAAATCTCTACCGGTAGTGTCTCAATCTTCGAAACGCTCGTCATGGGCTCTGGTCTATCTGCTTCATCCGGCCGTTGTCGTTTGTAGGTGCGTTTGCTGTCAATCACGTGGCTCGGATCTTCCAAGGATTGATTGGAGAGTTGCCGCTTATGAGAAGACATTCTGATTGCGATGAACCACAGGAATGGAGATGGAGATGCAAGGATGAGGTCGAGAAAACCCGCGAGGGAAAGAGTCGGCAAGGGAATCATAAGTAAGTCGACCGTGAAGTTGGAAGTCACGTCGCCACGTGATATCGCGCCGCTGACGCATTTGGAACACTCGTAAAGCCTTCACAATCTCGCTAAAGGCGCACCATCGTTTGAATCCTTGAAACCCCTCGCAGACCCCCGTCGATGGTCTATAATAGCCTCGTCGTCGTCGACGAAGTGTAGATATATTGTCATTGCTGACACGTTTCAGCGATCATGGACGCCCGAGACATCTTTCCGTCCACCTCATCTGAACAATGGCTCCCTCTCGATAATATTTGCGCCACCATATCTGTCTCTTCGACCACCGTGGAATCTCCCACCCCTTCCTCCCATCCAATGATCTTCAACTGCGAATCCTGGTCCAAAGCCCTGCCCAAAACCCCTTGGAGGACTTCTGCCTCTTCTGGGCTCTCGCATAATGAAGACAGGTTCTGGTCGTTCTGGTGCTCGTACAGGTCGCTCACTAGCCATGACAATCTCTTCCCATGGTAGACCCCTCGGCAAATGTCTTGGTGGTCGTCGAACTCGTATTTCAGGTTGTCCCCTTCGTCTGGTCAAGAGGTCATCGGGCGGTACCCTGATAATCTCATCTCGCTCGCTACACAAGCAACAGAATACCAATAAAAAAGCCATGATGCAGCCAACCACTGTCACTGGCACCCAGACCTTTGCTGATGAATCGCCGTCGCTCATTTTGGAGACCGGAATAGTGTGGTTAGAGTCGATTTGAAATACACCTCCTCCTTAAGTACACTTCAAGGCACAGCTTCAAACGTGAAGGACGAACAATGAAAGCTAACGATCACAAACAGCGTCTGTGAAGGCTACAGTCTCCTATGATCATCTACAATGAAGATAGATGAAAGAATTCTGTGTGCGCTTGGCTACCAAGCAAACAGAACATTGTGGCAGTAGAGTGTCGTTTGCATTTGATACAAAGAGGCCAATCTTCAAACGCATGCATGGCCCACCCAGTTCTGCAATGCTTGTCCGGCTGTCAAACAGTGTAATAGAGCACACTGCTTGCTCCCAACCGGCGTAGTTTGATTCTCTTCTTTCTGGTCAAGCAGGCAAAAAAGCCATAAAATGATGTTTGACTAGAAAATGACGTTTTGGAAATTGTCAAGCATTTCAGGTTGGTACACGTTGGCGAAATCGGTCTCACTGATGGCGCCGTAAGCAAATGCATCAAGAGCCATTACATGGTTGAATTCCGAAATGTCGTAAGCGTGAGGGTTATTGCTCGGAGGTTGGCCTTGGATATGCTGGGTATACGCTTGCGCATTCGGCTGCTGCACATGGAGATGACTGCTGTGCAATGGCAATGGCCGGCTCTGTCTGGGCAGTGGTTTTGGCACGTCTTCGTCTGTCTCCAACACACCTACGGGTTGTGTTGTCTTGACTGGAGTGGCGCTCGGCACAGCGGGCGTCTTTCGCTTCTGCAACGCAGTCGTCGAAACAGAACGCGGGATATGGTTGAATGAAGGCATGTCGCCGTACAACTCCGGAAACCGCTGAAAAATGTCAGGACCCATTGTCCAGCATTTGATATCAGTCAAGCGCTGATCGAAATTTGTGCTGATTTTGTAGAGGCCAGTCTCGACCTCCCGCGTATAGCAATCGCGGAACTCGTATGGCCATAAGAATCGAAGACTTTTGCAGAATAGATGCCAGAATTCGTTTTGGCAGTAATTATGTTCACCGAAGATGAAACGCTCTCGAATTCCTGGCCATGCAAAGAAGTCAATTGCGTAGGAGTGTGCAATGGTCTGCGATGGTCGCCTCATATACCATGGCGGCAATTTCTGATAACGCTCACTGGTCGATTCTGTGTGGAACTGCAAAAGCGTGTGCATTGCCCTCAGAATTACCAGACGTTCAGTCTTAGGACACGATGCAAAGAGCGTCTGATCAATGCGTCGCAGAATCTGCCATGATGGGTGCAGAGGGCCTCGTTGTTCGACCGCATCCCACCCTTCCAACAGCACGCGAATTGGCACATCGTCCGACATTGCATCACTTTCTGGAAACACATTATCGGTCCAATCAAACCTCTCACTCAACACTTCATTCGCGTACCGCCAGTAGTTTCCTTGCCAGACTGGACGACGACCGGGCACACGATCAGCATGGCTGTGACACGAACAAGAGGATGGACTATTAGCCCAGTTTTTCGCCCACCGCGACGGCATCGGGTTTTCTTCTCTTTTCTTTGCCTGCACAATCGCCTGGCTCATCGGACGTTGACTGTCCGTGTCCAATCGCACGATTTCAGGCGCAAATAGCATATCTTGTGGCGGAAACTGGCGTGTTGGAGAAGGTGTGAAATGGGACAAATCGAAGGAATCTGCGATCTCTGCCTCGGCGTCGCCTGGCTCAGTCTTCAATGCCAGCGGCGCATCATCTGCCATGGAGATAATGCTCGAGTTTCGTTCGTTACCAGGACTTCCAAGAAGATCTATGCTTTGAGCCTGTTCGTCTTCACCCACTCTCGGCGGCCTATGCACGTCCATTGCTTTTTGAATATCTTTGAGTGTTTTGGACATTGTATCTCGTTCCGCCTCTACGTCTTTTAATTGTTGCATGAGAGTAGCCACCTGTCCCGAAGCATCTTTCCGTCTGAAGTCTTCGACGAGACCTTCCAGATAGGCTATCCGGGTCTTTGTCCGTTCACGGGCCTGTCGCTGGCATCGTCTGTCGATTTCTCGCTTCTTGAGCCGGCGGGAGGAAACGCCTTTGGCATCATTCTGCTCGGCAGGGTCACTCGGGCTGGATCTCTGAGCCATCGTGGAACTTTTCGGCGCCATCGTGTCTGTCTTTATGGAGTCACATGTGGTTTCGATTAGAGGGACGATCGTGAGAGGTGTAGTGGTTTAGCCATTAGGATATAGGGCAGCTTTGAAGGTCATGTCGCAGGGAATGAGTCCTTTTCAAACCTTTTCAAGGTCAAAACCATGAGTGACAACCGACGGACCGTCTGGTTGGTTCAATGGTGCCATCAACCTCGACCCCGGACTTGTATTTGAGTGGAAGAAGGCTTGGACCATTTTACGCCATCGGCACAACCTGCGGGGTGATTAGGCACGAATCTCTATAGGTCAAATTGGTCTCAATGACGGGCATTTGCCGAGGGTCAAAGTTCGGCGTTTGATGCTTACGAGTGCCTCCGTACGCCCAGCCGCTTCATCTTGCCTGTCTGTAGTAGAGTTCTGCATCCGAAGATTATGATACACACATTATTGTTGCCGCTCTTCTGTCTCGCCATACCGACGTAGCAGTGGCGTCCGGATAGAAGGAAAGTCTTTCCCACTGAGGATATATCCCCTTCACAGCCTTTCTGTTTCCCGTCCCTGCAGAATCCATTTCGGCGATCATACATGTTGTGCTGCTGGCCTTAGCCGTGCGCACGGTGTGGCCGAGGAACGCTTGCTATCTTCCAACCGTATTAGGAGCAAGGCAACAGGTTGTGGACAGCGCCCGCAGCTGCACTCAGCCTTATCCCTGTTCCATCGCCATCAAGCTGCAACGGAAAGCAGCAAAAGGATGAAATCCCCCGGAACTTGCCTGGTTTTCGATCCAAAGTCTCCAAGTTAGGCTTTGGTGCTTCGATCGCACCAATTCTGCCCCTGAGGGCTGAGAGATGTCCGGAGTTGCTGGACATAACTCCTGCGCCTGTTGATCCTACCATTGTGTTTTGTGTTCTGACTTTGCAGAGAATATGACGATCTTCATTGTCGGATCGAAGCAGAAGACAGTGCAGTCCAATACTGGCCACACATGTCACTAACTCGGACCTCTCATCCCTCACACCTGCAGAAGTTTCGTCCGCGAGTTTTCTGTACTGTCTGCATCAGGGGGATGCGTGACAATCTGTCAGGAGACCTCGCATCGCTGCCGCTCATGACAATGGTTCGCCAGTCTGCGTGTATGCTCCATCACATGACTCAGATACCTTCACATCTTCATCTTCACCTGTCGAACGATTCACTCGCTTTTCCTTTGTGTCCCCATATAGTCCATTCCCACGATCTTTCACCTTACAAACGCCCAAATCAAGCGGTATGGTGCAATCGGTAACATAGCCTCGTCTTACGGAGCCCCTTCATGATCTCACTTGCAGTCCTGCTTGCAGGGTCTGACAATGTCGAGGCTGGACGTGTGTGTTTCCAATACAACGAGGAAGATTCTAGTTCGAGTCTAGATACTGCTGACATTCTTTTTGCGGGCGTAGAGACTTGTCCGGCGAGCTCGACGTAAGCATCGTCACTGGGGCCAGCAGTACTGAGTGGAGGATAGGTCATTCATCGGCATCCATGGTAACAAAGTACTGCGAATTTGAGGATGAACCTCCACCCCAACTAAGTGTTGACTCGGAATATTGCCGCACCCATCTCTTCTTGCCTCGAGTATCCATCGTATGTTGTCCAGTAAGCCTAGGGTTCAATCTGCATGATTCCAAAAAGCTACAGCACCCGTGCCTGATAACGTGCGCACAAGTCGACATATCTCACGTACTCCTAGCCTCAGTCAAGCTGTAGCAGCAAATTGTTAGCTTGGATATCAATCGGATCCTCACCTTAGTCTCTCACTCTCTCCCTAACAGCACTATGCAGTTACCCGGACATCCACCAGTACCTCCCAAATCTTCACTCAATTTGGTCCCTCTAATCTTCATTTGTCGACCTTCATGTCTCTTCAAATACCAATTCCCAGAAATTGTGCAACAAACAGCCCTCTATAGGCTCTCTGGCGGTGTAGTGCAGAGGTTAGCATCTCCTTTCCCCAATCACTAGGCAGGGCCTCCAATCCAACCGGGTTGGCGGTCTGTGAGTCCGAATGTTGGATCGAGAGGAGGACATTGGTTCGAATCCGATCACCGCCATCTTCGATCACCGCCATCTTCATTAGAGCATTAGAGCGTGCCGACGTGTCCAGAGGACTTTTCTTTTTGTCACTTAACAGCAAGACTCTTATTTTGGAGTGCAGTGGAGTGCATGTCGTTGCACTGTAAGCACATAGTGCGTGCACTTAGTACCACAATGCCATGGCAAAGGTGCGTTCTGTAGCGTCGTGCGTGGCTTGTGTGGATGTAGCAGGAGAGTCGGTTTCCTGCATTCTTTTTTTCGGCCGCCAACTGAATAATGGGAGCCTAACTGCTACGTACCTTTCCTCTGGGCGTCCATAGAATGAGTACTATACATAATATCTAGGTTAGGTAGTCATGGGGCAGAACAGTAGTGGGTAGTAAGATCATTATCCCGAACTCCTCCTGGTCAGAAACTGGGTGTGGCCGCTTCTCACAGTGTCTGGGCAAAGACGAGATGCCCACAATGGCTTCACGATCCGAAACGATCAAGCAGATCATCAGTCCATGATGAACCGACGAAAGTATAAAGGAAAAAGGCAGCGGAACGAGTTGAAGTGATGGAAGTTATCTAGGTAACTAGGTACAAAACAAGGAGAATAATGCTCGGGTACATCCACTGGCTGAAGAAATATCCGGTCTTTCCGAGCACGGCAAAAAGGGGTCACTTCGAAAACATATGTGCTATTCAGCCATTCATCCCAGCCCCCTTATCAATGCAATGTTCTGTGATGTTGTTATCAATCGATGTGAAATTTGCGTTGAGAAACAGTCACTCAGCCCTGCCACTTGATGTGACGTCTTCTCCTCAGCCCCAGTGAAGCTACTTCATCGACCCTTGAAGCATTGCTTCAAACACTTTACCGAAGCATTGCTTCAAGCACTTTACCATATAACTCTTACGGACCCCAACCCGCTGGCGAGGATCGTGCCCAAATCTGCAAGGCATCGCGCTTATATCCTTCAGCGCTTTCTTTGGACGGTCTGCCAGCCCTCAGAATCGGTGCCCTTCCTTCCACGAGCAACATTGCCAGGCACAAACTTCGGTGCATTCGGGTTGTACGACCGACCGCTTGAGCCCGATTTTGCACTGTCGCTGCGATCTCGAGACCTCGACCCAGGGTATGGGATCTGGGTGATCAAATTCAAGGGACGTTCGCACGGATCGTGAGAGAATCCAATCTGGACATCTTGATACGGCCCAGCTCGTCGTGCGCGTTTCATAAACTCATCGCGGACAAGTCTGGCGATCACAGTTGAGGAGAAAACCACCGTAGCTGGGTTCTAGTCAGTAATGCAGAACAAAACCAGTGAACAAGGGTACGCACCGTTTCCTGTGTTGAACAGCCATACCAATTCCACATTCTGCTGGCCTACGAGTTCTACGAGATCCTTTCGGAACCGTGTCTCCGACATGCCGTTTGTGAAAAGCTGTTGCCGAGCGAAGGTCAGACGACGACGCTCGTTGCTTGGATGTGTCATCCGGTGGAGATCAGCATTTTCTGGATATGCTTCGCCAAACTTGATCATGTTGTTAGGTCCAAACAAGCTGACGCCATAATCGCGGCGAGAACGAGAGTCTTCATCCACCAAAGCTATGGCTGCGCTGGCGTGTTGAAAGATCACACACACCGCCTCATGTTGATGGACGTATACCATGGAGAAGATGGCTCCGAAGCAGATTCGTTCCGTCACGACACTCAGCGGCTTGTCTTTTGTCCATCCATATATCCAAACACAACGGTAGTCCTCATCATTGTGTTTGGTCTTTAACTCTTCCTCAGGCACTTGGCGCTTTAAGCCATCAGAAGGGCGGAACTTGACCAGACGGTTATTGCCTGGTATGTCTGTTGCGGCCACGGCTGCCCAGGTGGATGTGTTGGCTCTAGCCTTAGAAGGGCTGGTGGTACGAGCATGTTGGATTTTGATTGCAGGCACGACTCGCATCAAGAACTTGTCCATCGCCCAAGGGCCCGTGGTCTGATTGAATGTATCGAGCATCGAATGGACGTCGCGGGCAATCTCATTCGCTGCTTCATTTTCACCTTGGCTTCGCAGCTGCATCTTGATTAGTCCAGCAGACCCATGCCTGGAAGGGCCCTTACATGTTCAACGACCCTACTCAAATGGCTCAGGGCATCGGCCATCACGTCGCTGACATGGCCCGGCTCGTTCTCAATCGCCATCATATCCTGTATTGATGCCTAATTAGCAAATCTTGAAACCAGCACATGGCTTTCCTCGCTTGGAAGCTAGGGGCAACCCTACCTCAGAGACTGGAGAACTACAGTCGCTGTAGGTCAATGAGGGTGGATAGGTGTGGTTGGTCGAGATGTTGCTGAAAGTGCGCGATGGGAGACTTGGAGGTGAATAGGATGAACGTCTGGAAGCCATGGTTCAAGAAGAGGTCAGGCAGAATTCACTGCACCGACAAAAGTCTCCTGAGGCAGTTTGGTTTGTGTGAAGATTAACCGTTTGAGTGAAGGTCGTCAACAAAGAATACTTTTGATGAAAGTCTCGGAAGGGGTGGAGATGACTTGTCTGAGGGCCTGCACTCGCTGCAGCAGCTACCCGTCAGGAGGGTTGGCTCTTTCCTGAAAGATGTGAGGAATACTGATGTTCTGGACCATAAGTGTGAAAATGTTTGCTTGTGCTCAGTCGTGATGGAAATTCATAATATTTCTATGCAAGATCATCGCGTGCCTTGCTCGGCGTTAGATAGCCTCCCCTGTACATCTGGATCATCGCAACAAACCCAAAAACGCGCCTCGCATAATGCTTAACAAAGGTATCACAATAGGTGCCACCTACTATCATGCTGGAAATCGTATCGTGCCATCGTCATATCCAATCGTGAAGATTGGTCCCCCATTCAACGCCAAATTGCCATCCTGCTGCCCAATTCTCTGCCCAATGCTTGTCTGGCTTCGACGGTCCTTCCGACGGCATCTTTGTTTTCATGGGCTCTTCGCAGAAGATATTTCATGCACTCTCCCAGCTTGCCCCAGACCAAATATTTGTATGCTTGAGGGATTTCCGCATTGGTGTCGTTAGACCCCGACCTGGCCCTTGCTGTTTGTACCACCTCGCAGCTAACGTTATCTGCCATTCCCATCAGTTGACCATATGCTAGTTCGATACGCGGCTCGCCCTTCTGGGCCTGCTCATCACGAAGCCGCTCGGCAAGCCTCACTGACTCGGCATTATGCGTTGCTAGTACCAGGCTGACTCTGGGAAAGTCTGTTGAAGCACCATCAACTGGTTGGAGGATACCCTCGTACCGTCTTTGCATGACCGCTTTCGCGATGCCGTTGTAGCATTCGTGCGTTCCCTCAATTGTTGGCCAAAAGAGGTTTCGTGGATCGCTACCAAGGTATGCGCCTCGAACAAGCTTGATCCCGAGCGCGAAGTCTTCCTTCCTTGCCATCTCAAGGTGACTGGCTAGATTTCCCGGAGTGCTTTTGGCATATGCTTGGTAAGTCCCGAACACTAATGCTCTCTCCTTGTTGTATCTCTTTGCAAAATACATTGTCCAGTTGTCGATGCCTTGTTGCAGGGAGGCTTGCTCAGCGTCGAACAGCAGCTTCACACCCTTCTCTTGAGCCGATTTGCAGATTTCATGTACGGCGTCTTCAAACTCACGAGAACAGGGAATCGTGGCTTTGAGGTGTTGGAGCGCCTGACGGCCAGCACCAGTGAACTTCAAAGCGACGAAATCACCTTTCTGGGCAAGACATACGGTGTCGACGGTGTTCCTTCTCCAGTTTGCAATCTCTTTCGCGTTCAACGCAGCTTGCTCTGGGGAGTCTAGGGACGCGTTCAAGCCTGCCGCTTCTTCATCCGTCAACACTGCTTCCTTTGCATGCCCTAGAATCACTCCGGTATATCCAATCTCTTTGAGGTCAGCGATCGTGGTTCTGGTCTCTGAAGGCGTCTCTCCAGCACAAAACTGGACGTAGAAGGTTTTCTTCAGGAGGAAATGCAAGATTGGGTTGCGGTCTGGGTTGAAAAGAGGCGACTTTGTATGGGCGAGGAATGACATGGCAGCCAAGGACGGGCGGAGGAGGAATGGCACCGAAGAGATTGACGTGATGAGATATGACCGTATGATGGTGGATAACGGCAAGCAGGACAATGGTCTTGAGCGCGGAATTTCAATCGGCACCGGAGTGGTCTCGGCGACACTGGAGGCTGTGGAAGAGACGTGCCGTCTTGTATGCGCCCTTGGGCGTTGGTGTAAGTGTCGAGTGCCATTGCTGGCAACGGAGGTGACTCGACACAGGCGGATCTGCTCGTTATATGTCAACAATGACGGAGCTGTAGAGGGTCGTAGATAGACGACCTGTCGTGATAGTGACGTGAGCCGCAAACAATGGTCCATCTTGGAAAGAAACAATGCAATAAATCAACAGAACATTGGAAAGAAAAGTAGAGAAACAGAGGCAATATGTACACTCGACCCAAACACAGATCCACCGGAGGTGGTACATGCGGTTTGACGAGAACAACGACAGATAAAGAGCCGCAGTTGTAAACGCCAACATGACGATATGGGTCCTGATAAGTGGTTTGTAGCGGAAATCCGACCGGTTGTCGTCGGCGCAGGCCACATTCCTTACCGAAGCTGGCCGAAAGTAAGCGAGTCACGTGATGACAAAGCATTTTGACAGGCGCAAACTGGGGCATGGACTGATCCAGAATGTGAAATCGCCGGCAAAGAATGGATAGGATACCCGCTTGAAGTCAGTCGAAGATACCTCGCTGCGCAGAATCGCATGTAATCCTGCGCAGCAAGAGAGTATCGTGCTCCGGCATCGCTCGGGGATCAATAATCATTCGACTCAACTCACCTGATCTAGCTGTGTGCGGCCGGAATCGCGATCGATGTCATGCCTTCGAGTCCATTGTGGCATGTAAGGTTTTATGTAGTGAGAAGGTAGGCAAGACGTGGTGCGTAGGCATGTAGGACGGAAGGATACTGTATATATCGCTTTTCTTGCAGCATCTTATGAAAGCTGTGACTGAATGTCGTTGCCAACGCAAAGCAGCCGACGTGGTAAATCCAACACGGGGTTTGTACCCACGTGGTTGGGACATTTGTTGCAGTTCGCAGCCAGAAGAACCGTAAGCAGGGGTGCCTGATGCGAAGCCAGGTGGTTGCAGGGTTCAGGGGGGAAGGTGATACAATAAATTGATGTTATAGATCACTAGCGGGCTTTGGGATAGCAATTTACTGGCATTTGAGTGGCTGGCTGGCCGTAATTAAGGACATCGCAGCAGCTTCATCTGACTTAGAGTCCGCCTGGTTCTGAAGCGCTCAAAATTTGTGTGAAGCCACAAGGCTGAGACCATCACCATCAAGTCCTGATTTGACCAATTTGCGGTTTCAAATCCTGTGCGACATAGGACGAGTCTTTGTGCAGAAAATCGAAGAGTTGGCAGCAAGGTTCTGTTCCCAAGAGGCTGGGAAGGAGAGAGATTTTCTGGGATATCCGCTATTCGGGCCGCCTAAACCTCAACTGGAAGGCCGCAGGCGTCTTAAGCCAATGCGGACTGGAACCGAAAGTGATCCTCCGTTAATGTTCAAGGTCAATTTATCTTGATTGAATAGCTTGATTACCTTGTTTTTTCCATCCTCCATCTTCCTCGAATGAGTTAAGACTTTTGGAAGGCAGGGCAAACGACAACGTCAGAAGTCGACAGGCCTCTCAATCCGTCAGCCAACCTCGCTTGTGCCCTTGCAGATCTACTATGCTAGCGCTACCAATATACGCATCGCCTTGCTCGCTTACGGCTGGGTCAGGTAAGGTCCCAACGTCTTGTCCCCATCGAGGACTGAGTGACGACTTTATCAGACCCTTTTAGTCTTTCCAGGAACCGATGGACGTTATCCTCGCACAGTGGCAGCAACCTCGTCAATGTCTGGTTGACAGCGGAATTCATCTCCTTTAGTTGCCAATCATACTTGTGTTATGCCTTGATTCCTGTTTCATAAACCTATTCCTGTCCCTTACGCCAGTCCTACCAATGTCTCCTCTTGCAATTGCATTTTGTCTTTCCTGTTGTTGATTGCAATCTCATTATACTGTACTTGTATCTCGCCTCATCTAATGCTCTTGAGGTCTCACGACCACTCGAATCCCGTTTCAACCTTGCCACTCGTTGTTGGCCGAAACAGCCATAATCACTGCCGCAGTAGGCGCCCGGCCCCAAGGCCTCGCTCTTACCCTGCAATCACCATCATCAGGCGCCTGTCGGCCTCACATTGCACAGCACTCACAAATCGCAATTGGACTCTCTGCGACATCAACACTCTCTCACCTTTGCCATTTGTCAATCTTCAACCTTCAAACACGCGCGCTCTCTCCAGATTAATATCCCGAACACGTCGCTCACTGACGTGCCATCAAAACCGTTTCAGCACGGCCCCCCGATCTCCCGTCCTACACCATGCTCCTGTCACCGATCCTCTTAGATCCAATGCCTCAGCCCTAGGTAGGCCGCCGAAATAGCATCCAATCTGCATCATTATTGCGGGTCGGCACCGCTTTCGTGGCGCCATCTTCCAGGGCGAGCGTTGACTATAATTCTCCCTGCTCACGCACTCGCACCACGACTGCACTTATCAGCATCATCGTCTACCAGCTGGCCTGGAGTCTCTAATACCATTATTTTCTCTCCCACTCCGCGTTGCGCATTTGTACCTCGACCAAATCGACAAGGTGCTCTGCTGGACAGATAGCCTTGGAAAGTTGGCGGGTCCGGTTGTGGCTAATCACGCAGCACTCCTGCAATTACTGTATGGTCTGGACGAAACTGCAAAATGGCACCAACAACGCTCATGACTTTCCTAGTGTATGTTGACGTCTTCCTTTTCCGTTGAATCCTATTTAACTGAGCAACAGCCGCGTTCCTCCTTCGACGAGGTCAGTGAGCCTTTATGGTTCCTGGGACAACTTCTCCACCGCTTACCCCATGCAACGCGATACCCGCACGGGCCCCGAGCACTGGTCAGGCTGTCATAGTTTCTCAAACATCATCTGTGATGGATACAATCAATCGATTGGCGTCCCCAGAGAAGGAGGTCTTAAGATGGGTGGCACTTACTGGTACTATGTATGACCCTTCTCATCCAGTCTGAAGTTGCTTTGTGCTCATACTTGCCGCATAGTACAAGCTGGACGACGACCTCGAATTTCACAACTCTGCAGAGCCTTCAACGACGGCCTGCCCACTTCTCCCCGGACAACTCGTCAACGTGTTGAACGTTCCTTTTGCACTGAGCAGTGGCCGCTCTCGAAACGACAGCGTGAGCTCGACCAATTCGGAGTTTTGCACTATGGATCCTGCCGACAAGTTTATGAATCCTCGACCCGTACCAGCAAAGCCAGACCTTCCGCGGCTGAAGACATCTCCTACCTTACCACAAGGGTCTTGGTCGTCGAGCAGCTCTCCAGTAAGCGCTGATCCCAGACGAGGAAGATCGGCAACCTCTCGAGGCCCATCTCAATCCAGTAGTGCGACAAGGATAATACATTTAGCAAAGAAACCGTCTCTGGAAGCTCCCAGCAGATCGCTCTCGCGCAGTAGTAACAGGTCTGCCGCGATCATCGGTGCCCTCCGGGCTCTCAAGTCGCCACGCTTTCCCAGTCCCGACGGCGCGACAAGTAGAGGCCGTTCTGTGACAATGCCAAGTCCAACAGCGGATGCTCCGGACAGAGTCGGAAAGGAAACAACGTCTGTCAAAGGATTAGGTGTGCTTGCTGAAGTCAAGGCTCTTTCCTCATCTGAAAGCGACGGAGAGTTGCCTCTGCGTCAAGGATTCGGTACCGATGTAGAGGGCTTCACTCCTGTACCGATGCCGTCTTTTGCCCAGCACCGTAGGCAAAGGTCTTCGTCGCGGGAACCATCTTCACTGCGCAGTTCTCTCTCACGCGGCACAACGCCTACACGAAAACCAATGGACCAAGCCGGCACACCATTCCAGGCCTTGGAGACACTTGTAGAAGTGGCCACCCCATCGAAGACACCCGGTCAACCACTGACCGCAGTGAAAGTTGGAACAGTCAGATTGGTCGACGATTATCAGACAGAACTGGATCTGGAAAAGCGATTGCCGACTTTACCCAATACTCCATCTTCAGCCTACCCAGCAAGTTGTGTGGGTGACTCTCCAAATCTCCAAGTTGGTGTCGACATGGAGCATCTTCAAAGTCATTTCTCCAGCACAACCATTGAGACAGGATCCCGTGTGGACAGCTATGCCAACAATGAGCGTAGCCACTTTTCAGATTGGACGTGCAGCACCACCAGAATTTCGGCACTGTCCGAGAATGCTTCAAGCATTATTGACCTGGAGCCGATGAGTCCGTCTGCAGATGGAGGGTTCGACTTTGCGAACATCCCGGCTATTGGTTTGATTGATCATGGCTCCCATCAGGGCGTCATTGAAGCTTCTGGACGCCCAGAGCCAAAGCCGGACGGCTTACCATCTGCGTCGAGCCTGTCAACCATCAGCTCAGTTGCTTCGTCAGCCACAACCAGCTCCTCCCCTGATCTGGATGGCTCCACGGAGACGGGCTCGGCTTGGGGCAAATTCCAACATTATCGCCTGCCGTTGGGGGATGTTGGTTCTGATGTGACCCTGAAAGCACTAAACACAGCAAACAGCGGTAAGCCGCTTGTTGTGGACGGACATCATCGCGCAACACGTTTGCAAAATCCAGGCTGTGGGTTTGGTGAGCCGACACTCCCTCATTCAACCACCATGCAGCAGCTTCTTGACGAACTAAGCTATCTCGGCGGTATGATTCAACAAAATTAAGATCGCATTCCTTGACGCACCGGTGAGCAACATTAATGAGTTCAATGTAATTTCTTCACCAGCATTCTGGCATTTGACCAGCACACTCTTTTTCGCTTTGAACACAGGGACCAGGCATTTATCTCATCAGGTGGGCTGCGGTAGCAAGGGAAAGCGTCAACACCATGTACAGAATGGCGCCACAATAAGGATTCTTAGGTTTTGGTAAAAGTACAAAAGGCACAGCAGGAAGCACAGGCTTCAACGAATCTCCTTTGATGATTGGGATGGGTCAGAAGATCAAGCAGGTCATGGTAACTTACTGGAAGAGATGTTGCGATGGCTGTGACGGGTCTTGGCAGGGTGTTTCCCCCGACTCCCTGCCTCTGCAAAAGCATCAATCTACCATCTAATTCTTAATCCCCGTAATGAAATTTTATGAATGATGACTTTTTTGAAAGACAAAGGAATTGTCTAAGTACATTGACGAACATTATGCGATTCAACTTCCTAAATTAATCTTACAACCTCCAAATTGGACACGTGATGAAGACGCGACGCAAGTCCTGCCGTCTTGAAGTATCCGCTGGCCTTTCGAATAACAAACACTGTGGCACGAGTATTGCTCCGTGTATGACATTGCACGTCGAGAAGCTCTAGTCTGGTCGGTTTGTTTGGCTTGGGTGCGTTTGGTCTATCGAGGCCCGCATCCTCAAACACAAACACTGAGTGTCAGTCAGACGAGGTACCAGCTTGATCGAATCTTTTCCAGAGCCTGGGTAACAGCAGTAAACATGCATCAGATCGCCGCACGTATCCTTCCGGATCCATGCCGGCCCAACCTGATGGCGTACTGCCCAACCATGGACCTTGTGGCGACAGTGACGCCCAAAAGCGAGCAGGTTGATGTGTCGAGGTTGAACGGGCAGAGAGTGTTTGGTGCTGCGTTCGAGGAGGAAGATGATGGCAAGGGAAATGCCGAGAGCGACGGCGGCAATAATCGCGATGAGAGTGAAGCTGCGAAGGGGTTTGTGAGAGCTCTGACGTGGAGGAGAGATGGTCAAATCCTCGCAGTAGCGTGCGCAGACGGCTCAGTATCCTTGGTCAACGCGTTTACAGGCAAGATTGCACATCGATTATCTACACGACCACGGCTCCCAAACTCGTCGAGCGCGACCGGCAGTTTCACTTCATCTCAGCCGAGGTCACAGCCAGGGATGCGCAGCAGCAGCTTGAGATCCTCTTCCATACCTACGTCCTCGCCTGAAACGCGCTCGTTCACGCCATCCTGTCTTTCCTGGACCACTCATTTTACACCTCCTACTTCACTGCTGATGCGAGCCCGCATCGATCAGCCAGGTTCACAAATCACACTCGACCACATTCTCGGCCACCGACCCGATATGGACAAGTTGCTCACATTGAAGGCTGATCTGCCGCGAGAGCTGAGCACGTTGGACGTCGAGGCTTCATTACCAAAACTCGCGACATTACCGCCGCGTGGCGTCGGCGCAGATGACGACGTCTTCAGCTCGAGAACGAGTGTGGATGCTGTATTCCATGGACATGGCGCGACGGGAGCTGGAGCGGCGGGCGCTGTGGACGGAGTTGATGCGCTCTTGATTGGACTGCACGATGATAATGGTGACGGGTGTGCGGTACATCTGAGGATCTTCGACTCTTTCGAAATTGGGACCGTCGATGTGGGTGGTTGTCTGCCATCTGGATCTAAAGGTGGGAAGGTGCTCAGAATGGAATGTCATCCATATTTGTCGACTGCCTTTCTCGTGGTGGAAGAGTCGAGACGCGGTCAAGACAGACCTGCTCTGCACTTGGTCAGTCTGGATCTGAGCTTCATACCTCAGACAAGTCGAAACCTACCCCTCATGGCCGGGAAGGCGACTCAGTTGGGCAACTTGCTGCGATATATCTCGCAGGTGCAGATGCAGCTGGCCGCTGAGGTCAAAGCGGCATTCGATCTGCCCGCTAGGTTTCTGCGCAATATCGACGAGTCACTTGCTGAAAAGGATAACCAGGCCGATTTCGTCTACGCGGCGCATCATCTTGCTGTGACGGGAGATTGCGACGCCAGGTTCAGGGAGTGGTTGGTCGATGAGGTTGGTGAGAGAGGCTTGAAGAGGTGGGAGAAGGCTGTTGGAGATTGTCTTGACGTTGTGAGGAGGATGACGAGTGAATGTCTAATGCCTGCACTGGAGAGATGTCTGGTCGTGCTGTCGAGGCTGGACGGGCTCGCTAGGTTCGGCCCTGCGAGCTCGAGATTGGGGTTGGACGCAAACATGGTGCGCAAGGTGATGGAGACAGTCGACGTACTTGCACTCGTGGCTGAGGATCTACTCCTAGACGTTGGTGTTGAGATCAAGGAATTTGCTGCTTTCATCAAGTGGTTGAAATGGGAGTGTGAAGTCGAGGCGCTTGAGGAAGGCAGTGAGAGGGCCGAAGAACTCAGGGAGTCGTGGACGGGAGAAGCGGAACTGAAGACCGTGTTGGACTATGTGGGAGGTGCTATCAAGGAGAGCAGAGTGAAGAGATATACTGGGAGGGACGGAGAAGAACAGCCCAATATCAGCTTGCCTGAAAACGATACGGATGCTGGGTTCTATGCCGACTTCACGAAGAGAAGAAAGGCGACCAACAAGGACAAGAAGACGCCCACACTTGGACAGTTGGTCGAGCGATTGCAGAAACAGTGTGAAGCAGTCTTTGGTCAAATTGCGGAGACGTTCAGAAAGAGCATTCTTGCCAGCCATGTGCTTGAACTACCAGGAAGGTGTGATGGAGAGAGGATGGATCTCAGGATCATCCCTGACGAAAATGACGCGACTCTTTCTCGGCTCTTCATTCTGTCCACAGATCGAGAGGAGAGAGGCCGTCTTCGACAGGCGGTGGTCACATTACGGCAAGACGGTGGGAAAGGTCTGAAGTCTACTACAAGTTCGAGTGTGCTGCCGGCATTGCCTGAGGTGACAGAGATCGTCGACGTCAAGTTCGTCGATGACACGGTGTTTCTGGTCCTGGCTAGAACAGCAGCAGAAATGGGAATATACGCAAGATATGTCATGCCCAATGCTCGAGAGGACGGAGAACAGGGCTGGGAAGTTCGCCACATCTTCGAGGACGGGAAAATGGAGGCCGGAATGAAGCCTGTCAGACTCGAGGTGAATGGGAGAGTCGGTCGTAGAATTGCTGCTGTAATTGAGGAGGCAGGCATGGGATATGTTGTGCTGGATCTAGATGCTGATGTCGGCAACGATCAGACCAAAGGCACGGGCGATGAAATTATGACTGGATGAACAGCAGAGCCCTGGACTGTTTGAAATCGCCATGGCAATGATTTCGTGCCTCAGCACCATGAGAAGACCTGGTCTTTAGAGGGACAGGGTTGAGGCACAAGGCACAGTGTGCAACAACCTCAAAAGCCTGGGAATCTGGTGAAGTCCACACTATCGTGGACCGCCCGATAAGACTGCAGCTGTTGTTATTTTACCAAGATTACACAAAGAGGTGAAGATGAGGCTTTTGACAGTCGAGGTGAGGCAGCAGCAGTGATTGGCCACAAGTGACACCATTATGAGGGCAGGAACAATGGGGAACACAGAGCCAGGCACATCAGAGTGTCGTGTCAACCGCAGGCAACCGCAAGAAGTATCTGACAGGCTCCATTACAATATTGCCTTGAAGCCAGTAGAGACTGTACCTAGAAAATTATCACCTTAGTCCAGGCAGTAGATGGCTTTATGTGTGCTTGAGTACACATACGACATAGTTGTAGTAGTTAAAGATACCTATTGCTAGCTAAGTAGCTTTGGCCCACCAGGCTAAGTAGTTAGTTTGTAAGGGTCGCAAGCAGCACGCCTGGCACTGGGGAGCCTCTTCTGCAATATCAACATCCCACATCCCTAATCTGTCTTGCTGCAAAAACACCAAAACTGCATCATTTTGCAGCCCTAGACCTTCTCCTCGACCGCACTTTCTTTCTCATCCTCCCTTTCTCGTCCGCCGGTCGTTCTTTCCTTGACTTCAGACCTGCGCTGCTTGCAGACTTTGCTCTTGTGCGCAAGTCCTTTTTTCCTCCTGCAAACCGTGCAGATTCCAGACTGTCTTCTACCACCACCCCTTCCTGACCGCTGCTCGGTTCAGCAATCATGGATGTCAACCAAGTTCTGGAGAACACCTTTTCTCCGGGTAAGCCATACTCAGTCCTTCCATATCCTCTGCAGTTGTCCACTAACGTCCACCAGATGCGGCGACTCGAGGGAATGCTGAAGAACAACTCAGACAAGCCAGTGAGGGCAATTTTGTATGTCTCTACTCTTTACAGACTCCAGTTTTCTACATGCCCAATTGACTGACACTTCCCGTCATAGTCTGAATACCTTTCCATCCTATCCCGACAGCTCGCAAACGATGAAGCCAGCGCGTCAGTCCGTCAGGCCGCCGGTCTGGCTCTCAAAAATGCCTTTTCATACCGTGATGTCACCCGATTAAGAGAAGTCCAGGCGAGATGGCTACAAGGAGTAGACCCTCAGATCAAGAGCCAGGTCAAAGAGCTTGCCCTCAAGACGCTGAATGCAACACCTCAAGCCGCACTTTCTTCATCTCAACTTATTGCGGCCATTGCTGCCATCGAACTCCCTCGCAATGAATGGCCTGATCTTATGCCTGCCCTGGTCCATAATGTCGGTTCTGGCGAAGACAAACTCAAGCAATCCAGTCTCACGACCATCGGCTTCATCTGCGAATCTGATGACCTCGAACTTCGCGAATCCCTGGTCTCATATTCAAATGCCATCCTCACTGCTGTGGTTCAGGGCGCCAGAAAAGAGGAAGCCAACCAAGACGTCCGTCTTTCGGCCCTGTCTGCGCTCAGTGATGCAACAGAGTTCATCCGCAGCAATTTCGAGAATGAGGGCGAACGGAACTATATTATGCAGGTCGTGTGCGAGGCCACCCAGTCACAAGACACCAGAGTGCAAGCTGCGGCTTTTGGATGTCTCAACCGTATTATGGGCATTTACTACGATAAGATGAGATTCTACATGGAGAAGGCCTTGTTCGGCTTGACAATTGCGGGCATGAAAAACGACGAAGAGGATGTCGCAAAGTTGGCCATCGAGTTCTGGTGTACAGTGTGCGAAGAAGAAATCAGCATCGAAGACGATAATCAACAAGCTCAACAAGAAGGCTCAACCGAGCTACGACCATATTTCCACTTTGCAAGAGTTGCGGCTCGCGAGGTTGTCCCAGTCCTGCTTCAATTGATGACCAAGGTTTCTGAGGATGATGCTGAAGATGAATACAATGTGGCTCGCGCTGCCTACCAATGTCTGCAATTGTACGCACAGACAATCGGCGGTGATCTGGTGCCTGCGGTGCTACAATTTGTTGAAACAAACCTCCGCAGCGAGGACTGGACGAAGCGAGATGCTGCCGTATCTTCATTCGGCGCGATCATGGACGGTCCGGATATCAAGACCTTGGACCCACTTGTCAAGCAAGCACTTCCAGTTTTGATCGGAATGATGCAGGATCCTGTCGTCCAGGTGCAAGACTCTGCGGCTTTTGCTCTGAGCAGAATCTGTGACTACTGCTCCGACTGCATTGATCCATCCACACATCTCCAGCCTCTGATGTCCGCCCTCTTCAACGGTCTGATGGCCAATCCAAAAATTGCCGCGTCCTGCTGCCTGGCTCTTCTAAATTTGACCGAACGCTTTGTGGGTGAGGACGGTGCATCTGCCAACGCTTTGACTCCGCACTTCCAGGACAGTGTCACGTCCCTGCTTGCAGTCACCGACAAAGAAGGCGCCAATAACCAGCTACGCACGGCCGCTTATGAAGTCCTCGGCGGTTTTGTGACCAATGCCGCACACGACAGCCTGCAGATTGTGGCTGAACTGTCAAATGTCATAATTCAACGTCTAGAGGGCACCATTCCCATGCAAAAGCAAATCGTTAGCATTGACGACAAAATTACTCTGGAAGAGTTGCAAGTCAGTCTTAGCAGTGTCTTGCTTGCCATTGTCCAGAGACTTGAACAGAATATCGCTCCTCAGGCCGACCGAATTATGCAAATCAGCCTGGAAATACTCAACGTCACCGGCAATACAAGTGTTCCTGAGGTTGTCTTCCAGATTGTGAGCGGACTAGCGAATGCTTTGGCGGGAGACTTCTTGAAGTACATGGACTCTTTCGTCCCCTACCTCTACACTGCTCTGGGCAATCAAGAGGCTCCAGACATGTGCTCCCTTGCTATTGGCCTGGTTAGCGACATTGTCCGCGCATTGGAGGACAAGGCTCAGCCATATTGCGACACGTTCATGAACTATCTACTTAACAACCTGAGGTCCGATAAACTCGCCAACCAGCTTAAGCCACCCATTCTCGAAACTTTCGGTGACGTGGCAACCAGTATTGGTGAACACTTCCAAACCTACGTTACAGTGGTGGCTCAGGTTCTTCAACAAGCCAACACCGTGTCAGTGGCCAATGATGTCTCATTTGATATGCTCGACTACATTGTGTCGCTTCGTTCAGGTATCGCTGATGCCTGGTCTGGTCTGATCCTGGCCTTCAAGGGCACTTCGAAAGGTACGACGCTGCTCAAAGCACCTTAGGGTCGCATGCTAACACCGTTCCTAGTGCAAATCCTGCAAGGTTATGTTGACCCAATTTTCGAGTTCTTGAAGACTGTGGCTCAGGACATGAATCGTAATGAAGGTCTTCTGAGAGCTTGCATGGGCATCATTGCGTAAGTGTCCTTCATCCAGAATTATCGAATCAACCTAACAGTATGTAGCGACCTCAGCGAGGCTTTCCCTGATGGTTCCCTGGCGAACTACTACCGACAAGAATGGATCACCAAATTAATAAAGGAGACTCGTTCGAGCCGCGAATTCTCATCCCGAACCATCAATGCAGCACGTTGGGCAAGAGAACAAGTCAAGCGACAGACTCAACATCAAGGTACCGTCATGACTTGATGTCGAGAGTATCTTTAGCCCCAAATATGGTCACCCACCTCCCCTGGCACCATCACCGCCGCCCTATAATACTCCTTGCCCAATACCAGCCCGGAGCACAGCCCAGCACAGCACTTTACTCCCCTGTCAGAGCGCTGATCAACGTCCACTGAAGGTCACTTCTCCTCTCAAGCCGACACCATCGTCGAACCACCGGAGGACGATGACCAACCAGATGTAACACGAGACGGAGAAGACGGTCACGTGGACAAGCGCCAGCATCAGAGAACTCATCCGTTCGTCAACATCATGGAACATGACCCCTCCGGCCCACCCCCAGTTTTCGATGCCGAGCCCGGCACATCAGCTATGCCAGGTATCCTCTCTTTTTTCGATGGTGAAACGTCTTGTCGGCCACGGCCAGCTCCCGACATTCACTCACTCCTCATGAATCGCGGCATACGCATCGGCCGCGAATTGGGTATCTACGGAACGGAGCCTTGGTATGACCCGTCACGTCGTGCCCGACGCAGCTTCAGTGGAGGGCAGACACCTACTTCGAGGTTCAGCGCGATGTATCGAGACTTCCAAGAGGCTAATCGCCGTGTCAACTAGATACGTGGCTCGCGACAAAGCATTGGATGCACGACGGAAATGGTTGCGGAAATGTTGCTAAGCACAACACAAAGACACTGGTTCATGCTGGCGAATTATCATTTTTCACGGACAGCACGACGATACCCCCTTTCTTCCCCTTCTCACCACCGCGCCGTTTCCCTCTTGCATCTTTGTCCCCTGCTATGATTCATGGATATGCACGGAGTTTGTGAAAGACAACCTAGACCAGAATAGAGTACGGTTTTCATGGTGCCCCTGTGTTGGTGGGTCGCTTGCATGAGTATGTCAAGGCAGTTTATCTTACAGATAGACACAGACGACAATACAATTCACCAATATTATGCATTGAACATCGAAATAGTGCCGTGATCACACATGGCGTCTGGTTTCATTGAACCTGTCTGTTTTATACTGTAGATGTTGTCAACTATCCTGTCTACGTGGTCGTGTCGACATATTCATGCCAAAACTGCTTAATTCACTTCCACGATCGCTTGGTTGGCTGCCCAAGGTATGAGTAGCTGCGCTTTTTGCTGATAATTGCCGCTTGTTGATCGAGCTAATATTACTTAGTTAATTGACCCTGTGGACAGCTCGTTCAATTTGCGCCTTTTCACAGGACTCGCGATAGTTTGCACGTCCCCTGCGGGCACATTAGCCCCTGAGACTTTCTGATCGCCACTTCCATTGCGTTGCGAATGTACACCGTCAGCGGTCTGAGCATGCTTAGCATTAAGATCCAAGTTGACGCTCATGGCAGTGTGCTCACCAGCTTGTGCGCGAGAGCCCTCACTGTCGACGTCCATTGGGTGCGTGATGGCAGCCACACTCATTGGGTCAGTCGCGCTTCGGTTCTCTGTCACTTTCGTCTTTGCGTCTGCTGTGGACTTGTTCGTCCCATCCTCTAGTTTTCTCTTATTTCTCGTATCCTTCTTCTTCTTGCCCGTTGCCTCTTGGAGTTTCTTCCTGTTGGCCTCCTGCCTGGCCAGTTTGTCGGCCATCTTGCGGTCCTGCTCGGCCTGCGCGATCGCCGCTGCCTCGCGCCGTTGTTGCTCGCGTTTTTCTTCCTCAATCTCGAACATCTTGGATATCGCTGGGAGGAGCTTCTTGAATGACGCAATTTGGGAGACCTTGATTCGCATCAGATCGAATGCCACACCAATATTGAGATCACGAGTGGCATCCTGCTCGACCCACGCGGAAGTATCGGTCGACTGGCCTGGTGCGTCTTCCGAGATGGTCGTGGGGCCAGTAGTCATTTCTCCATCAACGTCGTCATCGACTTCATCCTCTGGGTTGTGCTCAGGCATCTTGACACTGCTGAGAACGGGTAGCTTTTGATATCTTTGACTGAAATGTGTGAGGATGAGGTTCTTGGCCCGCATTTTCAGCGCGACACCAACAGCTTCGCCGGTTGTGCAGTGCTTCTTCGCCTTAGCGTCGCCGTCTAAGCCGTCATCGAATGTAGCTTCGTGCACGAGAACATCCGAATCAGCCCCAATGTTACAGAACGCCTCGTTCGGTCGGCAATCGCCGCTGTAGGAGAACTTGAAGCCATTGTCAAAGGTTACTGATACAGCCTGTGCACCGTGACAATGATTGACTTTGACCGTTCGCAGGTCCTTGATCGGAACGTTCGTTTGTGAGAAATCGAAGGACTTGCCTCGTAAAGACATGCCTTCTGTCCAGTGGCATGCGATTGGAGTGCAAAGGGCTTCCGTAGGCATACCAAGCACAGAATGGTAATCGTCCATATAGTCCATCATATTTATCTCGGATATTAAGCATGGAGGCGGAGGTCGAGGCCTTTCTGGTCCTGACAGTCGCTTCCTAGCCGACAAAGCCGCCTGGAGGACTGATATTGTGCCCAGATGGTGATCGGCGTGTAGATGTGATATCCAGATAGCTTTGAGATTGAAGAGAAGCTCGTCCATTTCGTCAGGGGTGTATAATCGTTGCAACTGCCCAAGGGTCCCTTCTCCGCAGTCAAACAGGTACGTCCCCATGTCTTTTGGCATGCGAAGCAGGACAGCAGAGACATTCCGGTATTTCGAGGGAGCCGCGGAGCCAGTACCCAAAGTGATGATTTCGGGTTCGTCCAACTCCATGGTCGATGAGGACGCTGCTGTTCTGCGGTATGGAGACATGTCTTCCGGTAGGCATTCCTGTACTCGCGTCTCCATAGGCAAATCCAACGAAGCCAAATCCAAGGTGTCTGGAATTTCAGTTTCATCCAGTGCAAAGGTAGGTTCGACATGGATTCTGAGCCCCCTTCTTGCTGGAAGCACGTCAATATCCGAGTCCTTGATGGCGAGGACCTCTCTTATATCCGGTGAGGACGTGGCCACTATGGGACGATAAGCATGTGTGTTATCATAGCGTGGGACAGCGAAGAACTCCGAGGCAATGTTATTCAGGCGGATAGAGGAGATAGAGAAAGAGTCCTGTGTGATGTGGTCGTGGCAAAGATCGGGGTGTGAAACGATGTGTTTGATGTTCTTGTGCTTGTTCAGCATTTGCCGAAAATGGTCGCTGTAAGGCACAGAGCCTCTTGTTATCCAGATGGCGGCTTCGAGTCCTTCGAAGAGGTGATCTGGGCAAGCTTCCAGCCTTTGCTCAAGGCCTACAAGGTAGTGTACTGATGGGACATCAAAGATGGCGACGCCTTTTCCTGGCCGGGTTGGAGTAAGGACCATGTCGGGAGTAATGGTTTGTCCAGCCCCATTTTCAACAGTCTTTCCTGCAACCAACTGTGCGTAGAGCGGTCCAGGTTTGAGGCCCAGACTTGCGGCTTTGGCGGGATCAAAGGGCCCCCGTTGAGCATGACCTTTGATGATGTATGATGTTGCGACTTTGGTCGGCAAAGCCGAGGCTTCTGGAAGCGCCTGAACTGTTGAGGCAGGCCAGGGAGTCCGAACCAGTACGTCAGTCTCCATGGTCAGGGGACCGATGTTGTCTGGGCTAAAACAGGTGTAAGAAGTCAAGTTCTTCGTTTCCGGATCCCGGATCCATACCACGGCTGGGAGTTTGATATCCTTCAATTTGCATTGGATAAGCCGGTCTTTTTTCCAGTCGGAATCGAACATGTTGTTGACGATATGTTCTCGCAGACTCTGTTCGGCAGATAGTCGTGATCCGTCCACATCGGTTTGCTCAGATTCTGCCTCAGCGTCTGACTCGCATTGGTCTTCAGTCTGAGTAGCGGCCGAAGTTGCAAACTTCGCAGGTATAGCCCACACGCGGATGTTTTCATCTTCATGGACCATACTCGGTGGTTCGGGGCTCTTTTGGACATTTGCTTCGTGGATCGAGAGCGGCATTCCTGTGCGGAACACGAATCGTCTTGCGCAGGCTAATGAATGTTGCTGTTTCGGCCCACCGTATATGTTGAGTCGAGGCCGTCTCGTAGAACCCTCGCCCTCGACCTCACCTTGCTGTACATCGGCCACGGTCAAAATGAGTCCTATCAGCCCTCCATTGTTCCAAGCCGTTTTTCCTGAGAGAAATACACCTCGGATCTTCCGCAAGCCAATGCCTCGTGATATGCATGCTCGCTGTGTGCCCTCACACAGCTCACCAAATATGTACCTTTTGTTATCAAAGTGCAATATCAGATTGGTCCCAGGAGTATCTGAGGTAGGCGTTGTAATAAACTGGAGATGGAAGTTGGTACGCACACCAACGGATTTGGCTCCATGTTCTCGATCTTGCATCATTCTTAACTCCTTCTCCCGTCTGAAGATCTGTCTTCGTGACGAAACGACTCCGACCGACCCTTTTCTGCGTAACGGATTTTCTGAGTTGTGTATTTTCTGGGGGTGGTGATTCTTCAATACCCGCGGTCGGCTTGTAGAGTGTGTTCTTCTCTTCCTTATGTGACCATCATGCTCGTTCCTCTGCACATTCACCGAACTCGGTCGAGAACAGTACCGGTCAAAAGCCTGTCCCTGCGAGTGGACAGTGTGAAGACGCCGCTGTGATACCAGGGGACTTCTACCGCAGGGTCCAGCTGAGATGGACAGGCAACAGCCACCTATAGAGGTGAGGCGCTGTGCAAGAGATCGTTGGACGGATGATACCTGCTGAAAGGCAAGTGCGCAGGTGGGTGAAGCCAGGGCGGCCACCGTTTTTAGAGAGAAATATCAGGGTCGAAGATAGGCTGTTGCATGGACACTGGCAAGCGATGAGTCAATTCTTACCACAAAACACTGTGCGATTGTGGCAGCCAGGTTGGTCGTTGCCTTTGTCCAGACTCGACACGGGAAAAAGTTGTGACTGCGCAACACAAAATGTTTAGATGCGTCACGAGCGTTGATCCGCCAATCATCTCGATGGGCACCATCAAGTCAACTATTCTCCCCGCGCACTATGCAGGGGCTCTGTGATAGCTTTTACAACACACATGGTGTCAGCAAGAGCACGGCACATATAGGAAAAGAGGTCTTGAGCAGGCTGATTGTCGATGAGGCATAATCAAATTCTCAAACTATATACGACCCTAAACAGAGCCTCAATATGAAAATTGCCCCGAATGTCCAAGCCTGAAGGCCGTCAAGAAATCATCATACACCACGTTCTCAAGCACGTTATAATCAATAAAATCATGCGATGTGACGAGCGAAATCAGCAAGCCTACTGCAGGCTGCGTCCAACTCAGAGCACATTCGTTCCAATCTTGCAAGGTTAGCCTCATCTGAGACCTGTCCGTCTTCCACAGCTGAATTGAGAGCTTCTTCAGATGCAGACGAGGCGGAGGCAGATGAGTCAAAGTAGAGGGCAAAAGCTGCTTCATCTAGTTCAACCGACTCATCAACCTGCACGCTATTGGATTGCTCGGGGTTGCTGACAACTTGAGGAGCAGATTCGGCGAGTTGTGGGATGTCTTTGGCCGGCTTAAAGATGCTGGAGCTCGATGCGTTCTTGCCCGATAGTATTTCCAAATCCAATGTAGGTGACTCAGGCATTTCTGTGACTGAATACACTTGGAAGTCGTTGGTCGGAAGAGCGGTCATCCAGGCATTTGATGGTTGAAACGTGGCGAAATCCATATGAGTTTCGGGAATCAAAGCCATGTTAATCTGAGGCTGCTGAACATGCATTTGGTGCCCAGCGTCATGCGAAGAGACGTCCTTCTGGGAAGATTGAGCTTGAGATTGGCTTTGGGTAGCCTTTGCTTGCTGAGCCATGTTCTGCACGCTTGATGCTGGTAGGCCAGACTGGCTGAGCTCTTGAAGGAACCCAGAAAAGGCCTGAGAAGAGAGCAGCATGCGAGTAAGGTCGGTGAGACGGTTGTTCTCCTCGCGGAGTTGTTGATTCTGGGTACGAAGATCGTTTGCTTCTTGCACCTTGACAGCGACCTCGCCTTCCAATTGACCGATGTATTCTGCAAGGATTGTTAGCACTTTTCATGAGTTAAACGGGAGGAAAAACTTACCCTTTCTGCGAGAGCGGAATGCGCGGGCAGAAACCTTGTTTCTGAGTTGGCGGCGTTCTTTGCTAGACAACTTCTTGCCCTCCTCGCTGGCTAGGAGACGTTCATCTTCATCCATATCGTCTTCATCTTTCTTAATACGGGGCATATTGGAATGGCCGCCAGCAGGAGTTCCCTCGTCCTGAATGGAAGATGCCACACTAGCCTGTCTCATACGGCTCAAAACCTTGGAGATACTCTCTTCCACGAGAGGGTCCTTTACAGCCTGTGTCTTAGTTGGCGATGTTCCAGGTAGTGGCTTTTGACCTGCAGGTCGTTGCTGCTGCTGTCGTCGTGCCATCTGTTCCTGCTTTTGGGCTTGTTGTGCCTTGGCTTGTGCAGCTTGCTGGCTATGCATGCCTGGGTAGATACGTTGGAATGGTGCCGAGCTCGAGCTGGGGCCGACCATTGATGGGCTGATGAACTGACCCGACGACTGATCGGGAAAGAACATAGTAGGAAGGTCGTTTGGTGAGTCTGACTCGAAGTCCATGTCGTTTGAGCTGCGAGCGAAGTCAAAGTCGTCAAGATTGCTCAAGGGCATGTTCAATGTCTCGGTTGGCATCACAAAGCCTCCATTGGCCTCGTTATAATGTAGACCACTCTGTCGGTTGATGTTGAATGTGCTTGCTAAAGCTCCAATTGGTATGCCAGTCTGTTGATGATACGCATCGTACTGAAAGCTCGGTCCCGGGAAAGTCTGCGTGTTTGAGCTGGAGGGGAAAGCCGAGGAGGATTGAGGGGTCAACATGGGCACTGATTTGGCGTCTGGAGTGGCAGAGGCCGTTGTATAGTCAGTGTCGAGATTGAGGAAGGAGTCAGGATCGAAGTTGGTGTTGAGATGGTTCATGGTCAGTGAGTTGTTGATGATGTATTGAATGATAAGAGATAGTGGTGCGTGGCCTTGGGGCCTGCGCGTCCTTTTGGAGAGTGCCTAAAATAGATCGTCCAAGAACCTAGAGCCGATCACTGTGGTTTTTCTTCTTATGATCGTTGGAAACGTGCGGCGTCGAGGTGTAAGTGCTCTGATGATTGTCGAGAGCGTTGGTGTTCAAGGCGACGTAGAGATGATTATGAAGCGAGAGATGGAATTGGGAGAGAATGAGATGAAAGGCAAGGAGAAGTTGGCGAAAGCTGGGATGCCAAAGAGTTGGGACGACGTGGGAAACAGCGGGTAACAGAGTGCAGCTCGGACCCGGCAGAAGAGAAACCTGCCTTGAGGCTGTGTCATGACTTAAAACTCCACCGAAAACCAATCACTGAGGTCTAATCGGCAAGTCGGCAACAGCTTCTCGCCGGTGCACCAATGCATGCTACCCACCATCGGATTGCTTGCCTTTTAAGGCGGCCATGATTCTTTCACTCGCTACTGGCAATTACGAAAACGAACGACTTTCCTCGTATCTACGGAGTACCGGCAGGAACATAACAAGTGTGTCTATATCATTCAACCAGCAGAACGCATACAAGGCTTTCCATTCACGGAATCATCAGTAGGGCTGTTTCGCTCGTCCATTCCTCCTTGAAAGTATGGACGAGGTGGAGG
>JAVRRU010000035.1:0-34085 GCA_035928005.1 Exophiala sp. CCFEE 6388
TACTAAGCTTAAATAATATTTATATATACTCTAAGTATATTAAAACTAGTGGATACATAATTAAAACTAGTGGATACATAATTAAAATATTATCTATCCGAATACGGAATTCATTATTTCCTATTATAGTAATTTTCAATTATGTATCCGATGCGGATACATATTTCACAGGGAGTTAGGGGTTGACAGTGACGGTTGGAACTTCGGCCTCGGTGGTATCTTGAATACAGAAGACGTGGAAGGAGTCTGTAAGAAGGGCACACTGACATGGGGTGGTCTCCCAAACCTCTACTGGGTAAGCAGTTTCATATATGGAGGTTGGTTGGCTACACGCGGCTAACGACATTGAAAATAGTGGATTGATCCAGCCGCAGGCAATTGTGGCCTCTATGCGTCCCAGGTGCTTCCACCGGCTGACAAGAGCTCTATGGATGTCTCCGTTGCTTTCAGACGTGACATTAACCAAGCTTCAGAGTGCGACGACATCGCATGACGCTGCAACCAGCGGATGGGAACCATGAGACTTCTCTGGTCATTTGCCGACACAAGCTCCTAGCCTGTAATTGAAGTGACCTTTGGACTGCGGTGATTGTTTGTGGGATGCACGCAAAGCACCGAGAAGGGGTTGAATACAGATCCAGCATTGACGAACAGATTATAGACACTCAATACAACAGGTCTCTGACATATGACTAAGTGTAAACTTGAAGACTTGACCTGTAAACTTGTAAAAGCTGGTCTGTATCAATTCCTTGAGATACCGCGTTACCCCGAAGATCTATGTGGAACAGAGGCACTTGCGAGCCTGCTGAGCAAGTCGACTAACATCGATTGGAGACTTAGTGGATGGAAGCTGGACCCCTAGCCAGTCTGATAGCTGTTCCGCCGTTACAATAACAGCTTTTACGTTGGCCTCAGTGTATCCAAAAGCGATACAGGCTTTGATATGGCTTTCAGCTTGTCTAGTTGCTCCTAAACTAATCAGGGTGGCAGTAAGAACCAGCTCCGACTCGGCAAGAGAGAAGATGTTGTGATCAACGCGTCCAATGTTATATCTAGCTTAAGTCAGACATGCCACACGGGAAAAGCGACTTTCATTTAGCCAGTGAGAGTCCGAAAGGCCTGATAGTATAGTCGAAGTACTTACCCGAAGCAGATCCCATTTAGTGCATGTGAAAAATCGCCAAAGTACGTTGCGAGCATCTCAAAAACTTCACCATTCGCTGATGCTTTGTAGATGGTTTTTCGTGTCTCTGTGCCTAAATTGGTATCATCGGGACCGAAGTCTTGTCTGCAGAGGATGCTATCAGCAGAGGACATGCGAGACATCTTTTGTGAAGCGATAAAGCTCTTAGGATAATGCTGGAATGCTTACCTAGACCTTGCTTGGCCGATGGACGATGCATTGCAAGCCTTGAGATAGCCTGCAAGTCCAAGACATGCTGGAATTACTTGTGGCACACCTACAAAAGGCCAAATTATATTTATGGTCTCTTGTAGGGTGGAAAATATTGCACGAGTGTCTGTTTCTGATGCGTTGCGATCCCTCAAGATTGATCGGAACAATGAGGGGACGAGATCCGCACGCTTCATCGCGCAGCACATTGCATTCTGATCACCAGTTCGTGAGTATTTCGACCGGCCTAGCCATAACTGACAGGATAATAGACTCACAAGCACATAGAATCCGACCTTTTCGAAAGAACCTTTATCGGTCTTGGTCAAGTTGTCGAGAAGCTCTCCAATTAAGAATTCCGAGTCATAAAGCACTGATCCGGGAGCGACATTGGTCGTAACATATTTTCCAAGAAACGACTCGAAATCATCATTCTGGGCTGCCTGAGAATCTGTCTCCATAGCTCCGCAGTTGTTTAGTTACCCAGAAGAAATACACAGCATTCAGACTATTGAGACTCTTTTGTGCAACGATTTGAAGTTCCGTGATCTCGTTTTCAATAATGGTCAGGCGAAAACCCGGTGACACATATATCACCGCAAAGTACCACTTCTTGCGGGATGAACCAACGACCTGAAGTGTTGAAGCTGGATCAGCATTAGGATCTGAGATCTCCGTCACTCCAGTGAGATCAGGTGGCAAGATAGACACTCCCCTTGGTTAGGCTCCAGCGCCATCTCGGCTCTCCACTATTGCGTTGAATGCTTCCCTCGACGTTTTTCAGGACGCGGAACCACCTCTCGGGATTTGTGGTGGCGGATTTGGTCCTTTGCTGTTTCTGAGACAACCTCTCAGGACAAAAATGATGTTCTGGTCCGATCGCACACCGTCGAACGGCAAGCATCCTGAAACATCCCCTGTCCTGAATCAGATGCACCTGGTTAGTGCCAGTCAAACAGAGCCTTGTCAGAATGGCAACCCTATCTTTTAGGCAATTTGTTCCTTGCGACCAGCATCCAAGGTTAGGAAATGTCAAATTTGAAGATTATGACATATACTCTTGGACAGATTTTGGTCTGGAAGCACCGTTTATTCAGGCTCTTTGGAGCGGATGGCAGCAGCTCTACAGCCAGCCCTTCTATGGCATCACGACCAATGGCAAAATCGAACCGGATCTCTTCGACCTTCGAGAAGAGGGTGCGCCCGTGCTCGGTATGTTCGAAGCCGCCGAGGTCCTGCTCGAGCAAGCAGAGAACCTTTCGATCTCCAAGAAGCTCAAATACCCGCTGGACGCGAATGAGTGGCGATGCTGGATGAACCCAGAGTTCTACCTCGCCCGACAAGGCATTCGTTTGGAAGAGCACCCGGAAGAACTCAGTACAGCAGTTCTAGATCTGATAAAATCATCTCTGTCAGATAAGGGTTACGAGGACACACTAGCTTTCATGCGAGTCAACGGCTTCCTTGGCTATCTCGTGGAAGCTACTCACCTCATGAACGAACGAAGCTTCAACTTCATTCTCTTCGGTGATCCTTCCCTCACCGAGCCATGGGGCTGGTCCTTATGGGGTCATCATCTATCCATGTGTGTTTTCGTCTTGGGAGGCCAAATGGTTGTGTCGCCTGTGTTCCGAGGCTGTGAGCCCAACGTTATCGATTCGGGCCAGTACGCGGGAACGACTATTTTCTCTGAAGAAATGGTTCTGGCCACCCGCATGATGAGACTACTTACTGAAGAAGAGCGCCGTTTTGTCATTTTGTATGATGCTTTAGAACACCCGGATATGCCAGAGGGCTTTCCGCACCCCGCCGACGGCCGGAATCTAGCTGGAGCATACGAAGACAACAGAATCATACCATATACCGGCGGGCTTGTGTCATCATTCTGCAACAGCGCACAAGAAGCTGTGCTGAAATTGATCGAGAAGTTCCTCGACTTCACGCCAGCAGGACCATTAGCCGCAAAGATGAGAGATGTACAACACGTTCTCGACCAAACTTGGCTCGCCTGGATGGGTGGATATGGTGACAAAGATGTTTTCCACTTCCGCATACACAGCCCGGTGCTGATATGTGAATTTGACCATGAATGTGGGATGTATCTTACGAATGAACAACCTGGGCGTTTTCATGTACATACGATTGTCCGTACACCAAACGGCAATGACTATGGTAAAGAAATCTTGCGCCAATGGAGACAGAAAAATTTAGAGAAACATTAATAGCTTATCGGTGACGGACACCTACGAAGCACTAGAAGATCTCCACGTTCTCCGCTATCTGAAGAAGTAATGGAGACCCTGCAGCTCTACTTTCTAGTAAGGAAACGGTCCACGAAATGCAAGGTTCGCATAGTGTTATTTTGTACCTAGGAACACGACCCGTGAGATTTAAGGTGCAGTACCTCCAGGATATCCCAGAGATTCTCCCAAAGCGATATTTGCGCGGTGGAGCTTAATTCCGCCACACTCTCAGCCGAAACGCTTTGCTATATTGTTTAAGTTCGAGAACAGTTTTTGGGATAGCACATTCTGCATTAGACGTCCAAGACGCCGGCGTATTCACTCAGCCATATGAGTTCGGGGCCCCATAAACTCCACTAAATGATATGAATTCGGCGACCTCCATATCGCTAAGCATGCGTACCAACCTCCACTGGGCTCCAGCTTCCCCAGTTTGACACACTGTTGATGGCAGTGTGATTCACGTGCAGGTCACCTCGCACGAGACCATGACGGCAATCCACATAACAACGTCCGATATAAAGATCATTCCTTTGAGACATGGCAGCAAAGCGCTGACTTGACATTTGGCCTTTGTCGTGCTATTCAACCATGGAGCTCAGATGCGTCTTCCAACAGTCTGCACCAACGTCATGGCAGATTTCCGTGACTCTTGCTGTCCTCTTGTCTTTACGCTTTCTCTGGGTTGGAATCTACCGGATTTTCTTCCACCCTCTTGCGAGATACCCTGGGCCGATTGTTACCAAATTGTCAAACATCCCAATGACCATCTGGAATGCGCAGTCTCAGTCCACTTACGCGCGATATAAGATGCATCAAAAGTACGGCAGAATCGTGCGCACTGGACCAAATGAACTATGCTTTTCCGATACTCCATCGATCAAGGACATCTATGGACAGAGTACGGAACCCTGCCTCAAAGCTCCGTTCTTCTACGACGGTTTCACCTTGACCGGAAGACATTCCGTCTTTAGTGAGACCAATCGCGCCTCTCACTCACGAATGCGAAGGTTACTGTCTCACGGCTTTTCCCAACAAGGCACGATGCAGTCCCAAGAAGACATCATCAAACTTATCACGAAATTTTTGGACCTTATATCCCTCTCATCAAACCAAGTCAACATTCATGATCATGTTCACCACCTCTTCCTTGATACCACTAGCCATTTGAGCTTCGGCAAATCATTTGACCTACTAAGCGGTATCGAGCACCACGGGGCAAGAGACATTGAGACTTACTTCAGCATCAGTCCGCTTTTCGGAGTTTTCCCTGTCGCCAAGTACATCCCAGTTGGAGTATTTCGTGCTGCAAGAGAGGCTAGACCAAGAATTGTGGCATCTGTGCAGGTCTATATCAACGAGTTTCGAGACCGGCTCAGACTTGGCACTGCGCAGCATGGCTTGCTGCGACAGATGGTGGAAGCCTCAGACGGCGAGTCTGGAACAGCGTTCTCTGATGAAGAACTGATTGAAAATGCCGTTCTCTTCATCATCGCTGGGAGCGGCACAACCGCAACTACTCTATTATACTTCATCTATGAAGTGGGCAAGCGCCCGGAAATCAAAGCCTGTCTTGAGCGAGAGATCCGTGATGCTTTTCCTGCCAAAGGTCTATTTCCTAGCTTCAACACTGCTAACGATCTGGTAAGCACCATTCCAACTCACTCAAATTCGCTGACCAACATGGACAGCCATATCTCAATTGCGTCTTACAAGAGGTATTGCGACTGAGGGGTCCTATACCTACGGTGGCACCACGAATATCACCTGGGAAAATGATAGGTGGCCAATATGTGCCTGCTGGTGTTGTTGTCAGTAATCTGGCGTATACCACTCATAGAGACCCCGAAGTATTTCCACAACCTGACCAGTTCCTGCCGGATCGATGGGGGACGCCAACACCTGGAATGAAATTAATGTATCGACCTTTCAGTACTGGCCCTCGGAATTGTATCGGCATGCACCTGGCACGAATGCAATTGCTACTGGTGGTGTGCGCACTGTACCAAAGGTTCGATGTAGAGCTGCATTCTCGAACCACAGAGGAGATGATGGAGATGCGGGATCAGGGCGTTATGACACCAATTGGGCGACAATTGTGGGTGTCAATTACGGCGAGAACTTGATGTAGTATTCTTACTGACGACGGGAAGTATATTGCAGTAACCATTACAGCGCATTCGAGGTATTTGTACGCTGGATAGAGTCATTCGAAACTTGCTTCGGAAATATTATTCTTCAATTGTTGTGTCAAGACAGCCTTATTTCACTCGCAGCATAGCATGATTTTGCCATCCGTATCACCTGCCATTTATTCAGTGGAGAGCCACCGCTTCTTGCTCTAGTCTTCCACTACCCTCCTGTCTTGTATGATTATCTCTGCGCAGTACATTCTTGACCAGGTGTACGTGAACGTGGTTGGTCATGTACTCCGTAGAATCCTTGATAAAAAAGGCCGCCAAAACAGCGATCACTCCGAAAGGTATCGTGCTGTAGAAGACCATCCTGTACGCTTGTGCGTAGGCTTGACTGAAGGCTTGCAAGGTAGCCTTCTCTATCGCAGGTGTAACCGAGCCGACCGATGCAAGGGCATTTGGAACTCCATTTCCAGTCTCGATAACGGCTGGAACCAGGGTGCTGAGATTGCCGGTGAAGCCTTGGGACAGTGCGGCCGCAGTGATTTGCCTTGGAAGCTCGATGTCTGCTACAGACCTCAGTATAGTACCAAAAACGGCGTTACCAACGCTCCCTCCCATACTTCGAAAAGTGCCCAGAAGACCGACTGCAATGCCAAGCTCGGATGGTCGAACGTGTAACCCAGCATTGAAAACGGTGGTTACCGTGATAAGACCAAACGGGCCGGCTCCGAAGAATTGAAAGGCCGACCAAGCAGCTTTGTGACCACTGATGCCATAAGCGTATAGGGCGGTAAATAATGTTTGCAACAGAACGCCGACGAGAACGTACCGCGCGGGCTGCCCTGTCTTGTGGAGGAATAAGGGAAAAATACACGTGCCCACAAATTGGCCTAGTCCATTAGGAAGCAGAAGCACCCCAACCTGAAGGGGTGTGCTGCCGTAGACAAGTTCGGTTGCTTCCGGAAGAAGGGCAGACATGGTATAGTAAACCATTCCTGCAATGAAGATCACCACTAGTGAGACGGTGAATTCTTGTAAACGGGATAATAGATGCCGCGGAAAGAGTGTGTGTCGTCCCGTTTTTTCAACCACGACAAAGTCGTAGACAAACGCCGAGATGAAGGCCACTCCACCCAGCACAATAGGCGCAATGACCGAAGCAGACCCCCAAGCATGACCAACGGTACCGCCCCACGATAGCCCAAGCAGGATAGATGTGAGTCCGGTGGTGTACAACAGGATGCCAACAAAATCCAGTTCGAGGAACTCTCGCCATTTGGTTTTTCCATTGTTTTCTGGTCGTGGGCAAGAAGCCGGAAAGTAAAAGACTGCGGTGCCGGTAAGGCTGAACGCAGAATAGATTATGCAGATGTAATAGACCCATCTCCACGTAGCGTGAATAACAAATAGATTGCCAAGCAGGAACGCTAGAGCCACCCATGGTATAGTCAGGAAGCCCTCGATACAGGCAATGCCAAGGCCACTTGAATGATCATTAGCAACAGTCTCAATAAGCCAACGTCGAATACTTACCGATATTTGTTGGGCAGGAGCTCAGGAATGGCGGCATAAGAAACGAGGACGAAGCCACAAGAGAAGCCCAAAAGCGTAGATCCAACGATGAGAGTGGACAAGTCCGTCGAAGTGGACGCAATGACCTAGCTTTGTCAGTCTTCCTTGAATAGAACAAGAGAGATTGTGGACACATACCGAACCAATAAGTGAGATGACTTCACCACTGAGTATTACGCACCGCCGGCCGAAAATGTCGCTCAAAGAGCCCGCTAGCGAAAATGAAACGGAAGATGCAATGGACCAGCCAGAGACAACCCAGCCGAGGTTGGTGGTATCGCCCAAGGCTGTGCCGATTTGGTACAAGATAGAGGTAGCAACAATGAAACCACAAGCTATCGGAGCAACAATGGACGCGCCGACAAACTACCCCAGTTAGTAGGATTTGGGGTACAGCGTTTTTCATAACCTTACCACGATTGATAGGATAGTTGACAGATTGGGTTTCTCCGCCCTCTCCGGATTGTCTGCAAGTGCAGCTTGATGTATATCATCGGCATCATAAGTCCCTTTTGTCTCAACGTGGTTTTCCTGTGGTGGATGTTTGGCGAGTCCGTCAACAACGGCAACTCTCAGGTCATGTCTTTCAGCAGTGGAAGCCATGGGCATAGCAGGGGGAGCCGCGTTAGAGGTGAATGTGAAACGTTTCAATGTCTTTGCGGCGGACATCTGGCATCGTGTCGCAGAAGCCTGAATCCTTATACTGTTTCAAAAACCCCATGGGTGTGCTCTTGCGGGGGTCAGTGTGGAGAACAACCACCATGCGAGTCGATGCCGCATTTGATTTGTGCATGAGGTGCTCGATCGTTGATGGAACCTCTTTGTGTCTTGCCGTCGTGTTGTGTATGGGGAAGGCTAGTCGGTACATGGAATGGTCCGGCATAGGCCAATTGGAGATCGAGAGAGTCTAGCCTCAAGAAGACGCAGTCCGACTGGTAAGGCGCGAACACACCTCCGTAAGGCAACAAAAGGTCAATGGTGGAGATGCCGAGGGCATGAAACGGGCAAGTGGCGGCCGAGCCTGACTAAATCGTGGGGGACCGAAACCTAAATACTGCCACCACGTCGTGGCGCTACTGCCAATATGCACGTGTCAGGGAGCCCAAGATCCTGCGCAACCTTGAATTTCCACGGAAGTCAGCCGAATGTGACATGCAGAGTATGTGTGCTTGATCTCAGACACGTTTTCAAAAAAAGACCAGGCATCGAGTCACATTCGACAAGTACCAATGGCACCCGTCGGGCAGGGACTCCGCTTTCATCGTACCGTTGAACTTCGGCATTTGCCAGCCTTCGTGATCTTGGTCGCATGACCTTATCTGAAGCCTTGCTTACCTATATAGAAAGGTCTCTCCCCGAGCCCGTCGCAACTACTTGTACTAACGTACTCACCCGTTGAAAACCCGAACCGCTGTCGCATCATGGTGGAGCTCATAGTGCTCACATGCGCCTCTGGGAAACAATGTAGCCAGCTTATTCCGCTTTTATACAACGAATCGTCGCTCTACAGACTGCGACTTATTGTGAACTCCAAAGCCTCATATAAGAAGCTCTCAGAGCAATTTCCAGAGGCTGAGACGGTTCAGGTTGATCTGCTGGATGTGGGACAGTGCTCCCAGATCCTGGATAGGGCATCAACGATTTACTACGTCAGTCCAACTTTTCAGCCACACGAGGTTCAATTCGGCCTTAATATCATCGATGCCGCGATAGCTGAGGCCAGAAAGCCACAATCGCGATTCTCACATTTCATTCTCAGCTCGGTCCTACACCCCGAGATCAGCAAGCTTCTTAACCACGATCGGAAGAGGTTAATTGAAGAATACCTGTGCGAATCGACTTTGAAGTACACCATCCTTCAGCCAAGTCATTTCGCCGACAATGCAATTGGCAGACTCCTAGCACTGAGGGATTCGACAGATCCTGTTTTCATCGCCGCACATGATCCGGAAGTTGCTTTCTCGTTTTCATGCATCCAGGATCATGCCGAAATCTCAGCCAAAGTCATTCGAGAAAGAAGAAATCATTTTTACGCCACATATCAGCTTGTGAGTACGTGGCCAATGAAATACTCTGAATATGTTCAATCCGTTGGTGCCGTCATTGGAAAGACCATTGAGATCAAGCAGCTACAATATGAAGAGACAGTGGCCATGTACTGCAAGCTTGTTTTTGGTGCTCAGGAAGTAGACCAAACCCTCCGCGATGGTCCCGAGCGTTTGTTGTTGTACTATAGCAAGCGAGGTATAATCGGAAATCCTGGAGTGCTAGAGTGGCTGCTCGGTAGACCAGGGACTACTCCCGCACAACTAGCCAAAGCCATGCTGGAGAAATTTTGATCTTGATCAGGCATGAACATTAGGCTTCGAGATTCAGACGCAGCAAAGTTCTTGCAGAAATGTTTATGTCATCCAATTCCATGCTCCATGGCTCCTTTATAGTGTTTGTAATGAATCAAGCACTTGCTTGAAAACGACTGCGACCCGGGAAGCTGACTTTGAAAGAAGTTCCGAGCCTGTTTGCAAAGCTCTCCGTGACGACTCTCCGTGTTTGACTTTTTCACCAAGCAGGCTTGCGATCCACAGAACCACAGAAGAGTAATAAACTGCATGGCTGTAATGAACTGGCTCCATACACTGCTCGAGGTCCATCTCCTGACGTAGATGTATACGTCCAAAGCTATGTGAGTGTCGTTTATCACTGGAGAGCGAGGCAACGTGGTGGATTCTCTGGGCATGCCAGACGACCTTGTCAATATCCTCTGGAGCTGAAAAGCATTTTTCCTGTATCCCCAAGCCGACTTGCGACAAGTTGACCAAGGCTGGAATGCTCGGATATGCTCTTGCCCTGGCACCAATGTCTCCGGCCCGTGCATTGTCCATGGCCATTCGTGCTGTGCGCTCCATCTCCACAAAATTGCAGTACATACTGAGGTGGATAAGATGGAAAAGTAGTTGAGCCGCTGGCGTTGGCATGGCTCTGTGAAGTGCAAGCCATCGTTGTAAAGCGAGCTCAAGGAACTCCTGCTGCCAACCTGTAAAGCTTCCAGATGGACGTCCGGCCAATGATTTCAGGTGTCGGAGCAAGGAGCCTGGTAATCTTCTACTGTGCGACGCAAGGATTGCTATATCGCTGAGACCTCGTACGCTAGATCCCGGCGTGATGATTTGGAAACCTCCAACTTCGTAGCAAGTAATGGCTCGCAATACCTCTTGGCTTCTTAGCTCTGCCCTTCCGTCACGCTCTTCACTACGACGTTCCGGTCCGTTAAGGATAGAGGCTGGATAAAGCATGGAAGGTTGCTGTAGGAGCACCACCCGATAGCATTCCAGGAGCCGGAATGCGTTAGCGAGACTATCACACATGTCAGGACATGCTCTCTGGTGACAAAGATCGCTTACGATTCTGAACTTGTCCGAGTACAACCATCCGAAACCTGTTCGGTCTCGAATTCGCGAAAAACCTGAGCTTTTGTCAGCTTCTCCGGAGGGGGGCTTCCACCAGACTGACTTGAGTTGCTTGACCATGGAAGACTTCTTGGAGGAGGAGAAGTCGTTTGTCACCACAGATAAACGCGAAGATCTCCATCAGCACATACTGGAGTTTTCTCAATCAGCTGAATATCTAAGTAGTGAGGACCCCGTGTATTCGTGGTGCTCTGACCAGGAGGTTTGGCTTACTGTCTGAAGAATCCTCGAGCGATATGTAGGGCTATCAGCAGCACCCGAGTGAAACTAAGACATGGCAATCAGAGCTCGAAATCCCCAGCATTAAGATGAAAGGGGTCCATCGAGCGGAAGTGGCGTACCAATGTGAGAAGCTTGCGTCGTGCTATGTGCAACAGCCATTTCGCCACAGTCTCTGAGCGAGGGGTGTCGCAGTACAAACCCCCTGTAGCGGCCATAGCCAAGCGAATCTCTTCAGCTGTGGAGTCGTGCACGACAGACTCCTTGAAGCATGGAAATGTGGGAGCAACATGTGTCTGGAACAAGCCGATAAACAGGTTGATTACAAGATCATCACAAGCAATGGGGGACTGCTGACCAAGCTCGTGTAAGTATTGCTCATGCGCTTTGGCTGACTCTGGGGAAGACGGCCGGGTAGGCTGGTTCGTTGTTGCATACTCGCGTAAGTTCGCATAAGCGACCGAGACATGGCTGTGCTGGCCTGATGTTGGGATCGGAGCGAGGCTGTCCAAGTGATCCTCTGCCTCGACTCCACGGACTATTACCGTATCTTCTGCGCTGGAACCATCAACATCAACGTTTGCGGCATCGAGCGAATGATTCCACAATGTAATATCGTAGTCCGAAGAGCCATACCCATATGCCTTTCGAGCAGGTCAGTGAATCGTTCGTGCGAAATGCCGCCGGACTCATGGCCTTTAGCATGCTCGAATGAGCAACCTTGCAGTCACATGTGCACTCACTGCTGTGAAATCTTCATAGAAATTCTCCTGTACATGTGGCAGAGTATGAAACGAACTGTCGTCGAACAGCATCAGGAAAGGATCCATGGTATATGAATTGTCGCATTCAAGAGCTTGGGTTTCGTAGAAGCCTATGAGATGGTCTGACAGTTGCGAATCTTGAGGATGGTGATTATGCCTCATGAAGGCTGTATTGCTGGCATCAGGTCCCATTTCCGCTGAGATGATGTCCTGTACACGACTGAGCAGGAGTCTCAGATGGACTTCGGTTTTCCTTTGCGTTTGTTCTCACCTCCATATTTACATTAGAATATGCCTCCAAGCTCACTGGGTCATTAATATCATGGCTCAGGGTCATAGATGTAAGCGATGACGTCGAATTTTGCGAGATATCCCTTTGACTGAAAGTGCACAGCGTGCCGGATTGCCTACAGCGTTGACATGGTTTTTCTGACGCGTGGCACTTGACCTTGCGGCTATGGCAAGAATCACAAGCAGTATGAACATTTCGGCGATGCGATTGATGGGTTGCGGCAGCAGGTCCATGGATCTGGAGGTGCCTGACATACACGTCTCTACGTGCATAGCTCTTGCCGCAGGTAGTGCATGTGAAAGGCCTCTCCTTGGTATCTGGCGATGTGTTAAACGTCGCGAAGTCCATATGTCACGGAGTAAACTCACGAATGCGGCTATGTCTCTCTAGGTGCTCGCGCCTGGAGAAAGTACGATCACAAGGTACGCATTTGAATGCGTCGTTAGCTGCAGGCCGTGTTTCTGTCATGAGGGCAGTTTGTACGAGATATGATGAATTGTGGACAAAAGAAGAGGTTGCGTGGCAAGTCGGCTTCCGAAGCGGAGGTGTTTAGGCGATAACAACATGGAAGCTTGGCTGCAAGATTTGAGTGGCGGCGCTGCCTATGCAATGGTGGCCCGGGAGCAAATTATCTCTAAACGCCGAGAATGCTACAGTACAGTACCAGTACCTTCTCTTATCCGCGTGGTTCCGAGCGACCTAGTCATTCGAAAAGCTTATTGTGGCACCCGAGCCAGGTTTCCAGCACCCGTAAAACACACATCTACTGGGAGGACACCGATCTGGGTGTGCCAAGAATTACGAGATGAGATTACCTTACCCTTCCCGTCAGGAGCGACTTCTACTCAATCACTATCGCAAAACACCAGTCCCTTGATCTTGTCAGAGTTAAGCGCAACAGCGAACTGCATAATATAGTCGCAGATGCTCCAGTACTCAGATCGGATCTCTGCTACTCCATGAACTACGAGCGTCAAGGTCACCACGCATACCAAGCTCTGACTCGAAAGTTACGAGAATAGGCGAAGAATGGATGACCATACAGAAAGCCCACTAACAGGTGAGCATTAGATTTTAAGCCTGGCTAATGAAAACTCTGCCACTAAGCCGTCAGTAGATTACTACCCGAGGCGACAGGACTCTCATGTCGAATTGTCAAAGCCTGAACCATCTTTCCTCGAGTTCTTCAAGCAATCTCTCGTTTATACGAGTAGGTACTGCACGGACAACACCTGTTGCTCCTTCCTCGGCGAGAAAGAGTCTGCATTCGCTCGGAAAGCAGACAAGCAAGAAGAGCCAGAGGGATCGCTGAAGTACCCTTTGGCGTTGTTTGCAAACTTGCGAGATATACCTCCACCTGCAGTATTGCATAGCCTAGCCAACGATTTCCAGGATGGACTTCTTCTATCAACCCCTTTTCTCTCGCGAGTAACCGGACTTGCGAATCAGCGACAAAGTTCATTTGAACTACTGCTTTGCAAAGCGCTTCTTGGTGCTGCGACGTCGAAGGATCCCCAACATCGAGACTTGTCCAACAAATTGTGGCATGCCAGTGCAAATCTTGTCACAGGAACTGTAGAAGTCGACAACAGTCTTGGTAGAAGGATAGAATGGCTCTCTGCGGTAAGGCTGGTATCTCTATCCGTCTCAAACATGGTCATGGCTGACTCCAAGCGCAGGTAGCTCTACATGTTATGTTTGGATGCATGCAAAGCGATTTGCAGATATGGCGCCAGTCGAACAATATTAATGGTTATCTTCAAGCGGTGAGAGAGACTGTCTTGTTCTTACGTGGACCTGCCTGTCCCACATGTTGTGCCTGATATTGATTGACAGACACTTTTTCGCCGTGACTTCCTCATCGAATCTGCTCCCTTCGACCAAATTTCGGTCGAAAGCGAGATTTTAGCGTTGGTAGCTCTCCGCGCATACTGTCCACTACTGATATTGAGAAACAGACTCAGATGCTTCTACTTCATGGTGGACACAGTTCGATCGATACACTTTCGGGCTGCATCAACAGTCGATCCTGCTTGGTCACCAAAGCTATTTCATGGACCCTACGATCTTAAAGCGCTTTCAAACAGTTTGATGCTTGATGGCGCTTCTTTGCCACCCGGACTATCATTCGATGACCACCTCCTGATCCTCTTTGACCAGCTATCCACCATCAACACGCTACTATGCTCCCTCGGACCTCTCACGTCGAGCGCTTCTTCGATTCGACAGATGGCAGCGAGTCGAACCGCAAAGGTTGCAGAGGTCTCCAAGCCGTCTACTTCCGCTCCGTCTAGTGAGCAGCTAGTGCTGCTCCTGATACGGTTTTCTCCTTCGGGATGCTGCCAACTAATCCATACACGCCATTTACGATAGACCGAGACTACAATAATATCAGGAATAAACTCGTCCAAGCTCTATGCATCTGGGAAGACTCATTCCGAGCAAGTGGTCAATGCAATCAAACTGGGACACAAACAGACTTTCACGCTATCTTCACGTTGCTCTACTTCGCTAAACTCCTCCTAGAGGCTGGTCCTGGCATTTACATTATTCCATCACTGGCCGGGTACGTATCAGAACCACTCGAAAGTCTCCCTCCTACTGTACCACGCCCATATGCGCCGCATGCTATTGGATTTCGGATCAGCGACAAAGTCGTGCAGTATGCGGTGGGGATACTCGAGTCCGCCGAACGCAGACAAAGTCTTCTGACCACGTCAGGGGGAATTAGTCGCTCGGCAGAATTAGCTCCAGTGTGGTATCCTATTGCACTTTTGTATGGCGCATTAGCCATCTGGAGTCGCAGAGAGTATGATAGAGAGGGAGGACCGCACAGCAATATCCTGATACCAGCAGACCGGCTCTTGCAAAGCTTTCACGTCGCGTTGAAAATGGTGGAAAGCACTTGGGACTGCGCGGGTCACATGGCCAGTATCATTGAGCAATTGATGGACTAAAGACACATATCTTAAAATATGCATTAACGAAGAAGAAGAGATGGTCTCTATCGCCATCATGTACCGATTGAATGCCGTCGTTGCAATCTTAGTTGTTGCATCTCAAAACCAGTCAATTAGTCAGGATACACTGTCTTATACCAGCCTTTTGGATCAGTCCCCTCCACCACGATTGTACGGTCAGAGATGAGCCATGTTCCATCGGCTTCTCGAGTTACAATATCTTCCCAGTGTCCCCAGTGATCGAAGGAGGAGAGGTGAGTGACTGCAAAGAAGTATGACTCCGCGTTCGCTCTACTGGGCGAGACGAAATTGATGTCAATGCTTGTAATGTGGTGCCGAATGAATTTCGGATTGTTGCCTTGCACTACTTGGAGTAGTTCTGCCGGCTGGACTGTGACTCCATTGGGGAGTCGGAAAGCAGCATCTTGTGTGAAAAGTTGGGACATTTTTTCTGCTGAGGCAGTCTCTTTTGCTAGAACTGCATATCGGTGAAAGAGTGTTTCGATCTCACTCTTGGCAATGAATCGAGCGCTAGAGCCTGGCAAATCGAAGCCAGACATTTCGATGGGTGTTCGTTATGATGTCCCTCGATTTTGGACCTGAAAATCGTCGTCAGTAATGGGACATATAGCTGGTGTAGGAGACGATCACAGGTACCGGTCAGACCGTTCGGGCTACCCTCATCCCCATGCCGAACGAGCGCAGCACTTGTCGCTGTGGAACGTACTGGTTGACATCGCCACATCTGACATCCGAGCAACTGGTTGACATCGCCACATCTGACATCCGAGCAACTGATTCACGTTTGTCTCAGCAACGAGCTGGGTTGTCCAAAGAGGGGTCGGAATTGTGGGGGTGGGACCTCAAGGAGTCTCGTGCTTTTCTCCGTCTACTTCATTGAACGCCCGATCGCCGCTAGGTGACTCTTGGCTAGGTCCAGCGTTGTCTCGGGAACGGGTGGACAAGGCTTAGTCGGCTATCCTGCTGCTGGCCCATGCCACCACCATTCGTGCACTGAGACATAACCTCCAGATAGTAGAGACCTTGGTCTGTTATCGATCGTCGGGTACGTAGCGTTACTTATTTAGTCTGATGCAATAGAGTACAATCTGGCAGTGTGACTAGTGCCAGAATCAATTTGACCTGGTTCTGGTCTTGTTAATTGTCCTTTCGATTAACGAACTTGCCGCTTCGATTCAGAGTACCTCTTTCTCACGCTTTGCAACCTATCTCGGTATGAACAATAGCCAAGGTCCGACGAGCGACAACTCGCCAGACCACGGAGGTCATGGAAGCCACCTGCCGGATGAAACCGGTACTCCAATTCTTATCGTTGGTGCCGGTGCTGTGGGTTGTCTTACAGCCTTCAAGTTAGGTCGTGCAGGGATCGATGTCACGGTCATTGAGTGTCTACCAGCTACAAGCGATAGTCCGCGCGCGTGCGGCTATTATGGCCCTATTCAACCTATCTTGAACGAACTCGGCCTTTACGAATTGATCAGGAAAGAAGGTTTCATGACAAAGGGACTCTGTTGGAGGAAAAAGCCAAAGGACGACGGCAAAGGAGGCAAAGTCCTGGGCGAAATGATCGCCTTTCAACCTTTAAGCGCACCAGATGATACTACGTATGACGTCGGTAACGGCCTCCTCAATCTGCCCCAGGCAGACTTAAACAAACTCCTCCTTCGGGCTGCCTTGGGGACTGGCCACGTTCAGGTGCACTTCAACACCGAGCTGGTCTCTATCTTGGGCAATAGCGACGAGAATGGCGTAATAGCTCGAGTCAGAGATGTTGCAACAGCTACAGAGCGCGATCTCCGGACAAGGTATCTTGTTGGTGCTGATGGAGCAAGATCGGTGACGAGAAAATCTCTTGGTCTGCCCTTCCCAGGTCATACCTGGCCTGAGCGATTGATAGCTACCAACGTGGTGATCAAGAATGAATTGGATCCGACCTGGCACACCCACTATGTGTTGGACCGAGTACACTACACGATTGCCACCCCTCTAGAAGATCCTGTCGTGGGCGAATCAACACTGTGGAGATACACGATTGCTGCAGCTCCTGACGATACACGAACGGACGACGAACTCATTACCGACGAAAACATCCTGCGACGCTACGAGGACGTTATCGCTGGACCAAGACCTTTGCAGGTACGAATTCAAGCCAGAGCCACCTACAGAATCCACCAGCGCTTAGCTCCCACGATGAGGAGAGGCAATTGTCTTCTTGTGGGGGACGCTGCCCATATAAATAATGTAAGTACACGTTCACAAGAAAACGGTTATGCGAGAGAGACTAACCGAATGTCCACGATCTAGCCTTTCGGAGCATTAGGGTTGAACACAGGGTTGCTTGACGCAGAGGCTTTAGGGGAGGCTCTTATCATGGTCCTCAATGAGAACTATCCGTCGTCGCTTCTAGATGTTTACTCCGACGAACGACGAAAGGTCTTCCAAATGTTTGTTGACCCAGTCTCTACTCAAAACAAGCTGCGGCTTCACTCGATTGACGCGGACACGGCAGTCGAGGACGACTGGTACTTTCGCTTGATGAAAGATCCATCAAAACTCAGCCATAAGCAGTTAGAGGAATTGTCGAGGCCATTCAACGAGTCCTGGAGGACTGATATGAGGGCTCTGGCGAAGTCCTTCTAGATGGGGAAAAGCTCCTTATGTCCAGACAGAACAACTCTCACCGCTTCGGTAAAGCTGGCGAATCACCAAATGAAATGATATCGGTGTCCGTAGGCGAATTTCCCACCCGGATAAGTGCATCCCCGTGAATTTACCCCATACTGCCATGATCTACGTTCTTACTGACAGGGGTGAAGTTCTCTCCTCACCTGCAATGACTCGTGCGTTGATCAAGATCCCAGTTTAGTCCCCCTACTAAATAAACGCATCTGTTGGAACATTAAATCCAAGCGTAGTCGTAAATAATATTATACTGTGATTTCACTACGTTGTGAATATCATCGAGGAACATAGCCATGGCTTATCTGGATGCGCTTGTACAATTTTTCACTTTTAAAAGCCTTGCTGTTTGTTTCCTGGCGTTTATTGTATACAAGATCGTAGCCCAGATCATTTACTATCGTTACTTCCATCCTCTTAGAGTGTTTCCGGGTCCATTCTGGGCTTCAGTCACTCGTCTATGGATCGGCTGGCACTGTTGGAGGCAGACAGAGCTCGAAACAGAGAAGGCTCTACACGAGAAATATGGTCTGCCATTCAGTATCACATGATATTCCCTTCTAACGAGATCGTTCAGGGCCTGTACTGCGCATTACACCGACCCTCTTATTAGTCAGTGACTCCTCGAAGCTGCCATTGATATATCATCGTCAAGCAAACAAGACAGACCACTACGTTACAGGTTCATTCGGAATAACAGAAAGTGTCTTCAACATGAAAGATCATCGAGTGCACGCCAAATTTCGGAAGCATATTGCAGGACCTTATAGCTTCACGAACATAAAGAAGATGGAACCCCTCATTGAAGGCCAAATGCAGCATTGGATAGGAAAGATGATTGAAAGATACGAAAGCACGGGCAAGTCCTTCGATTTGTGCGACTGGGCTGTATACATGGCATACGATGTCGTCTCCGAGCTCGGTTTCGGCGCTGCGTTTGGTTTTGTCGAAGCAGGAAATGATGTTGGAGGGCTAATCAAGGGTTTCCACGACGGCATGACACTGTTCGGTCTTTTGGCCAGGTTTCACCCCTTCACTACTTGGATCAAGACAACAAGTCTGGGGGAGAAGTTCCTTGTGGCCAAACCTGAAGATGCATCTGGAATTGGTGTTTTGATGCGTTATCGTGACAAGCTGCTTGACGAACGTCTGCGACAGATTGAAGATGGTGCCAAGATAGACCGGGTTGACCTTCTGCAGACTTTCCTGAATGCTCGCACCGAATATGGACAGCCTCTTGACACCGACTACATCCGGGCCGAAATCCTTTTGGTACTCCTTGCTGGTGCAGATACGACGGCTACCACTTTTCAGGCAATGTTCTTTTACATAATGTCAACACCCCGGGTTTACGATAAAATCATGCACGAAATCGATGCCGCATCAGAGGCAGGTCTTCTAAGCGACATGGCACAATTCGATGAAGTTGTCACACATTGCCCTTACTACGTGGCCTGTGTCAGGGAGTCAATGCGATTATGTCCATCTGCACCCAACATATTCCCGCGGCTTGTCTCAGAGGACGGTATTGATCTCTTTGGGCAATTTGCTCCACCAGGCACAGAGATTACGTGCAATCCCTGGTTATTGCATCGTGACAAAGCATTCTATGGTTCTGATGCAGATGATTTCAAACCAGAGCGTTGGCTAGAAAGTGAATCGCGAACGCGAGAGATGCTCAAGTATAACTTTGCGTTTGGTTATGGCTCTCGAGTGTGTCTCGGGAAAGACATTGCGATCATGGAACTCTACAAAGGTCCACTGCAGGTAGGTGCACTGAGTACTGTACCCATGCCTCATACTAACGACATGCAATTCCAGTTCTTCCGCCTATTCAATGCCCAGCTCGTAGACAAATCACGTCCTGGAAGATTCGTTGTTCATGGCGGTGTTGGCTTCTGGGAGGACATGCAGATCACTGTCAAGCAACGATCAGCCACGAAGCTCCATGAGAAGCTGGGAAATCATGCCACAGACAAGTCTGTACCTGCTGCGAGACTGTCATAATAAGTAGGAGAAGCCGTGCTAAATCACGCTTTCAACGGCTGAACAAATCGTCTGGTGAAGATCTAGCTTCCCATTCTTAGACTAAAATGGCATTCGATATGCTCGGGGAAAAATCTGGTCGGGTGATGACGTGCAATAATATCCAGCCATTCCAATTCGCTGTAGGCTTGTGTCAGAGGCTTGTGCTTGTGTCAATTAAGCTTATGGAAATCGTCTTCCGTGTGGAGGTGAACCCAAAGCCGCCCGTGGGGAAATGGGGGTCGGATCGAACTGACCAGACTTGCTGTTCTCTGAATCGCTCCAACCTCCGCCCTTTATGTACATTGACCCAACGAAGGACCAGAACTGCTGTCCGTCGTGAAATAGCATCAAGAAGTTCAGAGCGTAGATGGTCTCGCGCCAACGAGCATTCCGTCCAGAATCATCAGTAAAATGTCATGTTTCTCAGCAGTAGTTGTTATGGGCACACCATCGTTGCCCCACACTCGGATCTGCATAGCCTGAACTCTGCCGCGGGGGAACACTGATGCGCAAGTTAAAGACACGGCCTACGTAACGCTGTTCTCCAAAGGTTTGACCAGGTTTTGGCCAAATCCGAGTCTCAACATGAAACGTGTGATCGTGTTTGGCGCATCCGGCGTTCAGGGCGCTGCCCAAGTCAGAGCTCTGGTGCATGCAGGTCACACTCCTATCGCAGTCAGCCGCAGCCCGAAGTCATCGATCGCAGGTCAGCAGATTGAGACCATAGCATTGGATTTTAACGACAATGACGGCCTCACCAAAGCCCTAGATGGACCTAAAGTCGTCTTTCTCAACCTACCTAGCACTTCTTTCCAGCCCGGTCCACCCATAATTGCTGCGGCAGAAGCCATTGGAAAAGCAGCAGCCAACAGTCCAAGTGTCAAGTTGATTGTCTTCAACACGAGCATGCCGGTGCCTGAAGAATGTCAAAACATCCAGGCCCAAGATGACCGACGGAAGATGAGAACGTTGTTACGAGCGAGCGGAGTGCCTGTGATAAGTATTCAACCAGTTGCATACCTCGACAACCTTCTTGAGGGCTGGGCGCTTCCACCAATCAGGGATCGACACACTGTGGTTTATTGTCATAAACCAGACCTACTAGTTAGCTGGATATGTCATGATGATCTTGCGAAGTTGATGATAGCCGCAATGGATAACCCAAGCCTTGCTGGTCGGAATATTCCAGTTGGTGGTCGGGAGACAGTTGTGTTAGAAGAACTGGCAGCGAAGTTGAGTAAAGGATGGGGCATCAAGATGAAGCATGAGAACCAGACCGTGGCCGACTTTTGCGACAAGATTAGCAAGACAATGCAGGGTCGTGGATTGGACACGGAAAAGATTGTGAATCAGATGTTCAAGGCATACACGTACTACAATGAAGTACCAGAGTTCAGAATCGACATGGGCCCAGTTCTGAAGGAGCTACCAGTGCAGCTTACTTTGATTGAAGATTGGGCCAGGACGCACCCTGTTCCGAGCATCAAGAATGAATGAGTGCTATTCACTGTATTGCTTGTTGCTGTGTGTTCTTGATATGAAGTTGGAGGCTTGGCCAAAACCGTCCACGGCTTTGTTGAAACTCTGCCGTTGGCTCAGGCAGAGAGACGAGGTTCAGCACCTGAGTGGCTCAGCTGTTGAGTGTGCGTGACTGTCTCTACTTGGTTGACTACCTCCAAAGCTGACTTCTCTCCTGTGGCGTCTGTCAAGTGTATGATAACCGGATCACCAAAGAGCTCGGCCAAGTCTTCAAGCGATTTGCCCTTGGTTTCGGGGTAGAAGAAGGCCACAACCAAGACACTGAAGAAAGTGACACAGACGAAGACTGTACGTTTGTTAGAAGGAGTTCAGGTGTAAGTGCGAAGATCAAGACTCGGCTTTGACATACCGAGAAAGTATCTCCAACCGATTGCAGCAAGAGCAGTTGCTCCTGGGGTGACATAGGCCTGACACGGGATTAGCTAGACAACACAAACTCAAAGCGATGCTATGCTCACAATACAAAATGCGAAATACGTAAATGTTGCGAGAGCTACACCTCGAGCCCGAATATTGGTCGGATATATCCTGAAGTAGAAGGAGTCAGTCATGTAAGAAAGGGCCAGTGGGAGTAAAGACGTACTCTGATGAGTAGATGAATGATGCCGCATCGAGGAAGAGACCATAGAAAAAGACAAAGCTGCATAATGGGTTAGCACGCACACAAGAACTTGATACGGAAGAACATACAGCATAAACGCAAAGACAGCCACCTTTTGCCCTCCAGGACTAGGATTTGGGACTTCCACGTATTTCGCAACCATTGCCGTTTCAATGATCAACGCAACGAGGCATCCTGCTAAGCCGATAATGAGTACCTAATTACACGCGTTAATGTCTCTAGCAACGCACAAACAAAACCAGATCGAGTTATCTTACCGGTCTTCTTCCCGTCTTGTCGATCGTGAGTAAAGATCCCAAATTGCCGAGGGCGCCGATCAATGTGTAGATGGCGTACATGAGTAAAGGCAAGACGCCGGTAAGTCCTAGATCGGTATAGATGATCACACTGTAGCTACTGATGGTAAGACCACCAGAGGACTGGGCGGCAAATTGAATGAAGCAGGCCAGAAATGCACGCTTCAGGTACTTTCGTGTGGTCAAGATAGCCCAATAGCCACTTGGATTGGAGTTTTCAAAGACAATCTGTTCTCGCATCTGGTAGAACTCTGCACGTGCCGCAGGATCATCAACACCACCAGCACTCTTGTGCAGACGACTAAGGATGGTCCAGGCTTCATCCGGGCGGTCCTTCATGATTAACCAACGAGGACTCTCAGGGACGAAAAATGTGCCGACCAGGAGGACGAGAGGTGGAAGGACAGTGAAAGCGATTGGTGCTCGCCAGCCAAAGGTGAGATTTTTGGCAAAGAAGCAGCCAACTCCGACCCAGGCGGCAAGGTTGTAGCCGCAGACCAGGAAGAAGCCGTGTAAGCCCGTCAACATACCACGCTTTCTGGCGGTCGATGTTTCTGACAGATAAATGGGTACCAAAGTAGCAAGAGAGCCAAGACCGCAGCCTTGCACGATGCGGAAGACGATGAGCATGGCGATATGGACACTGCCAGCTGCGAGAGCTCCACCAAGGCATGCCAGGGTACTTGTGTATATCAATCCTTTCTTACGCCCAATGGCATCAGCCAAAGGACCAATGGAGAGTGCGCCAACTGCTGCTCCAAAGAAGAAGAGCGCGTTCAGCGCTCCAAGAATGTGGTTTGTATATGCAGCACCTGCTCCAGTCGTCGATAAGTTGAAGTAAAGATAGAATCCCGGCTGACCGATACTGGTTGCCACTGAAGCAAAGCCTTGGGAAATGGTTGTCAGCGTGACGAGCACTATTGATCGACCATGTCTTACCAAAGCCATAGGTCAGACTTCCAACAGCGACGATCAACCCAACGCCTAGATTGTAGGCTGTGGTCTTGGTGGACATTTTCTCTGTGGCAACCGGGTCGGTGATGAAAGCAAATGGGTGATGGAAACTGATCTGACTCTCGAGACCAGGGGATGCTGCACTGCATGAAAGGCCAAGATATAAGGAGAATGTGTTGGAGAAGACAAAAGGGGAATCCACTCAACCCCAGGTAGGCCCCAGACCACGAATCCGGGGCATTGGGTCTAAGCTGGAAAACGATAACCGGAGGTTTGCAAGTTCGAGTTCGAGAACGTCGTAGGCCCGGCACTAGATCTCGCCACTTAGGAATAAAGGAATCCCGTGTCTCACACAGATTAGCGTTTCGTACATTGTACGTCTACAATCAATTCTGCACCTCCAGATCTAGATGTTCGCCCAAAAGAGATGGGAAATGGCCTTTACACATTTTCAAGATCAATGACTTGGACAGAGCCTCTCGACATCACTGCCGTCTCTGATACTGCATCCAATCCTATGTGCGAACATCATTGTCGTCCACATGGTGTTGCTTGCCGGTACAGTTGGCACTACACTGGCGTCCGCTACCCTCAAGCCTTTGATACCATAAACTCTACCACTTTGATCCACTACTCCGCCCATTTCCAAACTTGCCATGCGGCAAGAACCACAAAAGTGATACGTTGTTGAGAGTTGCTCCGATATCCACCGATCCAACAGCTCGTTATGCTCACAAATCTCTTCAGTGAGCGTAAGTGGCTTCTCGAGAACTTTCTGCATGGCGGTGGAGGTTATTACACGGTATGCTTGTCTGACGACCTCTCGTGCGACTCTCCAGTCGTGTGCCGTTCGTAAATAATTTGGTTCCACCTCAGGATATTCTCGTGGGTCTCGTGAAACGATGAAGACCTTGCCCAGGGAGGTGGGTTTGTTCACGTTACATCCAATACCTGCCACATGCCCGGTAGCAGTACCAGCTAGTGTTCGTTGTTGAACGCTGGAGTCTTGATGTTGGACAAAAAGATAGCTAAAGCATACCATTTGCAGATCGATAGTACCCTGTCGAAGAGATGACGACCAACGTGCCTGCATTTGCAAGGAATAATCGTCTTCTTTGTACACACCTGTTCGAGGTTTGGCCATGATTGGAAGGCATGGGTGGTCTGAGAGGTTATGTCCAACAGGCAAGTTCTTGATATTTGGCACCTGGAGAGTTTGCAGTGGCTCGACAGGACCTATACCAGATCGCTGCAGTATCGCGGGAGAAAAGATGGCTCCAGCACACAGCACAACCTCATTCGTAGCGATCAATTCGTCGCAGTTCGTTGATAAAACACCGGAAGCTCGACCGTTTGAGATGAGAACCTTATCAACTTGCGTGTCTGCCATGATGGTAATGTTGTCCCAATCACGAATTGGGTCTATGAAGGTGTTTGCGGCACTGATTCGACGAGACCCCTGTCTACAAACAGGAGAAGGTCCGACTCCTTCTGCTCCCGTCTCATTAAGGTCCACTGCCATCGCAAAACCATCTTCGGCAGCTCCTCTCAAGAAGGCTTGTTGGATTTTGCCCGCATCCTCTAGCGCAGTCCTTGTGATAGGATGCTGGCCGTGAGACCCTCTGAGCTCGTCGTGCTCAAGGCTTTCGTATGCATGGCAGACGCTCTCGAAATCCCAGGCATAGTTACCTAAATTAACCCATTCCGCTGAATCAGCCACAGTACTGCGCAAGGCTGTCCCACCATTGATGCTGCTACCACCGCCCATGATTTTGGCTTGTGGGACTGCCATCGAGTCTCCGTTCGGTAGTCGTACAGGGACATTCCAGTCGATTTCGGGGTCATATTTCTCAGACTGGCCCCTCATGGGTACGCGTCTTGCCAATTGCACACCTGAAAGGGCTGAGTCCTCTCCAGGTTCAAAATCAGGACCTGCCTCAATAAGCAACACACGAAATGCTTTGTTTTCCGCAATCCTTGCAGCAATGACGCATCCTGCAGCGCCGGCTCCGACGACGATGTGAGTGTAGTGTCTACCTTGCATTGTTGCTATGGTATGTCTACCCGTGACTTATGTGCATTCCCGCACTTGCAGCCTGGCCAGGAGCATAATCATTAAAGCGCAGGAACTTATTGCAGAGCAACGGGATTCCGCCCTGCGCCTGGCGAGTATTGGTTTTATCAATTGCATGACCGTAGTTCGGAATAGCTAAGTCGGTGAGAACCCCTTTGCCAATGAAAACCAGACGATTCGCGGCAAGGCTCTTCGGCAGAACGGCTAAACGGCTCCAGATTTCCCCAGCGCAGACGATCGGAGAAACCTATTCCTATCTGAAACTGACAGGAGCAGAAATACTAGAGACTCGACACCATAGTCGCATGGGAATGTTCGTCATAGACGGTACTCAAGATACTGGATGGCGTATACAGCCACTTTTCCCATACGTGAGTTCCAAAGCGTAGTGAGTAGAACAAGATCATCTCGAACAAGCTTGATAAGTAGTCTACATTGTGTTGTGGTCTTTAGGTCGACTTATTATTGCAGCAAACACTATCCTGCCAACGTGAATAGATTGGGTCCCAGTATCTTAAGCCTAAGTCCAGCTGGATTCTTAAAGAGTGGCCCATTGAATTCTCAATATAACTTGTTCCTATGTGATCATTAACGTCTACACAGTATTTCTCACGTCGCCATACCCAAGTCCACCGTCATAAATGTTGGCTTGGCTAATGAGATTGCAAAAACTCTCGATATAGCTTCGCCAATTCGTTTGGACACTCTTCTGCAAGCTGATGGCCATAATTGAGCTCTTTGTAGCTAACGTTCTCTGCAACTTTCTGCATTTGCTTCTCAACCTCCCTGCCGATAAAGTCGCGACTGCCAATAGCGAGAACTGGCATCTTCAGTGATTTCTCTGCCGCCTTCTTGTTCGCAGCCATGTTGGCTTCCGTTGCTCGATCTGTACAGGATTAGATTCGTGGTCTTCTCGTTAAAAGTGTAGCACCCACAGATATTAAAGATACTGCGCAAGCCACCGGGTTGTGAAGCGCTCCTAATATACTCTTCAATCGCGTCGTCATCTATGCTGGTAGGATCATATGCTTCATTCTTGATAAACCTGCCGAGGCTTCAGTAACTCTTTTTGAATTGAGTGTAGCCATGTCTTACCAGGTGAAATATTCTCTCTCTCTCCCAGTGATTAACAGCTCAGGAACGTCTCGAACGTGATAGAAAGCAACATGCCAAAGATGCGTTTCTGGCCGTTGTGGATTGAACTGTGCCCATTCTTCTAGGCCGAATCCTGGGAGCAGCATCTCCTGGAAGACGAGACTCTGTACTCTAGATGGGTATCGAGCAGCGACCTGGTAGGCGGCAGCTGCTCCCCAGTCCTCACCAATGATATGGAACTTATCATGGCCGAGTTCTGACATCAGTTCGGCAATATCATCCGCCACTGTTGCCATATCGTATCCGCTATCGGGGTGTGTCGAATCCCCAATACCGCGAAGGTCCGGGACCACTATCGTGAAGTGTTCAGACAGTAGAGGGACAACCTTTCGCCAGTAGTACGATGTTTTCGGAATGCCATGTTGAAGCAAGAGAGCAGGGCCGCTCCCAGCGACGTAGTAATGCAGTCTCACGCCGGTTGACAAACGTTTTCGTCCGTGAGCAACAGGTTGTTCTTTGTGATCGAGAATACTTAATCCCATTCTTGGATTTTCATGGGAATTAGCAGAAAATTGAGCAGTACTGCAAACAACCTCCTTTCCTTCCTTCGGGTGAAGATGTAGATTTATGAATGCGCATTGGCATTAGGATCCCCGCACGGCAGACCGTTTGAACAGGCGTGAACAGGCAATGAGATCAGTAGGAGTTTTCGAACTTCTCCGCACTCTTCCGAGGAGAAAGTCTGGGGTGTGTGACTAATTAGCTGTCGCTTGAAAGGCTAAAAGGTCAAAGTGTCAAACCCTTACTCACGCGACATCGCCAGCAGCCCAGGTGTACCGAGGAGCAAACCATGGGGTATATTCGAGTCATCCTAGGGCACAGAATACTCTCGTCTCCCCAGTCTTGGCCCCTGGAGACTGGCTCATTGCTCGGGGTTTAGTGGAGTATCAATTCGGTCAGGGTCTTTTCTTGGCTGGAAGTCTCCTCATGACCTGAGAATACATAAGATTGTCAGGATGTCGACGAAGAAGGTTCGTGCAAATTCTCTTCCTCCCCCAATATTTGACTAGATTGCCATAGGTGGCTAGAGATTTCCTGACAACATGGCTTTTACACCGTGGCGTGCCTTCCCTGGCCATGCCCTTCTATGGGCACTTAACCTCTTCTCCGCCATTGCTCTTATCTTCGAGGGTTACAACCAAGGCGTCATGGGCAGCGTCAATGGCTCTGCTGGGTATATCGAGATGGTGGGAATAGGCACCAACGGCGTGGTGACCAACACTACGAAGCAAGGAGGTATCGTTGCTGTCTACTACTTTGGCGCGATGTTCGGTTGCTTCATTGGTGGCAAAATTGGGGATCGTTTCGGGCGAAAAAGAGCCGTCGTCTTCGGCAGTATACTGGCATTGTTTGGAGGTGCGCTTCAGGCTGGATCGCAGAACGCGAGCATGACAATTTGTGCCCGCACGATCTGTGGGCTAGGAATAGGCACCATTAATTCGGTATGTTTTCTTATACTTTGCATGGATGCAGAGCTGACAGACCTAGATTGTCCCGGCCTGGGTATCAGAGCTTGCTCAGGCACACAACAGAGGATCATCCTTCGCCCTAGTTTTCGTTGCCAATTATGTCGGCATCGTCGTTGCATATTGGATCGGCTACGGTCTTCGCAATCATACGGGAGACTTCAAATGGCGCTTTCCCTTGGCCTTTCAAGTCGTGCCTCTCCTGATTCTACTACTCACTATTGGCTTCCTACCAGAATCACCACGGTATTTGCTTACGCAAGGACGACGCGAAGAAGCCGTTGAGATTCTAGCGAAGATTCGGGGCGATGTGCCGCTTGATGATCCTGCACTCTCCGCAGAACTTGCTCAACTCGACGCCATCATCTCCTCTGGGACGCACAAACGATACAGATGGCATAATCTGATCACCGGACGACATTCTGGTCCGCTTCATCTAGGCCGTCGCGTTGCATTGGCTATTGGAATCATGATGATGATGGAGTGGACCGGAATACTTGCGATCACGGTGTATGCCAACACTTTGTTCCAACAGGCAGGTTTCTCCGTGGAGAAGTCATCGTGGCTGTCCGGACTTTGCAACTCTGTCGGCATCCTTGGCACGATGGCCAGTGTTCTCACGGTTGACCGTTTTGGACGAAGGAAGTCTCTTTACTTCGGCTTTGCCATCCAGGGCGCCGTACTCCTCTTGTCGGGAGGTCTATCACGACTTGGCGAACTTCATCCTGACAACACGGCATATGGTGCTGCTTCTGGGGCAATGGTGTTCATCTTCACCTTCTTCTTTGCTCAAACCGTTCTGATGATCGCTTTTATCTATCCCACCGAGATTTGGTAAGTCATTGTCAAAATTCCATCATTCCCTACCAAGTTCTGACATGCTTCAGGCCACAAGAGATCCGAGCTCTAGGCAACAGCTTTGGCGTGTTTGGCTGGGCTGTCGGTTGTGGGAGTACCACGCTGGCAATACCCTCGATGTTCGCTACACTCGGGTACAAAGCTCTGATTGTATTCGGAGTCTTCAACTTTGCCTCTCTGCCGCTGGTATACCTTTTCTTCCCAGAGACCAAAGGCCGCAGCTTAGAAGAGATCAATTTACTCTTTGCCAGCCCAAGTCCCCTTGCGATGAAGAACGAGGCGGAGTACCGGAGGCTACTTACCGATGCGGACGGAGATGTCGCCAGGGCAGAACATAAGCTACTAACGCAGCTCGATGGGGCCAGAACAAGCTGGGAGACTCGATTAGAGGAAGGATCGAATGGGAAAGAGGATGCTAGTAGTTGATATACAAATCTATGTCGAAAGACAGAAATTTTGACTAAGAGATATCAAACGGATGCCACTTTGACGACCATTCCAGCTTCCTGTTTTTCTTGATCATTCCAGAGCATTAAGCCCAGTCTCAAAGGAGGTATCTGAAGTTTCCGTCTTCTTTGTCGGTAAGATCAAGGAATTGGTAGTCCTCCGGCATCTCTTGGTGCCCTTCACGATCACGACTTTTATTTTCGAGATGGTACATTGCAACCAGTCCTATTGTTATGAGGATTGCAATCGCAAGCGTGATGACAATGGCCATCTTGGCTGGAATGTACTGAGGCGCATCGGAGGCTTGGAACGTTCCAGGGCCAATGATGTTCCCGAGGCAGAACGACATCAGAAGGATGGCATTCATTGTGATTTCCTTCGAATGTCCGGCGTAGTTCGCAGTTAACCAAGAGTACAAAAGAGATAATGCTAAGAACTCGTGAGCAGACACATCCTTGAGTCAATCTGGTGTACATACCTGAGCCTACAGTATTAATCAGGTTGATCTCTGCTAACAAGCCAGACTTGCTCTTTGCAGGTAGCCATGCCATCAGAGCTTCACCGAGCAGAGTCGGAATGATCAGAGCAACGATGACAAAGCGTCGGCAGTTGAACCGACCAGCAGCCCATATCCACCACCAGACGCTGACCAAGGCTATTGCACATCCGGGAAGACTCATCAGTAATGATTCTGCATCACTATAACCAAAGCTGCGCGAGTGATCGATTATTGTGACCTCACCAGCGATGGCTGGCCCATGCTTAAGAAACAACAATGCTTCATCAACATATATCCACGATAGTTACGTGCTATCAGAATTTGCGAAACGAATGTCTTTACCTACGACCCCCTCCGACGATTGCATTGGACACCTAAGGTAGCTAACTCAAGCAAATTAAGCAACCAATATATATCAACGTCGATAAATCTTGACCTCCACTTCAAACTTTCAGGAAAGATGGCCGAAAAAGTTACCTACGTCGTTAACAGCTCCTTCACACCAGTTCTTGGCTGAGTTGAAAGCCTCTTCAACCTTTTGGATAGCGTCATGCACAAAGTTGACGACAGCATCTAATGCTGTCTTGAAAACGTTAACAATATTTCCCAAGACCTGCGTTATGATATTCGAAGCTACTATCCAAGCATTCGCAGCTGGTGCCTGCTGCTCGGGAGGATAAGTTTCGATCTTTGCAATTGCGTCATCTGTCATTTGGTCCATCTGGTCTGTTAATTTCTTCTTGTCTGCGTCGTTTTTGTCTTTCATCTGCTGAGCCCATTCAGGCAACTTGGACTTATCGGTTGGAGCGTTTTGAGCATCCGCTTCGATGCGATTCTTGATTTGACCGCTAGTATCCTGCAGCTTTTGGGTGCCACTGTCTGCGATAGTTTGAAGATCCCCAGCCTGTGATCTGGTGATTTGAACTGGGGCATCGAGTCCAGTAAGTGATGGGCGCTGTGTTGGTGGTAAGAGGAGTTTATGGAACTCATGTGTCATCAAGGCGGGGGCCTTGTGGTGGAGCTTGCGAAGGGCGTCAAAGTAGCTGAAATCGTCCGCGGACATGCAGACGTGGAGATAGGCGTTATGCATGCGGATGGCTGTTTTCCATTGCTCTTCTTTCACCACAGCGGTTGGATAGCTGCTTGCCATTCTGGTGGAGGTTGATATGTAATTTGGCAAACGGGATGATGCTAGCTTCTGCTTTCTGTGGTAAGTTTAACTACCTGTGATATATTGGACTAAAGTGCGGGAGTCTCGCCATTATATAGAAGCATCGAGCAACAAGAAGAACTGCGTGATTTTCGCGGACACGAAGCTGAATTCTGTTAGCGCACGATTCTGCACATGCATTTCAACTATTCATTCAGTATGGAGCTAAACTCAGGTGTCAGAACCAGATTATAGATTCAAACTTCATCGCAAGAATGCGACCCCTGGTTGTGCCGTATGCACAAGGATGTTTGGAGGTAAACTAATCCTGTAAGCGACCTGAAGGACAAGCTGTGGTAAATTTTGAAGCGTGCAAGGTGGCTATTTGGTGAGAAGGACTATATTGGTCTAACAGCAACAAAGGCCCCGCGGCGGATCACTATAATTGAAACATCTTGTGATCAAGTCGGTGCTGTCTCATTGGCATCTGCTTTATTGTGGAAGTATGTTCAGCTGTAGAATCATGTTCAACTGTGGAAGCATGTTCAGCTGTGGAAGCATGTTCAGCTGTAGAATCATGTTCAACTGTGGAAGCGCGTTCAGCTGTGGAACGTGTTCAACTGTGGAAGCGTGTTCAGTTGTGGAAGCGTGTTCAGTTGTGGATGAACCTAGGCGTTGTGACACGAGATGTTGTGATACGAGATGTTGTGATATGAGGCGTTGTGACACGAGGCGTTGTGACACGAGGCGTTGTGATACGAGACGTAACAACAACGTATCGTATTGGTCGTGTTAGGATTCTATGGTACGGTCTCAGCACTGTGGAAACGCGCCACTCAAAAGCCAATGCTCAGAAACAGCGAGGCGCATCTCCAGTATGGTACTGTGAAGCTCAGCTCACCAGGATTCAACGATCAGGCTTGCAAAATACCTAGTAGGCTTTTCAGCTCTACATCACACGACGTCTTTTATCACGTATCAGCTGGACGTTCAGGCAGCCACATATCTATACCAAGATTTAACGCTACAAGTGAGTATCACGTCCTAAGTTTCTACTGAGATTCGTTTGTAAAGCTGCGGCCGAAATAAAATATAAAGACGTGCGGTGACCCCTTCGCCTGATATGAGGTCCCTAAGCTGTAATTCGCTTACTCTAAACACACTGGATCCAAAGTCCAAGGATTGGTGCGGCCCGTCCTATAAACGAGCCGCCAAAGCCCTTGTTGAAGGATCGACGAATCCATTAGCTGAGGACATGTCTCAGACCTCCAAGCAGTACCAGTGCAAGACTCAGGATGGCCGCATGCCCACTTTTGGGGCGGCGCCGGCATCCCACCTCCACCCGAACCACGAAAACCATGAAGGCATTGTACTCGGTATAGGTAGCATCGTCCCACGCTGGGACGTAATTCAGCAGCCTAATCGCAAACTCCAATACTTCGTTCGGAAGGACACTTTCCCGTCTGGCGATGCTGCTCAACTCGCCGCTTCGGTTCTTCAAGAGGCTGCAGACGAATGGAACAAACTCAACCTCGGACTTACCATAACATCCACCAATGATCAAGGAGCAGCGAATTTTTACTTGGTATATAAAACTTCAAGCGACCCAACAGATACAACCCTTGCCATGGCTTTCTTCCCTAACGAAGCTAATCAAGACGTTCTTGTGTTCGGGTTTGCGTTCGACCAAGAAAACAAACCCATAATGAAGAACGTCTTTATGCACGAACTTGGCCACGTTCTGGGTCTCAGGCACGAATTCGCTATAACAGGTGATTCAAATAAAGGTTTGGGTCCCGAAGGAGAAGGCGCAGTACAATTTATGACAACAAATTACAACTCGATCATGAGTTATAATTTCCCGCCTACCATACAACAAACAGATAAGGACGGAATTCAGGCGTTCTACAAATTGAAAAACGGATTCAAGATTGGCAACAGCCCTGTGACGGATTATTTGCCGCAGATTCGGAAGAAGAACTGAAGGGATTAGGACTGGGACCGTGTTGCAAAAATGAAGAAAGCTAAGTGTTAAGTTAGGACAACTTTGGTATCTGCCAATATCCTCGTTCTTGCTGTAACGCCCACTCTTGTTCCGTAATATTTGGTCCAGGTGCAAATATGATGAAGCCTTACAGGTAATAGCCGTGGCATGGCTTGTCTATGCATGACTCTTCCTAAATGCTAAACGCTTTGTAGTTCTCGAAGCGACCTCTATCAAGTCTACCATGGGGTTAACCACTTCAGTCGCTCTACAGGACATTTACGGATGATGCTAGTTTAACTGGCAAAAATAAGGTATTCCCCTTCCTTGTGTTGTCTCCACTAGTACTCTGTAATTGACTGGCTCTGCTGATGCCACTCTGTGGCCCAAGACGTGCAAAGTAGGGGCGGAGTTTCAGTGAGTCCAGCTCAGGTCAGCTCGTGCAGCGCAATACGAGAATTCTCATTTCAGAAGACGTGCTGGTCTCGGTGAATCTTGTCTCGGCGTCGAAGCTGAAATATACGTTTTTCCAATATCCGGCACTAATAGCGGACTAGACCGGTCGATCTTAGCCATCCCGAACAAGTCCGCTCGGGCGGCCGCGAACACTTCGATAAGAGGCTGTGGCTGAATTGAACCTTTAACTCCGTATTCTGAGTAGAATGAGGCAATTTGCATGCTTCACAGCGTTGGCAGGAGTCGACTCCCGACTCCCGAGTCGACTTTTAAGCTTACCGCATTAGGCAATACGCTAACCCTATATGGATCTTTGGGAGGCACGTAGGGATGACCAATACCTCGCCAGGGACATCTAATACGCCAAGGTATGCCAAGGCTATATATTTGTATGAGGAGTCGATGGGAGTCGACTCCCTGGCGAGGGCAGTGATTCGACTCCCAGAGTCGACTCCCTGGCGAGGGCAGTGATTCGACTCCCAGAGTCGACTCCTGAGTGGGAGTTGGTAAAACAGGAGTCGAATCCTGCCAACGCTGATGCTTCAGCGCTTTTAACGGTCCTTGCATAAGAAAATACAAGATCGATGGTGAACCAGGCAAACATCCACACAGCTAAGCAGCAATGGGTAATGGGCACGCCTAAAAGGGACATAACGAGGGGTAGGTCTGTAGCGATGCCAGGCAAGCGTCACACCTTCTCCTTCCAGCATAGCATGTAGGAGTGTCTGTTTCTGCCTCCATACAGCATAGCATACATAGCATACATAGCATACATAGCATACATAGCCTACATAGCCTACATAGCA